>JAAPAX010000006.1:1200000-1512500 GCA_013372555.1 Elsinoe arachidis | reverse complement strand
ACCACTAAATTGACCAAATTCCGTGCGTATGTTGAATATCGCTCCCACAAACAAACAAAAGAAACAAAATGAGAAGAGTAAGTACTTTCAGTAGACAGGGTAACCCCTGTCTACCTTAGTGACCATGCCTGTTGTAAGGCACCTCTATAACCCCCTCTGCCTTCCCATCGCCGCCACCGTCGCCACCGCCGTCCTTGGTTCTGCCTGACCCCTCCCCCCCCTTATACCCTACCCCCCCCCTCTTCTATCTCTGTTCCACCTTCCCAAGATCCTTTGGGTAGCCCGCGGCCTGAAGCTCCTCGAACGGCATGTCCGGGAGTTTAGACATCGCGTGTAGCCACATGCAGGATTGTTGAAGGCATTCGTTCTCCTTGCCCTTCCAATTCGTCACTACCCATAATCCGCGCACGCTTTCGTTCCCGTCCTTCATGTATTTCAGTAGTTGTTGTTGTGTGCCGATTAGCACATCCCGCGGTCGTACGCCCCGAACCCATTTTTTGGTTGCTCTTTGATCGTTGTCCCATATAACAAGCTGCCTGCCTTTTGCCGACTTGATGGTGGCAAAGGCATAGCAGTGCCAGGGGTCGGCGTCCCATTGCTTACGGCCGACCCAGGAGAAGATCCAGGTAGAACAGATCCCAAGCCAGATGTTGCGTCCGCCGCCTCGCGGCGCGCGGCAGGCTTCTTCAAGTGTTGCTCTTTGATTCCAGTCAGGGATCGCATTCCTCCAGTTCGCCCTCCTAGTCGCGTCCCGGTAGCTGATGACATTGGGATAGACCCACGGCCTGTCCTGCGCCGGCGGGTCGCTCATCAAGCTTGTAAGGAAGCGGTGGAAATGCGGGGCGAGTATGGAGGGGTCGGTTGGTAGGGGGGGTAGTAACCCCCCCCTGGGGCGACGACGAGGTGTCCGGCTGCCCCTATCTCTCTTGCTCGGCCTTCAAGGACGTGTACGGTGTACCGCCGTACCCATTCCTGATGGTCCAGCTCGATAGGGGGGGCGTGCTTTGGCCTCTTTGCTACCACAGGGGGGGGTCCTCCTGCCAAGTCCGATATCTCGGCTTGCCTGCGGTCGATTTGGCTGGAATCGCCTGGGATACCTGCTTTGCGTGTTGTTTGAGCGCCTGCGCGTTTCTTTGGTTTACCAGAACCAGATTTTGGCCGAGGGGTGGCCATTGAAATTGCTGGTGACAGGGGGCTACTTCGTGCTTCAGATGGTGTTCCCGTCCGATTTACTGCAGTAAACCCCCCTCTCTGGTTCGCCTTTTGCGTCAGGCGCCTGTGGAAGTTCGGTGCGGTGCCGCCGATGGATTTGCGTGCTGTTTGCTTTGTTCTGGCCATCCTTGGTGCTGGGGTGGGTGTAGCCTCCCCTCCCAGCTCAGGGCTGCCTTCTGTGGTTTCGGGGATTGATGGTGTCGATTTCTGAGTGTCTATACGTGTGGAGGGGCGTGTGTTCATTCGTGTGTCGGTCAATGATGATCCAGTTTCGATGTGTGGAGAGAGGGAAGGCAGGTTAGAGAGGGAAGTTGTCAGGGCTTGATCCCTAGCGCCGAGAGATAAGATAATCTCTCGGCGCCGGGGCGCGAGACTCCTGTTCTGTTTGCATGGTCTGCGCCAGCGTAGTATTTCCTCTTGGACGTGCCGTCTTTCCATTCATATATGGAAATCTAACCGGCCGGTCTGAGATTTTCCATATGTAAACGGAAAAGCCCGCCGACGCCAAGCCGAAATACTACGCCACTCCGGTGATCCATATCCGTCGTCATGTTACTTTATACACACTGTGCAGAGCTAGTGTTCGTGTCGATGTATGCCGTCTATTCTCGGAGCGCCGCAGCTGTTACTGCGTCGACGTCCTTGAATTGCCCGAGGCGGCGTGTCGCGATCAAGAAGTTTGCCGTTCTTCGTATGCTTTGCGGGATAGTAAGGAGGTTTTTCATGTCGGTAGAGTGTGGCCCTTGCCGAAGGTACTGCTGCCGGAGGTCCTCGAACTCCGGGCATTCGGTGAGTAGGTGCCTTGCTGTGTCATTTGCTTCCCTGCAGTTAGGACATGTCTTCGCGTCTTCGAGTTGGAGCGTCCAAAGGAAATGTCGAAGGCCGATCTTCTCTGTCCGTGCCTGTACTATTACCGACGACTCTGCCTTTCGAAGGCCCCTATGGAGTTTTAGTATCTCCGCCGTCGGCTGTTCTGTCCATTTTCTTGTTAGTGCGCCGGCAACGCCCGTCATCCACTCTCCTCTCCAGGTGTCCCTTAGGAGCTGGACAATAGTCCTCTTAATGCCCGCGACGCTGCTCTGAAACTTCGCCGAGATAGAATTAGAAGGGGGGTGGTTTGGTGGTCGGATAGAAAGTGTCGTGGCCTGCTTTGCGAGTTCGTCCACCTCTTCATTTCCGTCGATGCCGATGTGGGCCGGGATCCAGTGTAGGCTAACCGTGCGTCCTTGAGAATGGAGCTTGTCGACAAGCTCTATAATCGTGCGGAGGATCCATTGAGATGGGCCGGGGTGTGGGTCTCGTACTTGCTTTAGCGCGCTCTGGTTGTCAGTGAAGACGCGGTAGACGTTAGCTGAGTGCTCGAGGGGGTGTTCGGCGATGTCCTCTAGTGCTATAGCGATAGCAGCTAGCTCCCCCCCGTACACTGTGGCCCGGAGGCTAGAGCCGAGGCCCTGTCGGAGATGTTTTACCTGCGCGCGGTAGCGAATGACCGCTGCCGCTCCGATTCTGCCGTTCATTCCCGATCCGTCAGTGTATACCACCGCTGCCCCTTCGTCGGCGGCGCGTTGCGTAAGCCAATTGTGGTGTTCCGTAGCCCTCTCCTTGTTGTCCTCGATCGTGACTACCGGCGCGTCCCACCAAGGTGCCGCTACAAAGGGCAGGAGCGTCTCGATTGGCGGCGTAAGGTGGCCGTCGATCCCTTCTTCCCGTCGTCTTGCCGCGACCATTCCTTTCCACCTGCACTCGAGTTGCTCTAGCGGACTCCAATGCTTGTTGCTGCGTGTGCGCGTAGGTCTTTCGCTCCGCGCTAGCTGGATCACCGGGTGGTTGTCTATCCGTAGGTACGCTTCAAGTCCTAGCTTATCGAGGAGTTGTTTTACCGGTAGGACAAACATCTCGACGTTAAGCGCAGGCCTTGCCGTTCTGCGGAAGGCCCCCGTAACCGCTACTAGCGCCTCGGCCTGGACCTTTGCGAGTCGGTTTTCTATGGTCGTGTGCCGTCCAATATTCCCGTGCTTATTCGTCGGGGTATACCAGATCGAACTCGCGTATGTGAGTTGGGGCACAATCGCTGCTTGGTAGAGCCGTCGGAGGTCTAGTGTTTGGAATCCCCATGTCGAGCCTGCGAGGGACCGTAGTCCGTTAATCCTCCGTTCCGCCGACGCAACTGCTTTCTCGACGTGAGGTTTGTACGTAAGCGCCGAGTCAATTAGGACGCCAAGCACCCTCGTCGTTTTCGATGGTTGAATGACTAGATCTTGGATGACAAGGGGTGCGGAGGTGTCGGTGTCGGTCCTTGTGAAGTGCATAACTGCAAACTTTTCCGGCGCGAATACGGAGGAGTAGTGCTTTGCCCAAGGCGAGAGATGGTCGGTGTAGAGTCTAGAGAGTTTAGTGCAGTTCTCGGCCGCTGTTGGCCCTTGTATTATAGCTAGCGTGTCGTCGATGTACGCCTGTCCTTTCGCCATCCTTGAGGAATTAGTAATAAGGTCGAGGAGGGCGGAATTATAGAAGAGGTAAAGGATAGGCGAGATTGGCGAGCCTTGCGGTATGCCCGTTGGTGTCGTAAAGCTCTCTGATGTGTATTCCGGCAACCGTATAATCGTGCTTCTATCGGACAGCCATGATTCGATCCATCGTACTACCGGTTCGGGGATGCGGTGACGGCGGAGCTCGTAGAGCATTCTCGGCTTGTTAGAGTTGTCGAATGCGCCGGAGATGTCTGTGCAAAGTAGTGTAGCTACTGGGTTGTGCGGGTCTTTGAAAGCTGCGTGTATCCGTTCGAGGAGGAGATGAAGCGCATGTTCCGTGCCGTTCTTGCGTCGCCCTCCGATGTGTGTTCGTGGCAATAATTGGTGCGTTTCAACCCAGTAGGAGAGGCGGGTCGCCATGACGAGTTCCATTACCTTGCTTAGCGTCTTTAGAAGAGCTATTGGTCGGTATGCCTTCGGGACGGTATAGTCGCTTTTGCCGGGCTTGCGGAGTGCTACTGTTAGCGATTCCTTCCAGATCTCTGGGTGATATCCTGATGTTAAACACCAGTTTATCACCCTTGTTAGCAACGGGGCGATAAGTTCCTTCGCCCACTGGATAGCCCTATGTGGAATACCGTCTGTACCGGGTGCTTTGTCGGGTTTAGTCTTAGCGATAGCGCGAAGCACCTCTCGAAGTGTGACAGGCTCGAGAGGTATTCGGGGGGGGTGTGTTGCGTCGTCGGTCCATTCGCCGGCGTCAGGGGGGGTCGGGAAGAAGCTCTCCTTTAACATCCTCGCCTTCGCCTCCGGCTCCTCCGCTGTCTCCCCCCTTGTGTTGTAGAGCGTCGGTGTAAAGCCCCCTGCCCTTTGCCCCCTCGTTCTTACCCACCGGTTTAGCTTCCAAATCGCATCTATGTCCTCCGTGCACTGCTGGATCGCCTGCCGGTGAAGCTTGGTTAGCTCACGCTTTATCTCCTTCGTCTTTCTGTTTCGTGCAAATCTATAGTCTTCCCAATCGTCCGGGTCCCTTGTCCATTGCCAGCGTCGGCGGAGCCGTTCTACACGCCGTATGATCTCCTTGCACTCCGGAGTGAATCCTGGCCTTGTAAAGGGCGTGATTCTCGTTTCCGGAACTGTGTTTTCCGCCGCCGTCTGGAACGCCTCCTCGACTCTTTGTAAGAGTGATTCGACGTCTGGCGGCCCGATCCGGCGCCAATACTCTTCGGGGGGTGGCAAATGTTTCTGCAGCTCCTTAAGAAACTCTTCCGGCTTTGCCTTCTTCCAGCTACGCTGTTTGCGGACGGCCGGAGGAGGGAGCTGCAGGCGGAGAGTAGTGAGAATCGGTCGGTGGTCTACGTCTTGATCTGCGTCGTCGTAAACGGCGCAGCTTTCGAGTCTCTGTAGGGTGGGTTGCGTGCTTATTGCGAGGTCGATTGTCGTGAATTTGTCTCCCTCATTCCACGTGACTGTGCCGCGTTGGACAAGGTTCTCCATCATGTGGCTGTCTATTAGTTCCTTTGTGCGCCGGCCGGCCGGATCGGTAATAATGCCGTCTCCTCCCCATGCTGTGTGGTGCGCGTTAAAGTCCCCGACCGCAAGGTGTTCTGTGGCAAAGTTGAGATGTTGGTCGAGTTCTTCGAGAGAGCGGTAGCTATTGCCGTGACGGTACACATTGTGGATCCAGATGGAGTTGTCCTCGCCACCCTCTACAAAACGTATCTGTAGCGATTGCACCCCGTCTGTCCTGTTGTATACCGTCCAGCTCGCCGCCGGGATTGATTTGTGTACAAACAGGCATACCATTGGCTTATCTACCGGGGGGAGAATCATTTCGTAGTGTCCGGGCTGCGGGTGGTGCGTAGTTATAGAATCCCCGTATGGATTGAGCCATGGTTCCTGGACGGCGATGACTGAGTAGTGTAGGTTCCGTGGGTTCCTGAACAGCCCAGCCATCGCCGTGCGCGACTTCCTCATGTTGTACTGTAGTATGGTAAGGTGCGATTGTTCCGTCATTAGGACGAGACGGGAGTGGGGCTGTCTGTAGGTGTTGGTACCTGCGTCGGCGCAGATCGAGTGTTGTGGTTGTTCGTGGCTGATCTTCGGGACGTACTATCGGCTGTGGATGATGAGCAAACCGAGCTCTCTTCTTCTGTTGATGTCTGTAGGTTAGCCCGTTTCCGTTGGCGGAGCGATTTAGTCGAGACGGTGTCTGCCGATACGGCCTTTCCAAGGCTTTGCGCCGGACGCTTGTCTCCTGCTCTTGCTCCCGTTGGTGCGCCTACGGTAAGCCGCGGGTCTTCGATGTCCATACAGTCTTCCCATACCTCCACCTCCTCCCTAGGTTGTGTCGCCGCCAGCTTACGGTTAGCAGATATCTCGACAAGTGCTGCCCGTCTCTTTCCTACGGTGACCTTGTCCGGCGCTCGCGTCTTTTGCACCCTATTTGCATGTAATCGCACAGGGATCTTCGGAACCGCTACCTTTGCCGTTTTTGGTCTTGCGGTTAGGCGTGGCTCCTCCGGTTCACTAGATCCGTCCATGAGCTCGATTGGTGCCGTCGGCTCCGCCCCCGTGCCGATTGACGGCGATGTTGGCGCGGGGGAGGGGGGGGGGTGATTCGAGGGGGAGGGGCGGGTAGGCCAAAAGGGGAGGGAGTTAGCTTTCTGCCTCTGTATGCGCGCCACCTCTTTCTGTCTGTCTGGGCAACTCGGGTGCCAGGAGACGTGTTCGCCCTTGCAGGAGGAGCACTTAACTTGGCCTTCCTTCGGGCAAGTAGGGCCTTCGCTGTGTGCCTCTCCGCAGGTGCCGCAAAGCTGTAGTTCCTCTGTGCATGATGTGCTTATGTGGCCGTAGTTCCAGCATCGGAAGCACTGTCGGAGTCGGCAGTCACGGTCGTACCGGACTGTTGGGAGACACTCTCCCTTCCACCTCAATTGCCGTTGGATAAGCGCATTTGCCATCTCCGGGGTCTCGCACTCAATGACGATAGACCCGCGTAGTTGGCCCTTCTTTGGCTGCTTAAGCCATCCTGCGAACTTGACCTTTAGGCCCGGAACGTTTGTAGCATTGGCTTGTTCGATGTCTCTTCTCATACGTGCCTGCGAATTGAAGTGGCCATCTGCGACGGCGTAGCCGTGAGATACTACTCCGTATGTGTTGACGTGTATTCTCGCGGCCTCCCCTGCTACCGCCGTCCACCTCGTGTCCTTCTCGGCGCGGTTCTTCTCCTCTACCGTCTCCATAACCAGCTCGATATCTCCAGATTTCAATTGGCGCGCCGCTGCAACCCGCGGCGGCTCGTGCTCTTTGTCGGTAGAGCCAATAGTCTGATTGATAGCGCTTTGGAGCGTCGTCTTCCAGTCCTCGGCTTTACGTCTTGTAATCTTCATAGGGGGGGTCGGTTTTGGCATCTTGATGATTAGGCGCCTCTCTGCCGGTCGAGAGGTCTCTATCCTCTGTCCGGACGGCGCTAGGTAGGTGCTCGGGGGGGTAGCGGCAGACAGGTTAGACCCGAGCGCTTCCGCGTAGGTAGGCGTGTTCCCATTCCACTTTGCGACAGCCCTGTAGTGCGTAGTGCCACTGCCGCTATCGCGATAGGACGTTCCTTTATCAGGACGTACACTCTTGACCACGGCGGCGACTTCCTTTACCTTGGCGCCGGTTTCCTGGGATGCTACAACGAGCTGATCGAGCTTTGTGTTCATTGACTGGAGGTTAGGTCCAGCTATTATCTTGTTTAGGAGGTCGGTGATGTTGTTCAGAAGGCTTATGTGCTTAACCGGTGGCATTGACTTCTTGTGAGACTCCAACAGAGCCGTAACTGATGCAATGGTAGTCTTGAGGATGGATGCGTGCTCGTATGTAGAAGGTGCAGAATCTGTCATTTTTGGCCAAGACGGGCCTGCCGTCGGCGGCGACGACGGCGCCATGGTCAATCCGGTATCAAATGATGCGAATGATCGAGGCGCGTCGAATGCCGATAAAATGACGCGTGTGGCGATAATATTCGTGGAGTTATTTCGAAAATAAGATTTGAGCAAAAAGTGGTGTTTTTCGCGGACAGAAGACAGGGTGACCCCCAGCGGTGGCAGACAGGGTAACCCCTCCAGGGAAGTCCCGCGCGCGAACAGGGTAACCCCTTTGCGGTGACGGACAGGGTAACCCCTCTACAATAGACAGGGTGACCCCTTCGTGAGGGACAGGGTGACCCCTCCGCGGACAACAAGTCGTACCCGGCTAAGTACTGGCCCGATCGGCGTGGGAGGAGGTCCACGGCCATTGTCGCGCCGCCGCGCTCGCCGCCGGACGAAAAAAGCATTTTGACGAGCCGTCAAGACAGGGTAACCCCTTGGGACTTGGTCAAAATTGTAGCTCCTCTGCCCCCCTTAGACGGCCCCTAGGGCGCCGGCAGTAGGGTTTCTCGCGTGGCCGCGTTGGACTAGGGGCCCCTCCTAAGATCCTAGGGCCGGCCCCGATCGCCTCCTGTCACCCCCTCGGCGCGGCGTCCCGGCGAAAATTTGCAATGTCGCGCGCTGGCAAAAAATTCCAAAACGCACCAAAATTTGCTCCGTAAAAAACCTTTTGCCGCTGTCGAACCGCTTCCTGCAAATTTGGGGCGCGCGCCGTGCCGGAGGGTCTCTGAGGGAGCGATCCGCTGTCCTCGTGGGAGCTAGAGGGAGACACACCGAAGCCCGAACTGTCGGCCGCCAGGCCGTAGGTGCCAGGAGGGCCTCTGCCGGCGGGGATTCCCCACTGGCCGAGCGCATCCTCGCGCGCTGGGCAGGCACACAGGCACAGTCCCGGGCAGGCACACAGGCACAGTCCTAGGCAGGCACACAGGCACAGTCCTGGGCAGGCACACAGGCACAGTCCTGGGCAGGCACACAGGCACAGTCCTGGGCAGGGCTCTAGGCCCGCGGGCGGCGTCACCGGGTCGGAGACGGCGAGCGCCGCGAGGTAACGCTACTCTGCAACCGGGGATGTAAGAGCTGAAGCGGGGATGGCGACGGTCAAGGGCAGGACAGGGTAACCCCTAGCGTGTCCCACGGGCGGGCTTTTGGTCGGCGTAGGCAGCCTCGGTAGCCAGCGGGTTGTCTCAGGGAGCTCACGATACCAACAGCCGGGCGCCTTTACAAGGTGGGACAGTGGGAGAGACAGGGTAACCCCTTTAGCTTCACTGCCGCGGACAGGGTAACCCCTTTGTTCGGGCACAGACAGGGTGACCCCTGGTGGACTTGGCCGTGGCGGCGGGCGGCGGCGGCAGACAGGGTGACCCCTTTTGTTGACCCCCCCACCGCCGGACAGGGTAACCCCCTCGGGTGGGCCGGGCCGTGGCGGACAGGGTAACCCCCATGCCGTAGACAGGGTGACCCCCAGATCGTGGACAGGGTGACCCCCAGATCGTGGACAGGGTGACCCCCAGATCGTGGACAGGGTGACCCCCAGATCGTGGACAGGGTGACCCCTCGGATCTCCCACCGCACCGGGGCAGACAGGGTAACCCCTTGCCGGGCACAAAAAGGGGGGGGGTACCCCCCTCTGGCCTCGCCACTACAAGGCTAGCCGGAGGGCTCTAAAGGGGCAGGGGAAAGCCTTGCGCGTAGCCGCACCGCCCGGCTCGCCTATCAACGCGAGACGGCCGGTTCTAGTCGAGATCTAGAGTGCGCGGAAAGTGAGTGCATATGTGACCGCTCTAGCAATAGGGCGGTTTCTTTTGGTCGCCGTAGTAGAGCGGACAACTGCACCGCCTAGGGGTGGGACACGACAGCCCCAATACGGCCAGTATACTGGTGATCTCAAATCGTCGGCAGGCCTGATAGCCGAGCAACCTGGAGCAAGCAGAGCAGGGTGGTTTGGCGGGGGAAGTTACTTGACCTTGGAACCAAAAACCAATTCCGGACAGTGACGCCTATCGCTCGCCGGACCTTTGCCTCGCACACTTCGTTCTGCGCGCAGAATTACTGCGGGGAGCGCGGCGTGTAGGCCCGCCCGCCGCCGCGCGCCCTGGACGCCTCCTCGCGCCGGCGAAAGGGGGGGGTCCTTTTTTGGGTGGGGGGGGGTCCGGCGACGACGAGGCCCTCCCTGCGGGCCAGCCTTGGTGCCAGCCGTCCACCCAGGGCCCAGGGGCCGCTGCCGCACAACCGCGGCATCACCCTGTATAATCACGACTAGCAAGATAAGAGGTTAATTGCGTCTATTTATCAAGATATCGAGAGTTAGAAAAGAAGAAAAGAAGCTAGTCTACAAGGCACGCGATATATCGAGGGCGGAGCGGCCGGAAGCCCGGGCCGCGGGGCCGAGATCACGTGACCTCTTCGACCTGGATAGCAGCTGAATCTAGCTTGTAATCCATCTCGCATTACTATAAAGAGAGTTTATGTTACAGAGATATAGGCACACGAGGTCTATACGAGGTGTCACAAAGCATAGACAGGGTCTAAGGCCGGTTTCGGCCTGCTTGCGCGTTAATGTGTATAAAGGGTTTTCTACATACAATCGAGATGCGGAACATAGCCTCCTTAAGTATTATTCTCATCACTAATTAAGTTATCCCTTTACTACTATTAGTAGTAGAGTGCATATACTAGTGTTATTATACTACCCCTTACAGTTTAAAAACAATATTTATATACTATCTATAGAGATGTTACGAACCGTCTAAACCTAAGGTCACGTGAGTGAGTCTTGGATGAAGCCGAGAACGAGGGTTCTGCTTCTATAGCAGTATAGCACTGAGGTAGGAGTTGGAGAAGGTATGTCTTGCAGATAATGAAGTACGATTAGATAGTATTGCAAAGGCCAGCCTTAGTAATACTAGTGTTCGCTATCTAGACGAGGTTAACTACAGTACTTACAGAAGGTAAGGACTGCTCACTATATACTACGTGCTTTAGGCACAAAGGTTTAGTGGTGTTGGAGCATTAGTGGTTAGGCCACCATCCCACAAACACCACAAACTATTTCCTGATCGGGATAGGTTACGTGACCTACCCTTTCCTGTCTTGGCGTGGGGTTAATTGGTTGGTCGCGACCTGTTCCGCAGGTCCTCCGTGGCACCTTCGTAACAAGAGAATACTAGTGTAACGGTGTAGGTTACTTCCTAGTGGTAGTATCGAGTAGGGATCTTCTAGTGTTATGGGCTAAGAAGCAGGTTAGGTGACCTGTAGCTATCATCATGAAGTAGCATCAGCACTCAGAGATAGCATCATGGACAATTGACATGGCAATACAGCTTCACGAGTGCAATGGACTAGTGCTTTCAACGTGATGGTAGTGACAAGAGCAAAACATCCCCACTCGATACTGGGAAGCAACCTAGACCGCAACACTAGTCTTGTTACTACTATCACGTTAAAGGCACTAACTAGTCTATTACACTCGTGAAGCTGTACTGCTATGCCAATTGGCTATAATGCTATCTCTATGTGCTAATGCTACTTTATAATAATAGCTACAGGTTATCTTAGCCTACAACAATAGTATTAGACTATAGAGATAGTACTATAGACAATCAATATAGTAATTTAGTTCTACGATAGGAATATTACAATAGAGTATATAGATAGGGCAGGTATGACTATACAATAGCTTAAAGATGGAGGACCAATAGACAGATACTATACACTAGTAATAAAAGCTAAACTTCCTAACTCGATACTAGAAAGTAACCTATACTACAACCGTGCTTTTGCTCTATAGGTTACTCTCTACTGTCTAGTAGCAGCGGGTAGCTCTTATTCTTACTATCATGTTAAAGGCGCTAGTCTATCGCACTTGTAAAGCTTAAATACTACGCCTGTTGCCTATAACGCTACTGTATCTTAATATTACTTCACACTAATAGCTAGAGGTGGCTTAACCTCGCTTCCTAGCCTACAACAGTAGTGTTCGACCCCTATGCAGGTAAACCTATTGATAGATAGTACCATAGGGTGCAGGAAATTATGTGCTTAAGCATAGCCTTTTCGCATGCGAGAAGACCTCACGTAGGCGGGTACAAGAGGACAGTCGGTCGCCTAAGTAGTGGGAGCTATGCTGTGAGCAAGGCTCATTCGGTAAGAGGTACACGTCCGTAAGGCCCGAAACCTCGATGAAGACCGATCATTGAATCAAGACCAGCACCGGGATCGGTATGCTAATGCGATGACTGACTCACCGCGGGCAATGGTAATAATTTGGAGAGTATGGTACATGACCTGCATCCTCTTCGCGCCGAGACGCATCGCCCCCTACACTGGCCGGATGCACCAATGCAAGGCTTCCTTCACAGCGGATGGTATGCAGTGCCTGGCAGATGTGACGGCTCATCTCTGTACTCCATGCCGGATCACTGCGATTGGCAGAGCGAAGCAGACTGCCCAGAACGCGCAGCTTCACCGGAACAGCCAACAGCCATTGAGGCCTGGACTGCGGACTGGCCCGGAGCGCTATGTAGCCCTCAATCGTCTTTGCACTCGATTTCAGGTGCAGCGGATACCACTTCCAAGTACCCAGCCACAGGAGGGTTGTCGAGTGCGCAGGGGCGTGATTTAACCCAGCGGCTCGCCCGATGTCGGAGGCTTTAAGACAAACACTTAGCCTCGAGGTATGCTCCGTGGCAGCGTGCGGACATTGTGCGTCCGGTGTTGACAAGTATAATGGGTCGAACTTGGGGCCACTGTTGCTTGGGTTGCAAGCCACAGAGAGTGTGGCATGGCAACGGCTATTCAGCGCACAGGCAGAGCCTCCAGCGGCATGCCAACAATATGCACCCACCGCTATGCTGAACCGGTAACCTGCGACCATATCCTAGGAGTATACGCACGTGGTACTTTCGAGCAAGGATCACTA
This sequence comes from Elsinoe arachidis, assembly GCA_013372555.1. Lineage (NCBI taxonomy): Eukaryota > Fungi > Ascomycota > Dothideomycetes > Myriangiales > Elsinoaceae > Elsinoe > Elsinoe arachidis. Next base: position 1,499,985 of record JAAPAX010000006.1, on the reverse strand, counting down.
CTGGCTGGAGCGGTTGAAATGATGCACTTTCCTGAAAGCAGGAGACTGAACCTATTCGGCATGGCCGGGGATCCAGTGGAACATGCATGCCAGGGGCCAGTGGAAAGGAAAAAGGTTCAAGCATACTTCAGACAGAGATACCATTTGCGAATGACTATCAGAATTGCCAGTGCGCACCATCTTGTTCCACGTCTTTGCCAGAACAGGCGTAATCCTCGGCGGTGAAGGGCCTGCATATACTCCCAACAGGTGTGACCATGTCCATGATCAAAGAACACCCTGCCGTGAGAGACTGGCGGGACCTCCGTGAGCAAGATACCCCCCCAGGAGCTGTTATAGTCGTTGGGGGGCTCGCGGAATGGTGGCGGGGCTCTGCGCAAGATCCAGCCTCTCTGCTTGGCAACGGACTGCGGATAAAGCATAGCACATCGGGATTGGTGTTGTGTAAAGGAGGGCGGGCGCTGGATTGTTCGTGCCGAGTAGGGCATTTGACATTGTGCCATGGAGCTACTTTCATGTTGGTACGTATCACCTGACGAGCTCTTGTGGTTGGGCTTGTACTGTGTCGAAATCATTCGCCTGCACATGCAATGTGTGACCACTCAATCGCCCTCGGGTGTTCCAGTAGCTTCCCGTTCACACCAAGCGACTCTTACACAGCCCCATGAGCAGGTCCTGCGCATGAACGGCAAGAAGAGAAGGTGAGACGGCACACTGCTACCACTCATGTTGCAGTGCCAATATTCCACCCATTCTGCCCTTTTGAATAAGTATTGGCGACCGCAAACGGAGCAAGATGGCAGACGAGCTGTGCGATTCTGTTGCAGATGCTCCAGGACGTGTTGGATAGGTCCGGTCGATTGCCCGTTAGCCAGCCAGCCTGCGACATGCTCAGGGTAATTATCACGAATTGACCGCCCGGCAATGTCGAAGAGTGAAGGTGTAGGGGATGAGCTTAGATTCAGGTCAGGCGACGATTCCAGATCGGCAGGCCAGCTAGCTTCCGAAGATGAAGATGGCAAGTCAGCATACTTGCGAAGCGTGTGTCCGTTCAGATCGAAGTAGCGGATCGTAGTCGCTGCACCAAACACCGGCGCCATGTTGGAGACGCCATCCTCCGCTGCTCTCCGACGCGCAAGCCATGTCGCAGCAACGCGAGCAATCATACTCGACAATGTGATCTGCGACTGTGTACGACTTTCCAGCATGGCAGTAGCCCTTGGCTGATGTTCTGCCAACACGCTTGCAGGATTTGCGAATGAGACTGGTGGTTGACTGGCGATGCATGAATCATCGACAGGTATCCAAAGCGGGTTCGGATGTGTGACAAGGCGGAGGATCTGCCCCTGCCTTAGTCGAATGAGGTCCAGAAGCTCCCATGGAAGCCAATGCAACCCGTTTCCAGCGATATTTAGCTCCTTCAATCGTGATAGCGATGAGATGCAGCCAGGGATTTCCGAGATCTGGTTGTTGCGGAGACTGAGGACGCTGACATTCTCCAAGTTCCATAACTCGTTCGGAAGCGAAGTCAATGCATTGCCAGATAGGTACATTTGGATATCAGGTGTGAGAGAGATGAAGTTATCCGAGTCTGGTTGATCCATCTCTCGTGCGCGGATCATCTGGTGGAGGGGTTTGATTGCGTTGTCTGAAAGCTGCTTGAGCGCCATGTCTCTGGGATCAAGGTCAGTCGAGATATCTTGTATCTGGTCAAGAGCTTACGAAAGGTCGACCACCTCCCGGGAGTTTTCCACACAGTCCAGCACGATCTCCAAGGCCAGCTGCTCGGGAGTGGGCAGAATACGTTCTTCGCAGACATCCATGAGACTGGGCGCGCATTCCTGGTCACCACATTCATCTTGATCCGGCACAATCATCCCTGTGTCATACTGTGCAGGCCCCAGCATGAAGCCATCGTCCGACGTTTCGCTCGCGAGCCAGACTCCGCTGTCCGCAAATTTTGACGGCTTGCGAGACTCTTGTGCAGTGATCCGTTGCCCCCACCATGGCCCTTTGTACAGTCTCTTACGCCGTTCGCCTGACCGCTCGTCGGACTCGGACCCATCTTCGGAGAACACGGGATCGCTCGAGAGGTTGTCGTCCTCGGTGAAGTGCCGCTTTCGTTGGAAGGGTGCAATTGGCGGCAAAGGAGGAGAACTGGGCAGATCTCCAGCCACCATGGGTGGAGAGGAGGGGATAGCCATATTGGCGAAATGGCGGCCTGTCGCCGTGGAGTGCAGAGTAGAAGGCTAGATATCAGTAGGAAGCGATGGAGGTTGACGCGCCGACGCGTCCGCCTTGGCGACAGACAGCCCTTCGGCAGTGTAACAGCACCGCTCGTTTCCCGAGATCTCTCAACTTCTCCCATTTGACATACCATGGACTACGACTCGCTCGTCAATATTTTACTCGATAATGGGGTTCTCCCCTTCCCCATTATCCGTCAAGGAATTCGCGCACAGCTCCGCTCCCGCATCACCCAAATCGCATCCACCTCCCTCTCCACCGCCTATGCCTCGAAGATGCACTACATCGATCTCCTCCGTACACGCCCGATAGCAATCGAGACCCCGAAGGCCAACGAGCAGCACTATGAAGTCGGGACCGGTGTGCTAGCAGCGTGTCTGGGCAAGAGGATGAAATACTCATGTTGTCTCTATTATGACGAGCAGGGGAAGGAGGTCGAGGGCATTGAAGGCGTGGGAGTATTGGGCGGGGTCCTCGGGGAAGGGTCAGGCGCAATCGAGAGAAGGCTCGGCGTGGCCGAGGAGGCAATGATGGGGCTGTACGTGGAGCGAGCAGGGATCGAGGACGGCATGAGAATATTCGACATGGGATGTGGATGGGGCAGTCTGAGTTTGTACCTGGCCGAGCGATTTCCCAGGGCGAGAGTCACGGCGTTCAGCAACAGCCGGACGCAGAAGATATATATTGACGGGAAGGTGAAAGAGCGAGGACTGAACAATCTGGAAGTGGTGACCGGAGATGTGAGCACATGGGAGGTGCCGGCAGATAGACATGGAACGTACGATAGGGTTGTCAGCGTGGAGATGTTCGAGCACATGAAGAATTACGCAAAACTGTTGCGCAAGGTATCGGACCTGCTCAAGCCAAAAGGGAAGGCATTTGTGCACATATTCGCCCACAAAGATACCCCGTATGATTTCGAGAGCGGCTGGATGACGGAGCACTTCTTCACCGGTGGCACGATGCCTAGTCTGGACCTCTTGACGTATTTTCAGGAGGATCTTAACTTGCGACGGCAGTGGTACGTCAACGGGAAGAACTATGCGAGGACGTGTGAGGACTGGCTGGCAAAGATGAACGCGAACAAGACCGAGATCTGGCCCCATTTGGAGGAGACATATGGGAAGGACAAGGCGAGGATGTGGTTCTACAGGTGGCAGGTCTTCTACGCTGCATGTGCAGAGCTCTTCGCGTACGGTGGGGGTGAGGTTTGGGGAGTCGGGCTGTACCTGTTTGAGAAGCCGGAAACGCCGAAGCGGTGATCTGAATATGGTCCACGTGTGGGAAGGCATGTACATACTTGGGAGGACGCTCGACATTCCATAGCGAGGTGATCGCTTTTTAGAGACGAATAGAGAGACTTTCTTGTTCCCTTTACCGTGGATCAATTCGATCGCCTCAAGCTCTGAGCAACGTGCGTTACGCCACCCCGGAGCGCTGAAGGATTGCGAGGTGTCTGCTCCCTGGCATCCTGTCAACAGCACCTGATATCCTGCTTTTATTGCCTCGTACCACACACAGGCTGGAGCTGTGTAGATTTCAATAACCAGCACGCAGTATATCAGATTTGCTCCTCGCTGCTCATCTCGCTGGGCTCAGTATAACTTCGTCTCGAGACTTCCAGTTTTGCAAGGCTCGGGAAAAGGTTCGCAAAGCGGAGAAACACACATTGGATCTACTCAGCACTGACAGGGGTCACATCAACCCATCGGGCTGGCCGCACACGATCATGCTGGTGGGTATCATATTTCTTTGATTTCTACGCTACCAAGTCCTCCCTGCCTCCCTACTCACAAGCGCCGTGGTTGTCCCAGTACAGGTCTCAAATCCAGTTTGTCAGTTGTCGACATCATTCTCGCTCTTGTCTTGCAAGCCAAAGGGGGCACTGTGATCGGGAATTTCATGTTGACGTGCCTTGTTTGCAATCGAGAGACAGCCATGTTGAAGATGAAATACCAGACCAGCGCAGTCGGCATATTCCAAGCCGGAACGATCGACACAGCTGCCACGCCGAGCATAAACTTCTGCCAGAAGGTCCGCCTTGGTTTCTCGTTTGCATCAGTGTTTGTGGAGTCGCCGCGCGAATGAAACTGCGTTGCCGAAGAGTCGGACTGACTGTAGAAGCTCCCTCTCTTGACTTCTTTGGGACTGAACCATATGGAGGCAAAGAAGGTGGCGCTGAACACGAAGGGTAGGACATGTGTAGCATCGGGCTGCGTAAGATCCGGGCACCATGGCAGGCCCTCTTCTTTCAGTGACGGCTGCATCCATGTGTCGGCTTGAAAGTCGTTATACATCATCTCGATCGTGCGACCGAATAGCTCCGTCCTGGACTCACCGTCCCTTTCGGTGGTCATTTCGATGTGGGTGGCCTCCATGATTGCCGTGAGAACCTTTTCGATGTATGGCTGGAATGGCCCGAAAAGTATGCTTAGCAGACCCCTATCCATGCCGCAGACCCTACGCACACCTTCAGATACAGCAAGTAGGATGAGGATTGGCACAACCTTGGACAGGATGCGGGCGGTAGGGATACGAAAGTAGCGCTCGAGTCGAATCTCTTCGGAGTGTCGGGCCAATCGGATGTTCCTGGTAGCTCTTTGCTTGTCGCCGAAATATTGTGAGCTTTTGAACTTTGAGGACTGCGCCCATTGGTCGCTGAGGATCTTGTGCGATATTCGTGCATCCACTAAGGGTTGAAGCAGCGCCAGCTTGCTCAGATTCTTGCGTCGTCTCCGCACAATTGGGTAAACAAGTGTGGAACGAATCAGTAGAGCAGTCGCAGGAAGAGTGACGATCCATGGTATACCCGTGGTATGCAAGGCAGTCATGAGATTTGCCGGCAATGTCGAGAGGAGCCCTGGATCCGAGAGCGTGGTTGTGAGTAGACCACGTTTGGCATTGATTTGCCATGGTTGGCTCAATGTCGATTTTCTGTATCGGTTCAATCCATGTTGACTCATCAACATACAACCTTCAGCAGGCAGAGCACATCTGAATGTAGAGGCGGCATGGAGCCGCAGTGGCGAGAGAAGCGTGTTCATGACATGACAGTGTTTGAAAGGTGGATTGCAAGTATCGAACGTCCGGCGTCATGATCAAGCTTCGGACTTTTGCTGCCCCGCGGACCCTTGGACTCATCCTACCAACCGGGCTGCATTTTTTTTTCCCGCAGGCTTTGACAGCGCTTCATAATCCACAATGCCACTACATATTGGCGTCCTTGCCTTACAAGGCGCCTTCCACGAACATCTTGTCCTCCTACGCCAGTCCGCCGCCATCCTCGCCAAATCCCAATCGCGCGACTTCACCTTCTCCGAGGTCAGGACTCCTGCGGATCTCGCCCGATGCGACGCTCTCGTTCTACCCGGTGGGGAGAGCACGACAATGTCGTTCGTTGCTGCACAATCGGGCCTGCTCGAACCTCTTCGGGACTTCGTCAAGGTTCAACGAAAACCAGCTTGGGGCACTTGCGCGGGTCTGATCTTGCTGGCTGAAAGTGCCAACCGGACCAAGGCGACCGGGCAAGAACTAATAGGAGGTCTGGATGTCAGAGTCAACCGCAACCACTTCGGCCGGCAGACTGAGAGCTTCGAGGCGGAGCTTGATCTTCCGTTCCTTGGTAAGAAAGACCGAGGTGAGCAACGTTTCAGAAGCGTCTTCATTCGAGCGCCCGTGGTGGAGCAGCTGCTGGATCAGCAGCCAGGAAAAGAGCAAGACATTACGGACAATTCTGTGGTTGCACCAAGCAAGCAGCCTGCTGCGGAGACTGGCTATGTAGATGGGAAGCACCGGGTGGAAGTATTGGCGCGCCTACCAGGGAGAGTAAGAGCACTACGAGACAGAGAAGTCACTGCGAAAGACCTTGGAGAAGATGGAGACATTGTAGCGGTCAGGCAGGGCAACGTTGTTGGTACGAGTTTTCATCCAGAGCTGACAGGAGATCCGCGGATACATGTGTGGTGGTTGGAGCAAGTGGCAGCTGCCTATGAAACACGATAGACGATGTCTTGATGGAGGACGGTTCCTTCAGCACGCCCGAAGCTGATTAGTTCCACTGGAACTCCAACGCACCTCCTGCACCGCATCATGCATTACCGTCATGCTGTATTGGACGCTGGCGACACCCACCCCACGAAGTCATACCCGCCGGCCCTGAAAATGGAGCCGCGTGATTGAAGCATAGACCTGACGCGAATGGCTTCGCTGAAGCAGACGCCACCCACACGGACTTCGACACTAAGCAGTCCTGGCGGCATTACCGCAACGCCTTCGGCGCCGGCCCAGTCATGTTTTTCTGCCGCTCCTTGTATTCCTTCACCACCAGAGAGCAACTTACGTCTGCGCAGAGCTTCTTCCTCCTGGAGGGGGGCAGCAACTTCACGAATTCCAAACCCGATGCTCTGGCAAGGATGTCAGATGCGTCGTCAGTGGATTAGGATCACTTACCTTTCCACCGCCTCAACCGGCACCTCAAAATCCCCAAGCGGCTTGTTGTTTGCTATTTCAGCATTTGGGAGGACAAATGCTCCGACCGCGACCTGCCCCTCTGGTCGCCCGTCTTCGGCGTAGATAACTTTGTAGAAATGCGTCGGTACTGCTACGTTGGGCGGACTGCCGATCACCTCGTATGACACCCTCCACTTGCCGTCATGATCTCTCTTTGGCAGGTACAAGGGACCCGTGACAACTCTGACGCTTGGATACCTGGCTGTCAATCTCCTGCAAAAGTCCTCGAAATGTGCCCAGTAGTCCCGATTGAATCCATCTCCTACCTGCGGACACATGTTGCTCAGTGCGAATGTATCGTCCATAGCTGGTTGAGACCACTTTGCGTCAGCAGCCGGCACTTGGTGTCCTCGGTCGTATCCTGATCTATAGTAATCCTTCAGTTTTGCTCGAAACTTTTCTGGTATCGACTCGTCCTCGACGAAGTAAGAGTGACGTCTGTCACCGTTGTGCATCGCCAGCGACGCAGGGGTGATGTGCTCGGCAACCCAATGTGGGTTCCGTGTTCGTCGATCGAAGGAGGATGTGAGGGAGTGGGCTGGTCGTAAGTCGGATATGGGCCCGGGGAATCCATACTGGAAGACGCCAGAAGGATTGACAGGGGCAGCAGCGACGATGGTGGAAGTCTGCGGAGCTGTGGCTATTGTTGGTATCGACGAGGATTGTTTACGTTGACCAGAGAGCACCACAGTGGCCGCTGCAGCTCCTGCAGCTGCGGAACCTGCAGCTATGAGCGCGAAGGTGAACTTTGACATGTTGCCGAGCTTGGATGGTTGGCGATACAGAAAGGGCGGTAAGAAAAGTAGGAGGAAACAAGCCGCGTGATGCAAGGTCGACTTGGGCGGAGACAGAGACCGAACTTTTGATACACACGCCGAATGTCATGCGCCAGCGCTAAGCGCCCAAGTATGTTCACAAGGAGGGCTCTGGGTGAGCTGTCCTCCAGCCAATGAGCTCCGCCAGCGCCCGAGATCCGCCGCGAGATCGTGCCTGAGGCCCTGAGATCTGCTTCCGCGGGACGCCCGAGTGGTGACGTCGGAGTCTCGACTATATAGAACTAGTTGCCTCTCTCACCAATCTGTGGCTTTCGATATTCCTTACTTCCGAATCATCACCTCCTAATCAACAATGTCGAGTTCTTCGAGTCACTTCTCCAAAGGTCCTGGTGTGATAGCCTGGGACTTCAAGGCCTTTCACATCATCTCATATGGCACCTTCCTCGGCGCAACCTTCTTTCAATCGTTCATAGCCGGACCGGTGGCCTTCAAGACGCTTCCCCGCCCGATGTTCTCGAGACTGCAGCAGACCACTTTCCCAGTTTTCTTTTGGCTGCAGACTATACTGTCCGCTTTGACTATCTTGACATATCCGGGCGAGACCCAAGTGGCTGCTGCCGGTCATTCTCTACGCAGCAATGCTGGACCAAGCGGCTTACTTGCAGATTCCAACATCCTACCTGTCACTCTTCCACTTGCTGCGATGCTCATCACAAGTGTGGCGAATCTAGCAGTCCTTGGGCCAGTCACCACAAAGACCATGAAGCAAAGACATCATCAAGGTAATTGACCCGGCCTTCCCTCCGCCGCTGTAACTGACCTGTGGCAGAAACAGGAGATGGAAAGAAGAGCTACGACGCCGGACCCCATTCTCCGGACATGCAAAGGCTGAACAAGAAATTTGGTATCTTGCACGGAGTCTCAAGCTTGTCCAACCTGATAGGTTGGGGTGGGGCGATGTGGTACGGTCTCCTGCTCGCCAGCAGGCTCTGAGATCGCTCGTCGACGGTCTGGTGCCAAGAAAATCAGTATGTTGTCGGGTCGTGTTGGGGAGGTCACAAGTAAAGGTGTCGATTCGTCGCCATATTCACCAAGCCGTTCTGGATAGATGAACCCACACCAATTGCAGAAGTAGAATGCACGACTTACATGGCTATGCGATCGTACATTCTTAGTCAAGCAATACTAAAACTGGTATATTCCTACCCCTGTCTTCCTACCCCTGTCTAAAGCGGATAAACTAGTCAACAATACTATTCACCCATGGAGCTCTCGAGCAGCCCAAGCACTCATACTACGCCTGTACTGACGACAATGATGTCTACGTATACTGTCATGTCTCCTATATGTCATTCTCTGTCTCTTCTTGCTTCACTACGACCGACTGCCTTCGCTTCTTGGACTTCATCTTGTGGCCCCATGAAGCGGGATCCATCAATTCGGGGCGGAGTGCGAATTGATTGGGTGCCGGGATTGGTCGAGGCTGTTTAGCGCTGTTGATAGGCGTTGCAGATGGTGCCGTGTCAACTGATGTGGAACTCGCGGTATGATTTCCCGAAGAAATCGGAGCTTGGTGCAGCGGTCCAACGCTTGGGTTGGCATCGCTCGTGGACTTGCCTAGAGGAGTTTCCTGCCGAGATCTTCCACTGGCGACTGGTTCTTGGACACGTGATCGAGTGCCAAGTGGCTCTGTGTTGCTTCCCGTGAGGACTTTGCGCCTTGTTTTGGTGACAGGCCTCTCATGCTGAGATGATGATCAGTATGGATAACCCCTCTCGAATGTGCAGTATGACGTACCATGTTGGGACTAATTCTCACTACGCTGCGGGCGTTAACGGGTGTCATTGGCGAAGAGGCTGCCAATCGCTGGTTTCGCCGTTTATCAGCGACGTTCGTAGCAGGATGCGGCCGTGATGAACGTCGTGGAGGCTCAGTCTGGCCACGCCTCGATCTGCCGGCTGCCCATGTTCCCTGTCGCATCGGATCCTTGTCATAGACCATAGGCATACTGTCGAAAGGGGTGTTTCGTTGCGCTTCCTCGAGGATCTGGACACCACTGGCTTGTGAGGACGCCAGATAGGTCGCAGATGGAGTATCTTGGCGACCCGGCTGACTTTGTTGCTGACTTTGATGGTGTCTCTTTGGTGTTTGCGGCGGTGGCGGTCTCTTTGGTGTTTGCGGCGGTGGCGACGGAGGCCTTGCAGGTTGATCTGCGATCACGAAAATCTTGGATAGCTGGAGATTACTGCTAGCTGTCCTCAATCCCTTGGAGTCATGTCGGCGGAATGTATGTGTGCTCAACGTGTTTGAACTTCGGTCGACGCTCGTATTGAGAGTTTCGTCGTCCCCTGTGAGGTCGATACACACCTTCTGCCTCTTCGGAACAGAATCAGCGTCGTCGGACTGGGCCACCAATGCTACTGGAGTGTTAGGCTGTTGTTTACGTTGCTTGCGAGGTTTGGCGCATGAAATATCGTCGTCATCGGCCGAGTGAGACTTGCGCTTACGCTCCGAATCCCTTGAGACTGTATCCGGAGAAAGAGGTGGACTCGCTAGAGGCGGCCGAATTGGACTGGACATGTCCAGCGACAATGGAGGGCCGGAATCTTGTCTGGTCCCATCATGTTGATTATGTGCAGTGCTAGGACTCTGGACTTCTCGATCGAGTGGCGACTGATCATCAGCCGATATCGTGCCGGTGGATGCGGTCTCTCGTGCTGTATCCGCTTGCTGAGCGTGTTGTACCGTGGGGAACAGCTGGCGATATAGACTACGGGGCAGAGCGTGGTACCAGAGCCTTTTATGAGTGACTGCACGGTATCTGCTCCTCTTCGCCTTGAAGAAGATGTCGAGAAAGTCCTTCAGGACAAGGAGCCATGTCGTGCCAATGCAGAGCTTCTTTCCAGTGACAAGCCATGGACAGTATTGGCTGAAAGTGTTGATGTCCCACATCCAGTACATGTACAAGATGGCCATCGCGCTCGGCCGGGTGGGCAACGGATAGCATTTCTGCATGTATTTGTCCCTTCGACGTTTACTGATGCCCTCTGCCGGACGAGGTGTCGGAGGCTCGGACGGCAACCCCAAGAATTTATTCAGCTTACGAATTGGCCTGAGATCTGAAGCCATCTTGCTCCGGTGTATCCTATAGATCTGGTTTGCACAATGCTGACTTAATTATGGCCGATCAGTGTGGAATAACGAGTGGCTTGACAGTGTGAGAAGGACCACAACGACTGACAAGCGAAACTTGGCAAGGGACAGTCTACGCTGAGGTAGTGCTCAGTCTAACCTCACTTTTGACCCTCTTACTGAACCAGCCTCTCTAATTCCGACACACAGTGCCGCACGGCGAAATGGCCAGCATTCTGCCATCCTTTTCCCGGCCACCTGAAGCAAGCGGCGCATGACGCCGTCGTCGGAGGCAAATTGACCAACAGCTGCACAGGCATCTCGCATATGCTGCAGGGTCAATCTGACAGAAGAGGCAGGCGCCGAGCACATTGTCAGCGTAGTCGACTCATGTAATGGGTCGTTGGACATGCTGGGCAGCCAGGGGTCGAAATTGCTCGGGGCCCACTTCGGGGAAAAAAGAAATGGCGGGGCGGTGATCCCGGTCGAAGCGAGGTCATTTCTTTTTTGCCGATACCAATGAGCGTAAACAATGTCGATGATCTTCTGAGGCATGTAGAAGACATGAGAGTGACTCGTCGTAGCGAGGTCGGACAAAATGTTGGCGTAGGATTCCGCCCATCTGGATGTCGTCCCCCGCGAACGACGAACCATTTCAGGGTACCCTTCAAGGTGCGGTTCGGCATGCATGCACTACCGGTGAGCGGGGGACCTGGCTAGTCACAGCAGCAGGAAATTCAGGGGCTGGCCCACCGCAGCTCAACAAAACTCTTTGGAGATTGCTGGATGACTTGTCCCTGCCGATCTATCTCTAGCACGAGCATACGCTGTAAGTCCCTGTGATTTCAGTCAACATAGCCGATGATAGGGACCTATCATGAGGAGCCTGAAGGACCTCCATGGGCCTGGGCTCGCACAGAGAAGACACTCGGATTGTTCGAGCTTGATGCCAGGGTCCGGATGGGTATCAAAGCTTGCGCTTTTGGCCAAAATTGCAGGACTATTCGCCGCGACAACTATCCTTGATCGAGTCTAGGCAGGAGTGATGCTGCCCGACCACCTGAAAGAAACCCCATCCACTACCGAATGTCGACACGGTCAAGCGCGTCAGTCTCGCGTCAGCGTGCCAGCCTCATCAAGATGGACGTAGCAGGCTCACCTGGACCAAGGATTCGTTCTGTCTGTTTGGTCTGGTGCCATGGCTAATGGAGCTATGAACGAGCGGGCCAGGCAGGTCATGGCCGCCAATCATTTCGTGGATGTGCGTGGCCGTCCGTCTGGTAGACTTTCCTCCATCTTCGTGGGGCGGGAGCCATTAAGGGACTACACTCCTATTGTCCGCACCGTGAGTGCTAGACTCATGCCACGAAGCACCTCCCTGACAGATGCGTAGGCAACAGGTTACGAAGATGCAGACACTGAGCCGCGAGGTCCCAGCAGCAGACCCGGCACCTCAACTGGAAAGCGGGAAGGGAAACTTCCGGACCTCAACCGCAGGCGGTTTGCGGGACGTAAACGTCGCCGCTCGAGCAGCGCCAGTTCCAGAAATGTGGCATCCGGCGACAGTCAGTCACCACAACCAGCTAGTAACCATAGGCCAAGACATGTGCCGGCATTGCCACTTGCGGTACATGGATCGACTCCAAGCCTATACGATTGTACCGACACAGAGACTCGACGACGCAGGCGAGACGAAGCTGTCGCCTCCCGACGTAACCGGGGCAATGGGTCGGAGCGTTCCGCCACTGAATCACCCAGACGTCCCATGACGACGGCCAACCAGCAGGGAGCCAGGTCTGACAAGTCTGCAGCAACACCGTCGGCGACTCATGCTGCCAGAGCGACGCTGGTCCGCGGCCCGGCCCCGGCTGCGTCTGTCGCTCGAGCAAGGACTGCACGGCGGGTTTCCCGAAAGCCCGCCGCACTGATGCGAGACGCTGAAGCGATTGAGGAGTATGTGCCTGCTCCTGCGGACACTGTTCGGGTGACAACACTCGCTTCGACCAGAGAGCGCCGAATCGTCCTTTCGATAGAAGGTATCACAGCAGCCTCGGAGAATGCTTCTCCTAGTTCCAGGCAATCGATAGGCTCTGGCGACGAGTTTGAGGACGATGACATCGGATCTGAGGCTGGCGATGCTAATGTTGCACGTGGCAATTCAGAGGCCTCATCGGTCTCTGACATCAATCGATTTGCTGGTCGAAAACTCATGGACAGAGTCGTCATCGAGCGACGTACGTCTAGGCATTCTCCGCTGCGACCTTCGAATACGCTGCGGCCTTTAGATTTTGATTTCTCTGTCGAGAGTAGCCCGGACGAGTGCGATGTCCCGACAAACACCGTCGAATTGCATCCAGGGGCCCACCCGAGACGCAATTCCCCAGTCTACTTACCCTTCATGCCCCTGAATAGGACGGGTGTGACGTTCCAGCGGGAGGGAGCCCCGGAAGCCGCGTCTGTCATTGGTGTTGTGGAGGCCGAGCCAGCCAGGCCCACTGTCGGCGGAGTCGCAGTAGATGATGAAGAGGGAGAGAATGTACCACTAGCCCGTGGGTCAAATGGTCCGCCGACCGGGCCTGAGCATCCGACAACTGCCGGTGCGATCATGCACCGTACAAACGACCACAGACCTGACGCCAATAATCTCTCTACCCAGGCAGACGGGGCGGATGCAGACCCATCGGAGAGTCGGGGCCTCGCAAGTAGGGCGGTCGAGCATCGCAACGATCACAGCCCTAGACACTCAACGCCGCCAATTGAGCGCCAACGGTCCGATCTACCAGCATTCACTCGTAGAGTGGTGACACATGGTGAGGTTGGAAATAATGACACAAGATGTCGGAGCTGTCGAGCACCGAGGAGACCAGTACATGCTATGCTTTCTCAATTGATGCACTCTGCTGACATAAGTCAGGCACGCTCCTGGCGAGGGACCGACGTTGAATGCACGTGCTGCAATGTCGAGTTTTTCAACAATTGGTACCACGGCCTGACCGGTCAACGGAGGCTTGAGTTGGGCCAATTTCAAGGTCATATTCCCATCATGTCTCAGAAATGGCGCCGTGCGATCTGGCTTGACGAGATGAACGATGTCGAAAGGGTTGTACAAGTTGGCCGGAGCACAAAGGGCTACGACCGTCACTTGGTGGCCCCCTTCGCATTCCAGCGCGATGGTCGACCTTACAACGACTTCTTGTTCTTGAAAGGCGAGATTGATGGCCGACCGGAGGCAATTTCTGCGGCACCACCTGCTGCCGATGGCCGTCATGTCCAGGGCACTACATCTACAGTATGTGCTCGTCAAAGGCAGCATCCTTTGCTTGCCGATGATGTTCCCATTTGGCCTGGAGAAGATATCTGCGACTGCTGCGGGCAAAGTTTTTTTGATGCTCCTGGTCCTGATGGATCCTCATACAGGATCATTGTTCCTGAGAGAAGGCGACGGATTGGCTGGAGGTCGTCTTGAACATAGTCAAGAGGCGGTTTGGCACCGAAGTCGATTTCTTAGTAGTTGTTTGATGTACTTTGCGATTCGTTTTGACCTCAATTCTATCTTCTCTCCTATTTACACCTGCCACACCACGACCCGGCCGTCTACCCCACTGGTCGATACTGCTGATACGTGACCTGCTTGACCCGAATGAGTTCGGATCGTGTTGATAGTGTTCTGGTGTATCGTCTTCAATTGAGTATCGTCCTTCACTTTGCCCTTCAGGTCCATTTGCTTGAACATGTTCAAGGCCGACTCCTCGCGATCAGAGCTACCCAACGTAGATGTCGTAGAAGAGGATGAAGGATCGAGCGAGCCGACAACCTCCCAACCAACCTCTGAACCGGTGAAGCGCAAAGGAGCACAGTCCTGAATACGTTAGCCAACTCAGCAGACACTGTTGGATAGCAAAAGCACTCACGTAGCCGGCACAGACAATTTCGCCCTCCGACAACCAAAGAAGATCAGCAAAGGGCAGAGCTTGGGTGCTGATGCTGACGACAGCCTTCGGGGGCTGTGCCTCACCAGCTGGGTACGCCACGGTGATGGTGGAATCCATGCTAACAAAGGCCAAAGCATCGCCGGAAGGACTGAAGGCCACGCTTTTGACCCAGCCAGCCGTCAAGTTGAGAAATTCGCCACTGACAGTGTTGAATGGCAGGCGTTCACCCCAAACACTGGGCTCGGGCCGCTGATCAACGCCTTTGATGAAGGCGCTCAGAACACGAGCGTGACCATCAGTGCTGCCAACTCCGAGCAAGACTGAGTTTGGATGCCAGGCCAGAGCCGACACGGTGCTTCTCAATGGCTTCTTGAGGTGTTTGGACACCCACCAGTCATTCTCCTCCTCGAAGTAACACACTGCTGCAATTCTCGCGCCACTTCCGACAGCGAATTTCGTCTCTGAAGGACTCCATCGGACGCATGTTGCGGCTCGGTTGATACGAAGGAGAACCAGCGTCGGGCGCCATGTCCCATCAGAAGTGGGCTCCCACACGTACGCATTGCGATCCTGAGAGCAGGTGACAATCTTACCAGAGTTCGGTGCGATGTCGACTCCGGTGACGGTTTTGTCGTGGCCTCTCAATTCATCCTGTAGTGAGAATTGAGATCCTTTGACGCTGTACAGCTCCACGTTGTTGTCACGAGCTACAGCCAGACCAGCCCGGTCGGCGGTGAAGCAGTGGTCGGCAATAGGATGGTGAAAGAGATGGAGCACTTGAGGAGGTGCCATGGTGGACAGGAGACTCTCAACTGTCACAGATGATGTTTTGTGGTGAAAGGAGCGAGTTCGTCGAGGAACTTCGGCGCCTGATGAAGCTCACTGCTGCCAAGCCAGCTGCGGGGTGACGACCACCCGAACCTTGCCGGCGAAAGTGGAAATTTTGGCTTCCATACCTCCAGCGCACTGCAGAATAACATCCTCACACTCCCAACACTTCAGCACCGGTGCCAAAATGAACGGTGATGGATTCCCTGTTGGAGCCAACGAGACGCTCTATTGTCGCAACCTCCCCGACAAGCTGCAGAAGGAGGACCTGAAACGAGAGCTATACATGTTATTCACCACCTATGGCCCGGTTCTAGACATTGTGGCATTGAAAACTGGCAAGATGCGAGGACAGGCTCATGTACTCTTCCGGGACAAGATGGCGAGTACACAGGCTCTGCGCGACCTCAACAATCAAGGTTTCTTCGGCAAATCCATGGTGAGCATTCCCCTTCCCCATCAACGCAGAAGACTAATTGATCAAGCAAATTTCCTATGCGAAGTCGAAGTCGGACACACTCGCTAAACTCGATGGAACGTACAAGCAACCCTCTGCGCCTTCTGAGATCCAGGTCACCGAGACTCAGAGGTCCATTTTTGCTGGACCGCCGGGCACGCAGCCTTCTGGACCAACCCAAGCTATACTCGGCCCTCCACCCTCTCTGAGCGTAGCGAATGCTGCAAGTCCATCGGATGCCGCCACGCCCGCGAGTCAAGGAGTCAAGAGATTGAGGGAGGAGAGCGAGGATGAGGATGAGGGGGCACCCATGGACATGGACGATGCGCCGATGGACGAGAGTGATGATGACTGAGGCACGAAGAGTGCATCATGCAACGACCCTCAAACAGCAGCTACTACCGAAGCTGGTAATTGAAGACCGACACCTCCACCGACCAATCCCAGCCAAGCTATCAAATATCCCATTGGCTCCTGCACCTCGCCTCGCATCACCCGGAACATTGCTTCGGCGGTACGGCAAGGATGGACGAATAAGACTGGAGTATTGGTCCAAGGATGATCCTGCACAAATAAGCCTGAGGTGGCATGTCTGACGGGAAGGGTCTCACCGTGTAGGAGAGAGGAGTTTCTGGCTGCGTGTTGCTATGAGACGCCATCAGTCCGCCAACATCTTCAAGACGAGGGCCGTGGATATACAAGACGGGCACCTCGTATGAATCCGATCGGATCATGTGGTATCTCAGGGTGGAAGTCGAGTCGCTTCTCGTGGGCACGACTGCTTCTGCATCTTCGGCCTCAGTGACGTCCGCTTCATCTCCGTAGTCGTCAATGGGTCCTGTATGGTCCAATGCAATCGACAAGCTCAACCCTTTAGCCCCGTGTGACTGTGTCAGCGTGAGCTCATAGGAGCAAATCGTTGCCTAGATGCCAAACCTCTATAATTTGCAAACGGGACCAGATGTTGTCCTGGGATAGTTCGCACAGCTCATGGAACTTGCTGATAGCTTGATGGAAATCTGCCCGCGATATTGTGAGCCGATCCTGCACCATGAGATCAGCCCAACCCAGAAGCACTTGCTCGAGCCGATTAACTGTAAGGCTCCTATCCTCGCATGTAATAAGAACGTGTTGCTTTCGCTGCACTGCGATGACTTCATGGCAGTCCTTGAGGTGGATTTTGTGGGGTCATTTCGGCCTTGATCGCGACCGTGATCAAGAACTGTGGATCCGTGCTCGATTCGGTCGACATTGAACTTGATCGCTAAGCTTCAGCTTGCACAACAGCATGCTTGTTGGCAGGAACGCTGCACATCCACCCTATAATACGGCACATCTCCTTGTACATATCACTCCATACGCCCACTTTCTGACCATATACACTCTCCACGACGCGCAAACCTCGATGAACTCCATGCTCTGAGACGCCCGCAGGCCCGATCATTCAGCAACTCCTACCATAATCTCGTCATCTACCTGCCACAAGAGGCGTCTTCACAGCCAGCAACGATTTCAAATATGCCGCCCGTCCCTGAGAAAAGCACGCTCAAGCGTGCCAGGGTTGGTTTGACAGTAAACCAAGGTCGAGACTCGAAGGACTAACGCTTCGCAGGGTTCATTGGACAATGCCGACTCCATGAAGAAGCCCCGACGCAGTGAACGCCTGTCCAGTCAGAATGGGCAGAATCACGGTCATCTGCCGTCCCCAGTGACTGGCAACGACCACTCCATCGATCGTGTATCCGACAGTCCGCCAGCCGTACCCATGATCAAGACGCCCGAGGCTACATCACCACGAGGCCCCTCCCAACTACATTCCCCTCCCTCCGATACACAACCATTCAGCCAATTTATGACGCCTGCTCCCTACAGCTATGAAGTGCACGATGAGGAGGGTGAAGGGGTGTGGGGCTACCTCATACCACTCGACAATAAGTCTGGAACACACGAAACGCTGGTTCTGAAACGGAGGTCGGCATGCCCAATGCCCATGGAGAAGACTGGGAGGACGGATGGAAAGCATCGGGTAGGCAAGAAAGAATACCTCAAGCAGGAAGACAGTTTCGAGAAGGCAAAGGTAGGTGAAGTACCTGCTGGTGGATACCTTTTAGGCAGGCATCCAGAATGCGGTGAGTACCATCTCGCAGCCCGAGAGACAACAGTGCTGACCATACGAGATCGTATCATCAGCGACCCAACCGTCAGCAACCGCCACTGCCTGTTCTTCAGTGAGAACAAGCTTGGCGACAGCATAGCAGTGGTGGAAGATCTCTCTGGCAATGGCACATTTGTCAACGATGGCTACGTCGGCCGGAACAAAAGGCGCGAGCTGAATGACGGTGATGAAATCGCCATTCTGGACGTTGCACGATTCGTCTTCCGCTATCCACGGAGACGAGAGACCAATGGCTTCCGACAGCAATACAACATAGAGACAGCACTTGGAAAAGGACACTTCGCCACGGTCTATCTTTGTACAGAGAAAAGTACTGGCATGCGTTATGCCGTCAAGCATTTTGAAAGAAGAGTACGAGGACACAATGCTGCAGAAGATAAGAGTAAGATCGATGGTCTTCAGCAGGAAATTGCCGTCCTTATGTCCGTGTCACATCCCAACATGTTGTGTCTCAAGGACACTTTCAACGAATCCGATGGGGTGTACCTCGTCCTGGAACTGGCTCCAGAAGGCGAGCTATTCAATTGGATCGTACTCAAGGGGAGGTTGTCGGAAGCAGACACGAGAAGAATATTCGTCCAGCTCTTTCAAGGCGTCAAGTACCTTGTAAGTACATTGCGAATTTGTGTCCTACCACTCATCATGACTAATGGGGCCGCTAGCATGAGAGGAACATTGTGCACCGCGACATCAAGCCAGAAAACATACTATTGATAGATAAGGAGCTCAACGTCAAGGTGGCCGATTTTGGTCTCGCAAAGATCATCGGCGAGGAGTCCTTCACCACAACACTTTGTGGTACACCGTCCTACGTGGCACCGGAAATCCTGGAGCCTGGTAACAGAAGACGATACACACGTGCGGTTGACATCTGGTCGCTTGGAGTCGTGCTCTACATCTGTCTCTGCGGCTTCCCTCCGTTCAGTGACGAGCTTTACACCCGCGACAACCCCTACACCCTTTCTCAGCAGATCAAGATGGGTCGTTTCGACTACCCATCCCCTTACTGGGACAGCGTTGGGGATCCTGCCTTGGACTTGATCGATAAGATGCTGACCGTGGATGTTGAAAAACGTATCTCAGTCGAGGGCTGCTTAGAGCATCCTTGGACGACGGGAAGGGTAGATGGTCCTCCTGGCAAAGACGGAGTGAAGAATCCTGGTGGTGCAAGTTTCGAGAGTACCGATGGACTGACCGGCGCTCTGGGTAACCTCGATTTCTCATCCAGAAAGCCACACCGGGAACGCACACTCTTGAGTGCTATCAACGACGTCCAGATCGCCAAGACGGTTGAGGCTTCTCAGAAGGCGGAGGCACCCAGCGTGAAGATCTTCGAGAAGAACGAGCAATTGAATGGGAATGGGGTCGAGAAGACGCCTGCGCATTCGCGAATGCCTGAAGAGTTCGTTCGCATGGGCGGGAAGGGTGATCAAGTACTGTTCGCTGACCCTGATGGCAGCGTATATCAAGACAAGACTATGGTGATACCTAATGCGTCATGATATAGTGACGACAGAGGTGGACATAGGAGCGGGACCTGAGTGGATGGAAATTTAGAGAGGTTGTGTGTACCAAAGCGAGATGCGAAAACGCTCGTGCAAGGACAACTGTGAAGGGCATGTATTGTATTAAAAAAGCGAACGCAGGAATGTCGAGGTCTAGTTGTTCTATGCCCGAGTGCTTTGCACCAGCAGTGACTACCCGCATGCCGCATCATCCTTTTCTACAAGTGGTCAAATGCCACGGTGATACTTACCGCCGCCAGACCATTACAGTCATCCTCGACGGCACCCTGTTCTCCCAGTCATTTCTGGTAGTTGTGACATTATCTACTGCCTGGTCCGAATTGTGGTGGCGGTTTTGCTCGCCGCACCCACGCTTATCAAGACAAAACAAGTACACCAAAGAAAACCGACGGGAGCTTCGTCCCAACTAACAGACACCGTCGCTGTGATCTATGTACCTGACCAGACTATCATATAGCTGGTAGTACCTCCTACGATACTACCAGATCTGAAGCATTATTCGCTATACAGAAGAAGAAATGCCTCTGACTTGTCAGGTTCTGGTAGTATTTCTTGCCGCACCTCAGCCCAGACAGCAACCCCGCATTGACGAGGAGTTGACTCGAGAAAACCTATATCTTCGTATCTGACTTTGTCCAACCCGCACCCCGGGCGGGCTATTACTCCATGTTCGCACACAGTTATATTCGAGACTGCCTGTTCTCTGTGTCAGAGTTCGGTTGAGGCCATGGGATCCTCGAGCAAGAGGAAGAAGGAAAAGGCGAAGGATTTTCAGAAGCCGAAGCTAAAGGTCGGCAAGGCGAGGCCAAAGGCGACCAATACAACCAACACCAGCTTTCAAGCCAAATGCAAGTCATGCTTCTTCATAGCTATGCTCGTGTTCTGACATGTTACCACAGCTATCGTCCTCAAGCAGCAATCTCTCAGCTCCGCGCTGCCCTCCAGCACTGATCAATTCAACCACCACTTGTCGTTGTTGTCTTCAAAAACCGATTCCCAGCGCCGCGATGCCCTCGCTGCACTCGTTAACAGTCTGAGTGCTGACACGGATGCCGCTCCGCCGTTACCTGCTGTCACGATCATCACGAAAGTCCGACCCTTACTTATCGATGCGTCCAAGACGATCCGGTCATCAGCGCTGGAGCTTCTGAAGCTATTGCCGGCAGAAGAAGTCGCTCGGAATGTCGAGGCTGTTCAGATCTACACACATATTGGGCTCACTCACATGGTGGCCGACATCCGGATCAGCACTCTTGACGTGCTAGAATGGATGCTTCAGGCTTTTGGCTCCGCTACAGTCAGCTGTGCAGGAGGATGGACGGGAACACTGAAGCGTCTGCTGGGCATTCTAGGTTGGCAGGCGGATACCAAACAACAGGGTTCAGATGGTGCGAAGGCGTGGACCAACATCTCGAATACAAAGCTCCAGGATACCAAATCACGGGCGCGACTGATCAGTGTGCTCGCTCTCTTCCTTGACACGGGCCTCAATCCGCATGATGACGACCGAATATCGAGCCGCAATAGGGCAGCCGAAGTGTTCCCTCTCCTTCTCTTTGACGCCTACGCAATCGGTAATACGGCGGACCCGTACAGATATTTGAACTTGTTTTCGGAGACAGAGACCAAGGGCGATGATGATGCTGTCGCAGTTGCAGATAGGTCGGGCCGGGCGGAGAAACTAGGGAAGTACCTCGATGCTATCCTCGACGGCGTCGACAAGGCCAAAAAGGAAGGCGGCGAGGTCGGTAGAGCAACGAGAAGGGTAGTCTTGGCACTTGAAGGGGTGGGAACCAAGTCGTCCGTGTGAGTAAGTACTACCAGCAGCCCGTCACAGCTGGTAGTATTTTGGTAGAGATGCTCTGTTACCGACTGGAAGGACATGCATCGCTGGACGCGATAGCCAACAGCACAGGTACCAATATGACTTCGAATCCAGCAATCCCTATCACGATTCTCACGGGACGTGTACGGGATATGTGGTCGACAGTATGTAGAACATCGCCACGCGGGATGGACTTGGTGTGGTATTTCAGTGCACCGCGACCATTGCAACTTTGAAATCAACATAATGGTGGTTATGCATCCTGCTCTACGATTTTTGACGCTCGCTGTGGCGCATGCGTTTGTGCAGGCGCCGGAAGTGGGTCCGATGTCGTACGACCCCTTGCAGCAGAATCGCGCGTTCCTCCCGCCAAAAATTTATGGTCCGATTCTGTCAAATGAACGACTTTCCATTATTCCGCGCGACAATGCCGGCATAAACACGTACATTTCACTGCTCACTACTCGTCCTTCCTCTCGTCGACGATTTTTTCGGTGAATGAACTAGAAGGGGCCCTCTCGCAGCTCTCCTTGTCCCGATGGGTCTTCTCGCTGGATTGTTGGGCGCCCTGCCCGCGGGGACTGAAAAGCAACCCACATACATACTCGTTCTCACAGCGATCGGTACCTTCTTCGCAGGCGCCATCCTTCTCAATGTTATATCGCAACTCGTTCGCGACCGCACCAGGGGCACCGACCCTCCCGTCGTCTTTCACTGGGTTCCATTCATAGGAAGCACTGTCACCTACGGCATAGACCCATTCAAGTTCTTCTTCAACTGCCGGCAGAAGTACGGCGATGTCTTCACCTTCATCCTTTTGGGTCGCAAGACCACCGTCTGCCTCGGCACCAAAGG
Source organism: Elsinoe arachidis (assembly GCA_013372555.1). Lineage (NCBI taxonomy): Eukaryota > Fungi > Ascomycota > Dothideomycetes > Myriangiales > Elsinoaceae > Elsinoe > Elsinoe arachidis. The sequence goes on along the minus strand of JAAPAX010000006.1, from coordinate 1,477,722 downwards.
CAACGATTTCATTCTCAACGGCAAGATCAAGGACCTCAACGCAGAGGAAATCTACAGCCCATTAACTACACCTGTTTTCGGCACTGATGTGGTCTACGACTGTCCTAATGCGAAGCTCATGGAGCAGAAGAAGTTTGTCAAGTTCGGCCTCACCAGCGAGAGCCTCCGCTCCTATGTGCCTCTCATTGCCGCAGAGGCCAAGAACTTCGCTCGATCCAAAGCCTTCCCTGGTCAGGGTGGAAAGATCAATCTGCCTCCAGCCATGGCAGAGTTGACCATCTATACCGCGTCTCGATCCCTTCAGGGTAAGGAGGTACGCAGTCGCTTCGATGGCACCTTTGCCGACCTGTTCCACGACCTGGACATGGGTTTCTCACCGGTCAACTTCATGCTTCCCTGGGCGCCGCTTCCGCACAACAAGAAACGAGACATTGCTCAAAGAAAGATGACGGAGACATACATGGACATCGTGAGGGCGAGGCGAAAGGATATTGCGGAGGGCAAGACTGAGCGTACCGAAGAGGACATGATATGGAATCTGATGAGCTGCAAGTACAAGGATGGACAAGCTGTGCCGGATAAGGAGATCGCACACATGATGATTGCGCTGCTTATGGCCGGCCAACACAGCAGTTCTGCCACATCGTCTTGGATTACCCTTCGACTTGCTAGCCGGCCTGACATCACCGAAGAGCTTTTGGAAGAGCAAAAGCGAGTCCTCGGCGAAGACCTCCCCGACCTCACCTATGAGAACTTGCAACGACTTCCACTTCATGCTCAAGTAGTCAAGGAAACTTTGCGCCTCCACTCGCCCATCCACAGCATCATGAGGAAGGTGAAGCAGCCCATGCCGATCGAGGGCACCTCTTACATCATTCCACCAAATTACGTGCTCATGGCCGCACCTGGCGTCACTTCAAGGGTTGACGAGTACTTCCCCGAAGCCATGCACTGGGAGCCTCACCGTTGGGATCCCGAGAATGCCACAGACAAGAAGGCCAAGTACGCCAACCTCATGCCAATCATGCCCCAGTCGGAAGAGGAGGAGGAGAAGTTCGACTACGGCTATGGCCTTATCTCCAAGGGCGCCAGCTCTCCATACCTGCCTTTCGGCGCCGGCCGACATCGATGCATTGGCGAGCAATTTGCATACGTGCAGCTGCAGACGATTCTTGCCACCTTTGTACGTGAGTTCAAGTTCAAGAACCTGGAGGGCAAGACGGGTGTGGCGGAGACCGACTACTCGAGTTTGTTCTCTCGCCCGCTGAATCCAGCGTGGATACAATGGGAACGAAGGGAGACGACAAAGTCATAGAGGGGGACATCAGAGTAATGAAGCATCACGTTATAATTGTTGATACTATAGATCCAGCCCTCGGCAACATCGGCCGGGTATAGACGCAGTAATCAGAAGAGCCTAGCAGATCGACCCATTTCCCCACTGTGTCTGCTCACATCCACTCACAAGGTCTGACCATCAATTCGCCGGAAATCGGAACCAGGTCGTTCAGTCCAGTAAGCTCATCTGCTGTGGTTCAAAGCCTGCTCCCAGTCCGATCTCGGGCGAGAACGACATTTCCTCGATACCCGCGATCAAGGCGCTCTCGACGGCTTCACAATCTTCGGGTTCAAAGTCGTCGGCTACATCGTCTTCCTTCCCGTCAAGTCCCTTCATTGGGTTTGCATGCCACTCGAGATCTTCCTCCTCCCCGTCCAAGGCGATCCCGTCCATCAACACGCTGTCTCTTCTGCCCGCATCGAAGTCCTGCTCGGGATCTGGTGTACCATTGGCCTCGTAGAACTCTGTGGAGTCAGAGAACGCTTCTGCAGCACCGACGGCGTCGTAGAAGTCTGCGTCGTTGTCGCCCATGTCGATGCCGAGGCCGACAGAGTCCTTTGCTACCGCTGTCTCTCCGACTGCATGGTCCACTTCTCCCTCGTCAGCGCGAGCATCACGCAAGCTAGAACGCAATGCCTTTGCTTTCGCACCCGCGAACTCCCTCCATCCTGTGGCTGCCGTGCCAGAATCCAGTCCATCCGGCCTTGAAATACGTGGGCTTGACATAGGAAAATACGACCGCATGCCGCCCATCTCATGCGGTTCGAGAATCTTGTCATTCTCGACCCAGTCCGGCAAGTCCTGTTTGAGCTCGAGCCTGCCTCCGGCTTCAGGGTCGCACGGATCGGCATCAAAAACTGGTTCACAGCCTTCGAATAATTCTCTCATCCTGACGGCGCGGTACCCACGAATGGCATTCCTGAAGGAGTTGAAGTGCACTCGAAGATCACGATTTCCATCTGGCTTGCGAACGGTTTCGATTGCGAGGACGTCGTTGTGCTCGAGAACGGGGGCTCTGCCGTAGGCCTGCTTGGAATTGTTGGCGAGGTTCAAGGCCACGGCGGTATGTGTGATCTGTGGGTCGAGTCTGGTCAAGAGAAGGACACGGGAGATAGTGTTGGTCTCCAACGCGGAGGTATAGTGATTATGGAGGGTAGTGCAACTCTCCAGCTCCGCTGTGATGTTACCGAGGGCTCCTTGAGTGAGCATCTTGAGGATTGGTGAGGTGGTAATGAAGTGCTCAGCACAGTGCTTTGCGGCTTTGGCAGTGAGGAAGGTGATGAGAATGGTCTGAACTGAGAGATCCTTGCCCATGACGCTCTGGGTGATGTGGGTGATGATGCCGCTGGTGATCTGCTTGGTGATGTCGTACGCAGTCATGTCCTTCAAAGATCCTGTGATGCGCACAGTGCGGAAGCGATCGCTCTTGAGTGAATCCGTGGCGAGGCTTATGTTCGTGGACTCCATATTGGTGGCGGTGGTACGTGGCGAGGACGGGTCGACTTGGGGAGCTGGCTGTTTGGTCAAGAGCGTCTCAACTTGCTCAGTCGTGCTCATGCTTTCAATGTGAGCACGAGTTGTTGCTACCGGAGACTCCATGTTGATCAGCGGAGCCAAAATAGAGGGAGACTTAGGGCCTTGTGGTAACGAAGGTTGACGTTGGTGGAGGGGGTTATGAAGATGTAGATATACTGATATAGGCTCGTGATCACATGCTTCCTACCAAGCCTGAAATTAGGGATTATGGGACTGAGCAACCAAGGTGAATGATCATAAGCGCACATGCAACCTCAAGCTGAAGCCACTGTCGTCCATCTTTAAGAAACTATACGAGGAACGCATAATGCACTGAATGAGGCACTCTGCCACTTATCTGTCGGTGTTGCTTGGCCTCAATCGCCGAATCTCATCCTTGAACGAGTTGCAAGCTCCGGCCGCGGTCGCGACATGTGGAGTTCACTGAGATTTTGCGGCTGGCAAGCCTTTCACAAGTCCATACCAGATCCCAAAGAAACCACAGTGAGCCATCGACAGTGGAAGTCTTGGGCCGAGGTTGCAAGCTCGATCGGAGGATGAAGTCAAGACCCCGAAGCTTGTTGCCATCGCTTGAACAATTAGCCGCATCTTCGATGAGACCCCTCTTGTCCTCGATCCTTCTTCTTTCCAGGCATCATTGAAGAAAACACTGTGCAGATGCTATGGCTGTTGCCGGTTTGGACTACACGCCAGACACCGCCGCTGATATACGTCGTCTTCCGCCTTCGTCGCTTGCTGTCCTGGATTGTTGAGCGCAGTGAGGCTGCCGGACATGACTTTGCTGACCCGTCCCCTTGGCCGGAAACAAGGAGGCACTGGCGACTTGTCCAATAGAAGAAGTCAGAAGACTCGTACCTTGGCACAGAGGCATTGCTTAGTATGCTTGGCTTAGGTCATCCCTCTCCATCACAACTCGTCCATCCCACCGCTATCCCACCACCATTTGGAGCTCGAGCACGCGAAGCTTATGCACGAGAGCCTCAATCTCGCATGGCTGCGTCATGATCATCTCGATCTTTGTCCCACGCGCAACATATGCTGCAAGTGTTGTCTGGCACCCGCTCCCTCCACATCGACGAGGACCAACCACCCTTTCCCCAGGTCGATGCTCAAGCGTGTTTCGATATTGGCTAGTGTCAAGCCCCGCATGTCACTTTTGGTTCATCCTCGCTCTCCATCTGGGGAAGGGGAGGATCGTCTGCGGAGCAATTCCAAGCCTCTTATCAGCTTCGGGATTCGTAGGTCGACTTGGTAAAGCATTTCGGGATCGAATGGCCCGCTGTCATATTAGCTTCTCCATATCCTTTTCTTTTCTCTTCCCGCCCCCGCAGTTCCAATACACAGGTTTTCTTGCATTTTGCTTTGTATTATATAGCAATCCCATCACACCATGGCAGTTGAAGCAGAACGACCGATGCAGGACAGTGATAGTCAGCGGACCCCGGTGAATGATGAGAAGGACATCGAGAAGGATGTCGCCGTTGATTCGACAGCCGACCATGAAGCAAACCTGCTGGATGACCCTGATGCCGGAAAGACAGAGGAAGAGCGCGCGAAAGAGGTTTGTGACGGATACATTGTCTTTAGGAGTCGTCGACTGATGTTCTTCTAGGACAAGCGCTTGATCCGGATGCTTGACCTCAAGTTGATCCCATGGGTAAGTCCCCTTCTTCAACCTCACCCTGCTTTAATACACGGCTTCATTCTTGTAAGCACCTTTCTCCCGATGCGTCTAACAAGGTTCCTAGCTCAGTTTCCTATACCTGATATCATTCCTGGACCGCACGAACATCGGCAACGCCAGAATTGCTGGCATGTTTGACGACCTCAATCTCACCAACGGCACATACAACGCCGCCGTGTCCATCTTCTTCGTCTCCTACGCCCTCTGCGAGCCCATCACGAATGCTCTTCTGAAGAGATTTCGTCCCAGCGTCTTCATCACCATCAGCATGGTGCTCTGGGGCATCTGCACGGTATGCATGGGATTGGTCACGAATTTCTCGCAACTAGCGGCAGTTCGCTTTCTTCTCGGAGTCACAGAAGCAGGTCTGTTCCCAGGAGTCAACTACTATCTGTCATCGTGGTACAAGCGCTCCGAATTCGGTATCCGATGCGCTATCTTCTTCTCCGCGGCGGCACTAGCTGGATCTTTCGGTGGTCTGTTGGCAGCTGGTATTGCGCAAATGGGTGGCACTGGAGGTATTGCAGGTTGGGCCTGGATCTTCATCCTCGAAGGAATTGCTACTGTCCTCGTAGGCGTCGCCTGCTGGTGGCTGGTTTACGACTTCCCTGATGAGGCAACGTGAGTGAGCAAATTGAATGTGTGGCAAAATGTACTAATGTGCTTACAGTTTCTTGTCGGACGATGATCGCAAGCGAGTCATCAGACGCCTGAAGAACGACAATCAAGCATCGGCCGATCATGAAGAGTTCAAGATGGCTTACGCCTACGCTTCACTAAAGGACTGGAAGACATATGCTTTTGCCGTCATTTACATGGGTGCAGATGGTGCACTGTACGCCTTCTCACTGTTCCTTCCTTCTATTATCCGAGAGCTTGGATACAGTGCCACCCGAGCCAACCTGCTCAGTGTGCCCCCGTACGCCTGTGGAGCGATCCTGACTGTCACCATCGGCTACTACGCGGACAAGACCCAGAGACGTGGTTGGTGCAACATATGTGTATCGCTCTTTGGTGTTCTAGGATTCAGTCTGCTCACCGGCACTACCATTCCTGGCCTGAAGTATGCTGCGACCTTTATGGGTGCTTTGGGTATCTACCCATGTATTGCCAATACTATCGTCTGGACGGCCAACAATACCGAGGGAGTATACAAACGCGGCGTAACTCTGGGTCTGGTGATCGGCTGGGGCAACCTTAACGGTGTAATGTCTAGCAACATCTACCAGACTCGTGATGCGGTATGGAAACCTTTTCATTGTCATTTCTTGAAATTTGCTACATATTTGCTACATTTACTGGCTACTGCAAGAGACTGATCAGTTCGCAGCCCAATTATCGTCCTGGACATGGCGTAGTTGTTGGATACATCACACTGTTCCTCCTCGGCGGCAGCATCTTCACCCATTTTATGCTCGAGCGAGAGAACAAACTGCGACGTGCCGGCAAGCGAGACCATTGGGTTGAGGGGAAGACCGAGGAAGAGCTGCGTATCATGGGAGACAACAAACCAGACTTTTTATACGTTACCTGAGACGTTCACATCACTGGTCGTGCGGGATACGGAGGCCCGCGTAAGAGCGAAGTCACAGTGGTCAACATGTACAAGCAAATTGGACAAACAAAGACGTCATAGAATGGCAAGTTAACATGCGTTCCGCTGTCAAGGCAACCTTCCATTCAAGCTGTCGGCCACGGACATGGGCGTTCTGTTGACCCTGGAACCCCTGATGAACATGTTCATCTCGAGCGTTCATCTCGCTTCGAACCCATGAAAACATGCAAAATTGAGATCTACCATGCGATTCATGCACGAAATCTGCATGAAACTGTTGGGACTGGTCTGTGCAAGTCGGTGATTGTCATGGGTCTTGGTGCGGGCCGCCTAGACGTGTGATCGACCGCGGTGTAATTTCGCTTCGGCTTCAAATCTCCATACCAATCCCCGAACTCCCGAAATGGTGCCCGATGTGATTGATGCAGCAATGGGCTTCTTTTGGGGGTCGGAGCGGTGCCCGCGATCTGTTGAAATGATCAGATCAGCACATCAAAACCATCCTATGCTGAATGGTGCTGGCTGTCGCTACACCTAGATATCCATAAAAACGGGCTGTGGAAGCTACGAGCAAGATCACAGGTCTAGATTAGGGTGAACGTCATACCAAATCACTATCGATTCTCCACAGGGACTGGTACTCCATAGTTGCAAAGTAGACCTGCAGTGATATGCTTTTATACCATAAGTCCGGTAAAAAGAAGGACTCCGCCAGATGTGCTCTAACATTGCAAAACGAATCTCACTCGCCCTCATGATATCGTTTAAGGTACTGCAGAACCTGAACCTACTATCCCTACAACGGGCACTAGAGTTTACCTGGGCGACAGGTGTCGATGTTGAGATCGAACCCGGGGTCTCTTTCGTGTCGTCGCTGTAGCGATATCTCTCCTCGTGAAGCATCACTTTGATGCGGGTGTAGTGCCGGGAAGCAAGGCGACTACTGCAGGAACAGAAGTTCTCATGCAGGGTCGCCAGCATCTACTCCGGGAAGCCTGGTGCACCGGTCCGTCCATTTCGATGCATTCTGCTTTCTGCGGCGCATGACCAGAGAGATGGCTGAATAGAGGATTTGGAAGAAAGGATTATGTAGCATTGCATTGGGGTACGATGGCTCAGGACTGAAAGGATCCGCCAGAGCCTACCGTCTGCTTCCGGCTGCCTTGTGTTCAGTGCACTGACCTGGTTATGTTGCTCACTACGCGTAGTAGACTGCTTGATGATGCAAAAACGATCTCCGTCAAGTGCAGGGCATAAATAATGCCTAATTTGACGATAAAATAGCAAAACGTATGCTGGCTGCCCCTGCAGCACACGTTTAAGGCACTCGAGAAGCCTGGAAGCCCATAGTCAAGACCGCTCAAACGAAGGACAGGCAGACGGGGCGAGGTGCGTGAGCCTCGAACCCGGGATCCTTCATCGCGGTAAACAGCAGAAACAAGGGTCTTGCTTCTGTAACATGCCCTTTCCTCACAGATTGTGGGTTTCTTGTCGAGCTCAGCCGGAGTCGTCGCGACAGAAACGGAACCGTTTCCGGGCAATTCTCTATGGTACTCGGAGCCAACTGCGCAAGGAAGTTCTTTTCCCGGGACAGCCGAGGCGACAAATAGCCAAAGGGGAAATGGCTGATCAGTATTTCGAAAATAGAACTATATAAATCTCACATTGTATGCTTGTCAAGGGCGGACACGTCCATGGCTCCTAGACGAAAATGACTGGTGGGTCTTTAAGAATGGAGGCGTGATAGGCGAGGTACGAAAGCCTGCCTGGTAGCAATTGAACACGGTGTGCTCCCAGTACTTTTGGTGGCTGTCGAGAGCCCAAACCACTTCAACGGCTCGTGGTAGTACCTGGTCCCGAAGTACTACCAGAAAATCGCGCTTCCGTTTCATAAGACTGATTGCCCGAAGGTCCTGGTAGTATTTCTGCTCATTCTTCGTCTATCCGTGGGTATCAAACACTGCGAAATCCGTTCAATGACGCCAGATCCTGATCTGTTTGTCCTGCCCGCCGCTCGCAACCCTCTCACCATCCGGACTCCAGTCCACTGCAAAGACCTGGTCCTGGTGCCCTGGTAGGTCTTCTTTTAACCTACCAGACCTGGTATCCCATACCTTGATCGTCGTGTCTTTACTCGCGCTCACCAACAACCGACTATCGGCTGAGAATGCCACCTGATAGACTGGCCCAACGTGCCCTTTCAAGGTGAAGAGAAACTTGCCGTCCGTCGCAGACCAAAGCTTTACAAGATTGTCAAAGCCGGCGGAAGCTATGAGCAGTCCATCCGGCGAGAAAGTGACGTGGTTCACCTGCTTTTGATGACCGTGCAACCGAGCAATCGGCTTGGTGGAGACTGAGGGATGCCAGAGGTAGATGGTAAAGTCGTCACTAGCCGAGACTAAGCGTTCCACCGGTGCGCCCTTGCCAGCACCATTGACCCCAGCAGCGGAGGCAAAGCGGGCCTCCGCCTTTGAGATCTTCTCCTCCTCCGTGTCGGGGACACCGGCCTTGCCCGTGTGGTCGAGGTAGGCAGTGCGCAAAGCGAAGTCAGTCGACAAAGCGAGATGATTGACCCAATGAGCATGCGAAGAAAGGGTGTTGACTAGTGTGCCGTTCGTCGCGTTCCACACCTTGATCGACTTGTCATGTGACGCAGTGTATATCTGCCCGGCTCCTCCCCAACGTACGCACGACACGTTCCCTTTATGACCCGAGAGCGTCATATCGCACCTCTGCCCCACAACATCCCAAACTCTTACTGTTCCATCTTTTGACGCCGATGCCAGCCGTGGTCGGCCAGCCTGTTGAGTATGGTACGGCTCCCACGATAAAGAGTTGACCCATTTGGTGTGGCCCTTGAGTGGTGCGCCGACAGGCTTACCAGTTTTCGGATCCCACAAGCGTATTGACCCGTCGTAGCTGGCAGTCGCAAGGATCTTGCCGTCCGGCGACCATGATACCGCCAATACCCAACCTGTGTGTCCTGTCAATGTATGGAGTGGTGTGCCTGTATCACAGTCCCAGATCCGCGCCGCCTTGTCCCCACTGCCTGTCGCTAGTCTCGAAGACGTCACGGGTGAAAATTGTGCTGAGAGTATGGAGTCGCCATGACCGCTGATGGCCGCAGAACATCGTGTGACTGCCCTGACCTTGAATACTGCTTCAGCTCGACAAGGCACCTCGAGTACAAGTTCTGTGCTAGCGTCCCCTTGAACGTGAGCTTTGATAATTTCATCTTGGTCGAATTCACCAGTGCCGAGAGGGTTGTAGAATCTGTAGGGTAATCGTTCGTGCTCGGATCTTCCGAGGAGTGTGTTTAGCAGGAGGGAGAGGTTTTCTGGTAGTAAATCACCGAGCGAGAGCGTCACCACTGGCCCTTGTGCCTCGCCGGAGTCGGCGTCCTTGAATTGGAGACGTTGTTCGCCTTGAGGCACCACTACCTGCTCACGAGCCCGGTGGGCCTCCAAAGTCTTTTGCCGCTTGGACGGCGGCGGGAGTACTGTGGCCATGTGCTGGTAGTATTTCCAGAACAATTACTACCAGGTTTGCTGTCCTCCTGAAGTCGGAAAGGACCTCGGGCGCGATTTGCCGTCCTGGTAGTATTCTATATCGGAATATCTGTCGGGCGGGGTCATCGGAGTGAGTCTTCACCCAAGAAGAATTCTGCCAAAATAAAAATTACACCGCCTTATCATTATATCGACGTCATGTACAAGGGGATGGTCAACCCTTTAGTGACCTGACAGTCTGCCCCTTCCTTTCACATACTTTGCTTGCAATACCAGCCAATTTGACAATGGCTACAGCACGCGTGGTGAGACCTTGGTTGTCCTCGTCTAGGCGAATATCATCAATTGCACGAACGCCGGTCCCCAGCTTCAACAAAATACAGTCGCGTAGCTTCACGAACCCACTCTCGGACTCCCCTCAAGTGCTCACTACGCAACGTACCGTCCCATACCCAGCCCAAGCTGTATATGAGATCATCTCCGACATAGGCTCCTATCACTCCTTCATTCCCTTCTGTAGCTCCTCAGACGTCACCAAGCAATCCAAGCAACATCCCTCAACATCCCAATCCTATCCCGAAGAAGCTACCCTCGTCATCAGTTTCAGTGGCGGTATCTCCCAGTCATTCACGTCTCGCGTGCATTGCGTCCCCTACGAAACAGTCGAAGCAATTTCCGGTCCTTCAGTCGAGACCTCCCTCTCCCAGAAGAGCCTCGAGCACCACAACCCTCGGCCCTCCCCAGACTCAGACCCCTCCCGCAAGAGCGATGTCCTCACCCACCTGAGGACAACATGGGAGCTGCGGCCCTTCCCCTTCAAGCCCGGACCTCTGAAGAGCCACCAGAACCCAGTCGAAGAGACAGGCAACATCCCGGCTCAAGAGCAGACGGAAGTGGTGCTCCACATCGAGTACAGGTTCGCCAACCCCATCTACGAGGCATTGAGCGCCGCGGCGGCGCCGAAGGTAGCGGAGTATATGGTCGAGGCGTTTGAGAAGCGGATACAGGATAAGCTGCACAGGCCCGCGGCTGGGGTGAAGACGAGGGTCATCAAGCATTGAGGCAGGTGAAGAAGCTGTGCTGTGTATTTCTAGACCTTAGAAGTGTCAATAGTAGACTATACATCAACGACAGATGGCATGGGCCAGGATGCCATGCACGCGCTGCAATCAGTCCATTTCAATGTACACGCTTTTTCTCGAGCACAATCATCCATGAACCTCTTTGTCGAGTCTCTCTTCACCGAACGAAGGCACGAACAGCTCGGCGGCATCCTCCACTTGCTGGTTGTGCCAGTCGCGTATGTGGCCGATGCATCCTCTTCAAGATTGATCTGGCAGCATGGATATGACAACCTGGGCACCTCTTGACCGTTGATTCATTACATACTTCCTGACCTATATGCCATACACTGCATCAGAAACCATACATGTCTAACCATTACATCTGACTCATTGACCAGCAACGCCATGCTCGAAATAACTACCATGATATCATACATCGTTGTTGATTCCCTCTCTTGCTGAAGCATGCGCGTTGATGGCAGCCTCCTCACTGCTCCGACAAAGGTGCTGAGATAGTTCTTTCATCAATCGTCGTCATCACCGGGATGGCTCGAAGGCAAGAATGAAGGGTTGGCAAGGATCGTGGCAAGATCCTGGCTCATGAAGTCCCAGCTCGGTAGAGAGGTCGGATCAGAAGGGGCTGGCGTGTATTGAAAGTTGAAAGGATTGTAGAAGGGGTTGGTGAAGGCGGAACCACTGTTGTTACCACCGTAGAAGTTGAAGCTGTCGTTGGCACGCAGTGGCTCGGGATCAGGACGATAAGCTACATGATCAGTGTAGTATTTTGGAGCCGTGCGGAACGCGGTTGCAGCTGTGTCACCGGAGGGTCCGACGTAGGAAAAGGGCGAGTTCAACACCGCCAATACTTCAGCGGCGGCTTGGACTGGCGTCTCCGCGACCTTGGAAGCCTTTGCGGAAGATCCACCAATGTCCAGAGCTGGTGAGGTTGCAGCCTTTGGCTTGCGGCCACGCTTCGGTCTACCTGTGCCATTTGCGACCGTTGTACGTGCCGAAGTTGTACGAGCACGACGCTTGAGCGCAGGAAAACCAGCCTCCTTGACGGCGAGCGATCGTCCAGTCGCAGAAGATACACGGGCTTTTTTCGCTGGAGGTGCAGCTGCCTTCTTGAAAGGGCTGACGGACGAGTGAGGGAAGCCGGTGATGGCACGGGCCTTGGACTCGATGATCTCTGGCGTATAGACGACCTCTGTGGCTTCGACCATGTTTGATGTTGCTTGGAGACGATCGACCACGTCAAGGGACTTCTTCTGATTGCGTTTACGGCGCATCTCGGGTGTAGCAGAGTCAAACAAGTCCATACCTGGCCAGATGATGCCTTTGAGAAGACTTGAGTCATTGTGCTTTGTCTCCCCTTGGTCGTTGCCGATGGCAGCCTCCTCAATGCCCTCTAGGAAGACGGTACGGCTTCTTGTTGGAGTTTCCGGAAAGGAGTCTGGTGTCGGCAATCCATTGTTAAAGGTGTACGGGTCGGGTTGATGGTTGCTTGAAGCCCACGGCATCCAGGGCGGAACCTCGTACTGTGGACCGCACTCGATGGAAGGCACAACGCCGTGAACGTCCTCCAACTCTTGCTTGATACTGTCGCCATACAGCTCGGGATCAACTTTGCCGAAACCGTATGGCAGAACTGGCCGTTGCTCGACCGAATAAGGATGAGCACGAGTGACTGTCTAACATCAGCTTGACATGATCATTGACAGACATGTCTCTACGAACCACCATCGGGCCTTCTTGTTCGTACGGGAACTGTCGACAGGTCAGATGATGCTGGGAGCTTGGTCGCTCCAAGCTTACTCGTCTTGTTGTCCGCCTTCTGCTGTGCCTTCATCTTCCTCTTTTGCTCCTTCAAGTTGAGTCGTTCGGACATGAGGTCCTCGATGCCATTGCTGGTGTACCAGACATCGTACTCGTCAATCAGCGATCGGGAAGCAGCTTCCTGTGCAGAACGGACTTTGATCTTATAGTAGGTGGACAGATGAGCTTTGCTGGCAATGTGGGTGAGCAGATGAGAGACGTCGCTGAACTTTGGCTTCTTTGGACAAATGTTGCAGTTGAGAGGGATGTTCGTGATTGAGGCTTTGGCGGGCTGGGGTTGAAATGCTGGTGTTGGATAAGCTATGTCCATTGTTGCTGCTTGTGAATTTGATGCAAGTGCCAATTGTGAGTATGTGCGAAGGAGCTGAAAGGAAGGACGACCAAGTGCAGAATCAATGAAGACGCCGCTGCTGCTGATGAAATTCAAGAGTCCTTCGAGCAGGCAGTGATGGATTGTTGAGTAGAGGAGATAGGCATGAGTGAATCCCAGCAGTCTGGTTTGGGTAGAGCTTCGCACCTGCCGGTTCGACACCACTGCCAGAAATTAATTAGCCAGGTTGTCGTGACGTTTCCACACATCAGGCTCGTGTGGATCGTCGAGTGAGCTCGAAATGTGAACATAAATTGGCACGATGAAGACAGCGCAGAGTAACAGCAGGAATGGAAATGCAAGTTTGGATACTCTTGACAATTTACAACCCACATGTCTGGGTACCCCTAGCTAGGCAGCTTCTCCTCCAGTCCGTGAAGTATGTTGATCACAGTCCAATGCCGGCGACATGAGCGGTGCGTCGGCACTTGAATGGAGCTGGAGAGCGTGGTTCGTCTTCTCTTGATTTGTAGCCGGGAGGGCATGGGTAGCCGCTCCAAGATATTAGATTACAAGAGGTGGCACCTATTTCTGCATGATCCAAGGGACTGTTCACTTCTTGTCGTTGTCGTCGGAGCTGTCGGCATGTCATTGACGTTGAGCGTGGTCTTCTTCTCATCGGCGGATCTTTGATGTGACTGATCTCGGCATGCAACTTTGTGACGGTCAGCGTAGGTGTACGAGGTCAGAGCGAGGGTCTTTACTTACTACACGGGATCTACAGGTTCCAGACCAGCGTAGCCGAGGAGACTGAGCCCGGCGATAGCGAAGCAGGTGTGAAAGACATCGACCATATCTTCCGGCCGGTCTGCAAATCCACCGCCTTGCGGATCTTGGCAAGATAGAATGAAGGACGCCATTTTGTCTTTATCGATCCAGTGTAACCGCCCAATCGCAGCTAGTGGGCTGAGTACCCACCACGAGTAACAGACATCCTCCAGCTTCTCTGGTCTACCGTTGAGACCTCCATTGAACACTTGCCTTTCACTGAGCCATCCACCGAGTCGGTCAGTGTCGACCAGATCCAGCCGTCCAGCGATTGCCAGAGCCCCTACACAAGTAAACACTTGACCAGAGTGCGATTCAGCGCCGGGCGTGGTGCCGAAACCACCGTCTACGTTCTCACAAGACTTGATATGCTGCACGGCTTTTTCTACATTGGCGTCTTGTAGGCGATTCAAAAGGGAGAGTGCATTGAAGGCGCCGTACAGGAAGCGAGTATCTGTCTCGCCGTACTGATCTCCGGCGAAGGTGCCTGTCGCTTGATCTTGGAGGCTTACAATATCTGTAATCCGTGTCAGAGGGAGAGAGGGAGGGTCTTAGATGAGCTCGGCGAACAGCTTACACTTTGATATAATAGCCTTGCTGCCGGCTCGACGGGCATCTGCCTCCGTCCAGCCATCGAGCAAGGCCAATATCTGCACCGAGCTGACAGTGTACAGCATGTGAGCATCGTGGCCCGGCGCCGCGCCAAATCCACCATTGGGCTGCCAGCACGACAAGACGAATTCTAGCAACTTGTTTCTCGGGAGGGCATTGGGTCGTCCAAGGAGGTGCAGTGCGGTGAGGCCCCAATAGACTCCACTAACTCGAAGGTGTTCGGTCAGCCAGTACTCATATTCATCTCGCCTCTGCCGCCAGGTCAGCCATGACCGAGGCGGACGTTACGAAGGATGCGTACGTCGTCCAGCGTTTGGACGTAGCGGATATGCTGCTCCACGTGGAGCTTTGACCCGAGGGCAGCATCCGGGCTGGCTGAAGACGGCAGAGTAGAGTCGGTCGAAGCCATGGCGGTGAGCTTGCGAGTGATGAGTGGTGGGACGTGAGAGTTTGCATCCAAATTTGGACACGCATGTAGCTGAAAAAGGAGAAGCAGAGATCGCTTTTGAAATGACGAGGATGCGCCAGTGGAGATCAAGCGAAGTTTGGGCGAATGGGAACGCAGTTTGCAGATCCTCCGTCTTCGACCGGCGGCTTGGGCGCTTTTGCCGCGAGATCTGTGGCCGTGCCGTCGTCTTTTTCCCTTGTTCCCAAGAATTCGGGAGCAAGATGTGCATGATCCCGTTCTCCATCTCCACACGCCAGTCTTTGCTGTGTTTGCTCCACAGATGTGTATTTTTTCAGAGGGTCGCTTGATGCTAAGTGGAGTCGTTTGGACATGGCCAGCGTTGTCAACTGCATCATATCGACCTTGTTCGTACGCAGCCAGTCTAGCATTATCTTCCCGTGCCTCCACAGAATGGTCCGCTGGCCCTGGACGGAAGCTTGCGCAAGCCACTATTTTGCATCTCTGGTGACCAGGGGCCCCTTCTAGCGCCTAGCTTCTGCATGCAATGCTTCTGAAACGTCCCGCTGCCCTATCGTCTCTGTGCGTCAGCAGCTTTGGCTGGGGAGAGCCAGAGGATTGTTCTCGTGCCTGTGCTCTGTTGTGTTCCTTCCTTCTTGCTTCCCAATTGATACTATCTACACACATTTCAACGACCCGCTTGTGTTCGCAGCGCCTCTCGAAATCTTTGTCCGAGCCAGCCCCACTACTTCCTTCAATGGGCGCTACGGGCACATACTTCTTCTTGTAGCACCGCGATCTCGATATAACCGCCGAACCCGTTTGGTCTTTACACTCCGCCGCACCAGTCTCGTGCGTTGCGTGGACCGTTGTCGTTTGACCTTGAAGGCATTTGTCCAAGCGGTGACGCCGATTCCGCAAACCAAGCAACACGTTGCCAGCCCTCTGCTCTGGAGGCGGCGGGGTCACAACGCCCAGAGGCAGCATACTGTTACGCGTAGCGGCATAGAGCGAAGAGCTAGGACCTCATACCGATATCCCTGGCTACTCCTTGCGTTTCAGGTAGAGCTGTCAAGTGGAGGCGAACGAAAACACGCTACAAGAGGTCGGAGATCTTTCTCATGTGCATGATCTGTCTTCAATAGATCTTGCAAGATGCCAGCGAAACAGCAGCTCCGCATCGATGTCTCGCAGGACGACTCGTTCAAGGAGGTGGTCAAGCGGATGAGCAGTCCCATCAACTTACACGGCATCGACATCTCAGCGCTCGACGCACGAGATGTACCTGGTCCGTCGCCTTTACCATCCTCCATCTCCTCGCCAAACTTCGAGTCCGATCGCGCAAGGGAACGAGACCGTGAGCGCGCCCAATCATTCTTCAGCAATCTCGCAGCGTCCAAGTCGATGAGTCGATTGCAAGATACGGTGCACAAGGTCACACAATCCTCCAGCCGACCTTCCAGCAGGTCATCTTCGCGGACTGAGACTTCAGGAAAGTCGACAAAGAGTTTTGGGAGACGGACAAAGGGTGCATCGCCGTATATGAACAAAGCGCCCGGTTCGACGCCGGAATTGACTTCTTCGAAATTTCAGAGAATCAGCCGGGCAATGACGAACAGGCAGGACGAATTGCCTATTACTTGTAAGTGATCATCTCTTAGAAACGATGTGACGGATCTGGTAGTGTTAGCGGCTGGAAACTGATTGATCCAATAGCCGTTGTGTGGTCTGTGCAGAACCAAGAATCCCAATCCCAGCAGCCGACTTCTGAATCGAGAGCGCCCAAACACTCTCACCACCACAGTATTCCGCTCGCCTCGTATACCACCGCCAACCCCTTTCAATCAGCCGCAGCGCCACAGCAAGAGAAGAGAAAATCACGGTTCTCCACAAAGCGATTGGGCGTCCTCTCGCGCACCAAGTCCAAATCGCAACGCGGCGCTGATGCACAGATGTCTTCCGCGCCGGCCACACCGACACGACCCATTACCAAGCAGACGAACGGCACTCCGACCCATGTAGACACCAATGGTGATATCGCGCGATCAGCGCCTGCAGACAAAGACCGATCATTGAAAGGCGCCCTCAAATCGTCCACCACCAACAGAACGCGGTCGGAAGACCGAGGCATACCCGAGCAACGAGAGGCTGAAAAACAGGCCAAAGCGAAGCCGAAGAAAGACAAAAAGGTCGAGGAAAAGTCTTCGCGCGATGGATTCTCAAAGTCATACCACAAGTCGAACGGCTCGGGCTTCTTCGCCTCATCCAAGGCGTCAGAAGGCTTCGTCAGCAAAGCAAGTCGGGGTTTCTTCAGCAAATTGACAAGAAGCAGCAGCAGCACGGAAAAGGTCGGCATGGGAGTCGAAGAAGATTTTGAACCACGGCTGCTCAAGTTGCCGCTCATTCAGCAGACACGTGAGACCAGGATAGCAAAGTCTTACGACAATTGCCGCGACAAGACCGAATTCTGGATGCCTGCACTTCCATGGCGATGCATAGAGTGAGAAACCTCAGATCATGGACTTGGTGGGTGACTGACAAGTGAATAGCTACCTCAATGGCAAATGTGAGGAAGAAGGACTGTACAGAGTATCTGGCGGCCTCACGATGGTCCGACGGTGGAGGAGGCGGTTTGATACTGGTAAGAACAACAATTCAGATTGCTGCTCGATCCAAGCTTACCACTGACACAGAGCGCGACATTAATCTGCTCGATGAGCCTGATCTCTACGATGCCAGTGTTATCGCCTCACTCTTTAAGGAATGGATCAGAGAACTGCCAGAGGAGATCTTTCCAAAGTCACGCCAGGCTAAAGTCGCAGCCACGCTTCCCACGGAGGTGCCTGGCAAGAAGCCAGTACCTCAATCGTTCCGCGATGAGCTTTCGAATCTCCCGCCATTCAACTACTACCTTCTCTTCGCCATCACCTGTCATCTCAGTCTCCTCCTCTCCCACGAACCGAAGAACAAGATGACACTGGACAACCTTTATCGATGCTTCAACCAATCTCTCAAGCTGGACGGACGTGTCTTCTACACTCTTGTAGGTGACTGGCGGCAATGCTGGCAGGGCTGCTACACCGAGAACGAATTTCTTCGTGCAGAGTATGAGCATCTCAATACGCCCTTTCCCGAGTATCCGGAGCTTGAGCGCAGGCCGCCACCCGTTGACTCGGCCGTCGAGGAGCGTGCTTTAACGTCATCTTCCGGCAGCGATGCTTCTGCAACAGGCAGATCGACACCGGAAAACCAGCGTCCTCCGACATCTCACACTCAACCGTCGAACTCTACGGGTGACACTGAGCCGGAGACAACGCCACAAAAGAACGAGACTTCTAGTCTGTCCGCTGTAAAGGTGTAGCTGGATCTCAGCATGTCCTTGCCTTACCACACTCGATTGTAATGCTGCACTTGTTCTTCGCCTCAGCGGCTACCTGTCAGCCCGTTTTCATTCTTAGCGGACTGCTCGAATTGCCATTTCAGGTGGCTCACATCATCATTTACCACACCTAACACGCACACAACGACCAGAAAATACCAGGGGGGGAGCAAACTGTCTTTTGGTGATTTTGGGGTGGAAAAGCATTGAAGCGCGGTGCGGGTGCGTCGAGATACCCTTTCCGATTTATCATGCATCACCTATACCGCACCTATACCGCGCTGTTTTCAGGCGCACGGGACGTGCAGGGCAAGGTCTTTTGGATATCTTTCTCATCTTTGGACACGAGCAAGAGCGAGCTTGGTGGGTCTGGACGTATGCATGGGCTTTGGAGGATTGCCAGACCCATCAATTATGTACGATATAGCGCGAGGAATGAAGCAATTGATCCGACGATGATTGGCACCAGATACAATGCCCTCTGACGTTCATTTGACATCTTCTTGGGGATCGCCCTGGCTGCGAAGCTCTCGGGAGCTCCACACGTGCCAAGTTTGCGGTTCCATCACCTCCAAACTCCCCAAGCTTTGACTCCTGCAACGACGTTCTCGCTCCAAAAAGTCACAACCTCACGAACTCGATGACGCGCATCACCCCAATGGCGGCTACGAGCTGCTGCAATTCGATTGCGCTGGTACTTAAACCAGCGCGACCATGTCTTCAAGCGCCAGTCCGCTTCGCCAGCACATCTACCCAGACTCGCACACGACAGTTCCGAACCATGCCACAATCACAAACGACCAGCATCTGTAGAAGTGGCACTAGGAGACTCAGCACGGTGTTCCAGAGAGCGGCCTTCTCGAGCTCCACTACACGAAGAGACGTCGTGTCGGCACAACAATCACAACCCAATGACCCGCCGCAGCTCACCTGGAACGACTTCCTCAAGATGCGCCGCACGAGACGCTACGTCAACCTCGTCACGTCGGTGGGGACGGCCTTGGGTAGTGTGGGTGTGACGGTACCTTTGGCGCTTCAGTACGAGCTGGACAATCAAATCGCCTCTGTGACGGGATTGGATCCGTTCCTGGCATTGGGCTTGACAATCACGGCTGTGGGGGGTTTCGGTTGGTTGATGGGGCCATTCGTCGGAAATGCTGGGTTCCTCTTATGGAACAGGAGGATTAAGGACTCAATCGCGAAGGTAAGACTGGCAGTGATGGGAGGCATTTAGTTGGAGCTGACAATCGCGCAGAAGGAGAGAGATTTCTACAACCACATCAAGCGATACCGAGCGGATCCTACTTCATCGTCGGTGAACAACCCCGTGCCGGACTACTACGGGGAGAAAATCGGCAGTGTAGCGGATTATAGAAGGTGGCTCAAAGATCAGAGGGCATTCAATCGGAAGAAGAACAAGAACTTGCTGTAGAGACAGTCTGGAGCAAAGGCAGGTACAGCACAATTGGTCGGGAGCATTCCAGCGGGCGTTCATCAGTCGGAAGGGGTCAAAAGGGAGACTTTGCAGTCAAGTGGAACAACCCGGCATTGTCAGGTATGGGATTCAGTATATACAACATCTCCAGTCATGCAGCTCGACATCCCCACTCGTACATCATCATCTCGTCGTATCTGTCATCATATTGCACACGTCTCACATCGCCTCTCAGTCCCCACAACGCCTCGCTCAATCACACTACATTCCCAGCTACCACTTTTCAATCGACGACACCCAATCTACCGCCGGGCTCAGCTCCACCTCTTCTCTTGAGGTTCCGAACATCAGACTTTAGCCCCAAGCTTCTTTTCCTGCTCAATCTGCTCCTGATCGACGACGATGATAGCCTTGCCCTGGATCTTTCCACCATGAACCACGTCCATCAGTTCGTGTATGCTGTCTAGGCCATGAAAGAGGTTCATCTTCGTATGAATGTTGTTCTTGGCTACCTCGTCCAGCATCTTCCTGCTCTCCAGCTCCGAGCATAGCAGACTGCCCCTGACTCTGATGTCCCTGAAGATGAATTCGTGGAATGGGATGATGACCTCCTTCGGCTGGGCGATCTGGATGACCTCGCCATGCATTCGAGTGATGGCGCAGGCGATGCCGGTGGCGTCCTTGTGGTCGCTAATGCTGACGCTAGCATCCACGCCCTTCCCACCCGTCACAGCGTGGACCTGTTTTACGATCTCCTCCTTGCCCTTCCTCGCATCCACCACGACGTCTGCCCCACTCTCTTTGCTCAACGTCAACCCTTCATCCCTCGCATCGACACCAATGACATTCAACCCCCTCGCCTTTGCGAATTGAATGCCCAGATGTCCCAAGCCACCGCCTGACCCGACCAATGCGATCCACTGTCCCGCCACCAACCCCGTCTGATCCACCCCTCTCCAGATCGTCCTACCTGCACACGCTAGTGGCGCCGCCGCCTCGAAAGTCACCTTATCCGGCAACGGAGTCGTATTCCAGCTATCCACCAACGCATACTCAGCAAAGAACCCATCCCCAAGCACACCATTATGCCTCTCCACGCTAGGACAATACTGCCTCTGCTTCTCCGGCCCACTCGTACAATCCTCACACGTCCTGCAAGGATGATATGGCAGTCCACCAATCACGCGCATCCCAATCTTGTACTCGGAGGGCACATCAGGGCCCATGGCGACGATGGTGCCGGCGCCTTCGTGGGAGGCGGTGCAGGGGAGGGAGGGGGCGAATATGCCCGCTGTCACCATGGAGTCGGTGTGGCAGTAGGAAGCGCAGGCGACTTTGATGAGGAGGTCGGGGCCGGAGAGTTTCTTGGGGACGGGGACGGTGCGGATTTCGTAGGGTTTGTTGAACTGGGGGAATGAGGTTAGGGGAGTTGTCGATGGGGTGGAGGAGGGGGACGCACCTCGACTACTTGCACCGCCTTCATGGTGTCGGGGATGTCTTCGAGACCCATGGTGGGTGGTTTGGGGGGCTCGTGATGAGGTGGGCAACTGCTGTAGGCTGAGGTATGAAAGAGAACTTCGAGATTGATACGGCGAAGGGGATGGAACGGGAGTGTTGGAAGGAGACTCAACTACCTCAATTCAGCGGTCAAACATACTTATCTTGCCTTGGTCCGAGGGTCAGGAACGCGTTGAGATTCTGCAGGTCATGTCATCGAAGCGGGGAGGAGGGGTCAAGTTGGTCGGGGAAGCTCTTTTGAAAGGGGGCTGAACTGCCGTCATGTGGGGTCAATCGGGGGGGACATGTGGGGGTGGACAGGGCGGCGAGTCGTTGAAGATGCTGCTTTTCGTGGTTGAACTTCGTCCTCGATGCTTGACATTACAATCGAATGTTAACAGATCTTTGATCACAGCAGCCGGAATAATGAGTGAGCCCTCCACATATGATCATGGTCAAATGTTTTCTTTCTGTTTTTCCATCCATCCATGTCCCACTTCCTCAGCAATATCTACGTGACGGACGTGGACTTTGAAGAATTTTATCCAAGTGTCAAACAAACAGGTCGAGCATGACCAAGCTAGCCAGGGAGCTCAGCATGACGATAAAGACCACGTCATTGCTATTTGTATTGGGAGCAGCGCTTCTGGAGACACCTGGTGAGTTTGCGGCGCCCACTTGTGTCGCACCCCCAGTCCCTCTGCTGCCAGAGCTACCACCACTCCGGCCACCACCACCTCCTCTCCCGCCCTTTCGCTTGCGCAGCGCATTGAGCTCTTCATCACCAGCCCCTATCGTGTCGATCGGCGCCATCTGGGCCACGGGATGCTCTCGGTACAGCAAATCAAGTCCAGAGGGGCGTTCAGGAGAGCTGGCGTTGACAATGGTGGATATTGTGCTCGACGGGGCCAGCTTGGATTGCTGCGCGGCTGTAAAGAAGCATGTTCGAGAGAATGTCTGAGCCAGTATTGATACGGCAAGAAGACAACCTTGGCCCGGTCGCATCGTGCGCAGGCACGCAGTGAGCCTTGGGCTTTGGGATCCGATTTGCTTGATAGAGACGTGAGAACCAGTGTTACCACTTATACTTGTAAAGGTAAGATTGTTCAACGTAAATATGTGCTGCCCACATTGGCGGCTTCAACCTGTCATTCATATCTATTTGAGTTGCGCTTGGTCACATCACACAGGCGAGACGCCGCTTTCAGCACAACTCCGCCTCAAACAACAATTTCTCACAGGAATGAGCGCACGCGACATCTCGTCTGAAGTAGATTTTACATGCCCGTGCGTACTGTACGGGAGAGTATATCTGTAGGTTGGGTGTGACGCTGAGCCTCATGAGTAGGACCACCTACCCTGATTGAACATTGTCAAGCCGCGAACGAGCCGCAGCCATTATCGATGATTGGGACGACGCTCGAATGACTGGAACCTTAGACCAAACACATCACGCTGCCTTCAAGTGCTGAGCGGGCATCCGGCAATACGGCAATTCACGTATCCGACGTCAGGCAGAACTTGCAGCCAGGCATTCATGCAGCACGAGCCGGATGGTGTCAGACAAGTGCGAGACTTGTGCAGTAGCTGTATTCAATGAAGAGGAAGATGAGATTCTGGATTGCTACGTATTTCCGATCCATGCCCTTGGCTATGATCGTGGTACCAAGCCCCTTGCGCCCTTGCACAATCCCCTTTCATTATGACATAGCGTTTCCGTGAGGTTGTTGAATCAGGCCTGGATCCTGTAATGAGGCAATGGTATGGCCATGATCGTCTCCTCAAATGAGCAGACAGGCTGCCGAAATGGCGACAATCACGGAGACAAAGCCGACAGCCTGACGATGAGTCGAGGCAGCGCTGCGCGAGCCAGAAGAGCCGATGACTGCTCCTCCACCACCGGAACTGCCGCCAGAGCTGCCGGAGCTGCCTGAACTACCGCCGGAGCTGCCGCCGGAGCTCCCACCAGAGCTGCCTCCTCCAGAGGCGCCACTACCCCCTGATCCTCCGCCTCCGCCCGACCCTCCACCCGACCCTCCACCTGATCCACCACCACTCCCTCCGCCCCCTCGACGCTTGTAGAGGTCGTTCAGGTGGTGAGCATCGTCGACGATTGAGTGGCCAAATGCTACAGCATTCTCGTAGGCCAAGGAAGGAGCGCACTTGTAGAAGTTCTTGTAGTTGCAGATTTGGAACCCGGAGTTGTCTCTGTTGGTAGTGACGATGGGTGATCCGTGAGCGACAGAGGCTAGGAGCGCGAGTAATAGGAGAAGAGAGGTGGCCGTGCCTGCTCCAGACATATTGCGATGTTGAATGAAGTTCATCATGATGAAGAAGTGGTAGAGGTGGGGTGCGTGAACAGTCTGTGGCTTTGAGGACTAGGACGAAGTAGATAGTTGATCACGATGAGTTGGACTTAGAAGCAGAGAGGTCGTGATACTATATACCTTTTGACATGGGATTGATCTGCGTTGTGCGAGCAGGAAAGGCTGAGCATTCAGCTGCAAGCGACGTCATGCTTGGCCGAATCCTGCCTTAATGCACACTCTGCCAACAGGCACGGAAGCACAGAAGCATAGAAGGATGCGGAAGAAGCATCACAACAAGCTCCGAGATGGAAGTAGCTGCTTGCCTTGGATAATGGATGCTGTGCAGCTGCGCTTTGCGATGCTGGCAGCGGTCAGGAATGTGCTCCGCCTCCGCCCACCGCCAGGCCAGCTCAGCCCACCGCTGTCTCACATTGGCATACCTTGCGTGCATATCCCTGACACGTGCGCCAATCAGGACCAATTGCAGGCGCTGGTAGCATTGAAGGCTTGCAGTATAGCCTCCACAGTCCTGGTATCAAGTGGAGTCTAAAGTCAAGATGCTTCGCTCGTGAAGCAATGTCTCAAAGATTAGGCAAAAGATCATGGGCGGCGTGACAGAAGAGATTTCAAAATAATCAAGCAGAACCGTTGTGGCCAGGTCGATATTAGGTGAAGGTTTAGAATGTAGGCGTGAATTGGTGATGCATATCGAGAAGCACGTGACGGACTGGAAGAAGCTCTTTCAAGGCAGGAATTGTCGGACAGGCCTCGATGTTGACTTGTGTGTGGGGAGGAAAAAGGATTGATTACTGCCTGACCCACCAAAAGTTGGTGGACTATAACTACATAAATACTTAACCTGTTGAACTGAGAGATAACTAAATTAATAGAACTCCTTAATAGTAACAGATTAAGACAAGAACTACCTAATTTGATCATAAATTAGTAAAGCTGTTAAAGAGTGCTTAGTTTAGCCTTAGGTAAACTAAATTAGGGTCCTTCTTAGCGCCCTTAGCCTATACCTCGGTTGATATACCCCTTTACTAAATAGCTATAAGGCTATTATAGCTAGTTAGTAGATTACTAACTCGAGGGATAGCTATTGTAAGAAGGCCTTATGCCTTCTAGGTGGTAATAACTTAGTAAGGCCATTAGCTAGTGTATTAGCTAATAAAGTCTATGTTATAGAGATAGGTCTAGTTTAGCTAACTTCTTGCCTTAGCTAGTAATAATAGATATTAACATAACGAAGGCGTATGTTAAGCTTCTCTATTAGATTAGTAACAAGACTAATAGTCTACTAGTTATTATACTAAATGCTAATATGCTTTAGGGGATAGATAGAGGCTATAAGCCTCCTCTACTATATAGCTTATTTAGTAGTTTCTGTAAGAGTAAGGAGCTTAGCTTCTATACTAGAAGTAGTAATAGTTAGCTACTTTATAGCCTTCTAGTCGATAGAGCCTTAGAACATCTTAAATAGATACCTCTAAAGGCTCTTCCTTAAAGAGTAACTTCTAAAGCTAGCATCCGATAAAGCTTAAAAGATTAGTAGTAGTATTAAACTATCAAAGTAGAGGGCTAGATCTCTAGTCTTATAGAGATACTAAATAACTCTATTTACTAGCCTCTAGTGTATTAGTAAAGGGTTTATTAGATGCTCTAATAATCTAGAGGTAGCAAAGGCTATATTAGGCCTTATAATAACTGCTGCAAAGTTAATAGATTCTACCTTCTACTAATAGAGGTAGATCTCTTAAAGTAAAGCTTAGTCTTTATTAGGCTAGAGTATCTCCACTAGCAATAGTGTCGACACTAGCCTTATTAGTTTAGTAATAAACTTAGTATATATCTACTGTATATACTAGGCTTAGCTTAGCTATAGCCTCTTAGTTGCTCTATCCCTTGTGACTTAGATAGCTAGAAACTAGCTTAGATCCCTAAGTACCTTTATCTTATACTTAGTATAGAGGGCTATAATAACTACATTAGCCTTCTCCTTGTGCTTCTTAAGGTATATAATAGTAATATCATCCACAAAGAAGAAGATTATTACCTCTAAGGTTAGCTAGAGGCATAGAGCCTTAGGGGCCTAAGTAAATCTAAGGTTTCTTAGAGTAGTAGTAAATTCTATATACTAGAGAGCTAGAGCTTGTTTAAGGCTATATAGAGCCTTATTAAGTAAGAGAATAGCCTCTAATAGAGTAATACTAGAATAGTCCTTCCTTAGCTTCTCTAGGATAAGCTTAAATCTAGAGGGGATTATATAGTAGGTAATCTCATTAATAGAGCTATTAATATAGGCATTAACAATATCTATCTAAATAGCCTCTATATTCTTATAAGCAAGAATAGCTATAAGTATTCTAAAGACCTTAGCAGCTAGAGTTACTATATAGGTTTCTAACTCTATAGATCGGAGGTTACCTCTTATATAGAGCCTTACTTTATGCTTTATAACCTCTTCTTTATTATTGACTTTATATATAAACACCTATATTAATAGAACTAGCTTGCTAGTTACTTAAGCAGCAAGTATAATAGTCTATATATGCTTCTTGTAAAGAGTAAGCAATTTAGCCTTTATAGCCTACTAGAATTGCTTCTTATAAGGATAAGTCTTAAGTTCCTTTATATTAGTAGGTAGTAGAGAAAGATTGTCCCTTAGTTCTAACTAAGGCTAAATTAGCCTTATTACTAGGTAAGCATTAAATGCTTAGTAATATCCATAGGCTATCTCTAGCTATGCTAGAGTAGTAATATATGCTTATTTCCTTAGTTTCCTTGTTCTCCTTGTAGTAAGGATATACTTAGGGAGTAGGTTAGCTAACCTTATAGCAATTCTCTAAGGGGGTTATTCATGTTAAACTTTAGCTAACCTTTTAGCTTAAACTTCTATTCTGTAATAATTAGTCTTAGCCTTAGCCTCTAGTAGAGGTAATAGCTATATAACTATAGAAGGTAGAGATACTAGAGTATTAAAGAATTACTCTAGTAAGGTAATATTCTTAATCTAGGCTAGGCTTAGATCTAGAGCTAGTAACTATAATAATACACTATAATTATCTAGTAGGGGTGATAGAGTATGCTAAACTTCCTAGATCTAAGCTAGGCTTAGATCTAGAGTTAGCTATAATAAGAGACTATAATTATTTAGTCCCTTAGTTAGCTAAACTAGATTCTAAACTAGATACTAAACTAGATGCTAAACTAGATACTAAACTAGATGTTGTTATTTAGGTTATACCTTAGGCACCTCTTTAGCTTAAGCTTCGTGCTCTTTAACCTCCTATAGAAGTCTTAGTAAATTAAGCAATCTAATTGGCCTAGGCTGTAGTTATTCTTCTAGCTTATAGAACTAAGTCTTATTAAACCTAATATCCCTTGTTCTAAGGATCTTCTTTAAAGCTAGTATATAGATCCTAAAGATGTTAGTTAAGTTATAGCTAACTAGATATCTAATATAAGCCCTTAGAGTAAGCTTGTTACTACTTATAATATACTTATCTAAGGCATAGGCCTTATATCTAAGTAGCCTAAGATAGAACATAGATAGAGAACATCTATAAACTAGCTTAAAGAGAGTCTTCTAGTTAAGCTTCTTAAGAGGTGTTCTGTTTATTAGATAGGCTACTAATCTGTATAGTTTAGGGTATAGTTCCTTTAGGAGATTAGTAAAGATAGTAATTGCCCTTACTCTCCTTAATAGCATTACTCTAATCCTCTTACTATAACTATTCTATGTAGGAGTATAGGGAGTAGATAGCTTACGCTAAATGCCTTTACTATTAAGGAAGATAGTAAATCTAAGGCTAAAGGCACTCTTATTGTCGCTTCTAATAAATCTAATCTTAAAGCTAAGATTAGTCTTAATGTAGATAATTATCTTAATAGCAATTTCATTAAGCTTATATCTATAAGCATAACTAGCAACTAGATTATAGTTAGTTATTCTATAGGCAAAGTGACTTATATATCTTGCCTTATTAAAGCTAGTAAATCTGTTAATAATAATGTTAAAGGTGGTCCTCTTAAAGGGCTTTATTATAGCAATTTTAGTGTTAGGGCTCCTTAATATAAGCTACTAAGCATTAGATAGCTTACAAGTCTAACATAGAGACCTAAGATAGATTAGTTAAGCTAAGTTAGACTTAGTTAGAGTCAGTTTACTACTAACTATAACAGCTAGAAGGTAATTAACAAACTCTATACTTAGGTAGCCTATAACTTTATACTAAGATTAATTAGTCCTTATAATGACTAAGGTAAATACTAATAGGTAAGGATCTTTATTACCCCTTAATACTATAGTAGTAACATAGAGAGTCTTAGAGTTATCCTTAAGCATGTATTAGTTATGTTTTAGTGTAACTAAGAAGAGCACTTTTCCTTTATAACTAATCTCTATAGTCTAAGTGTTCTAATAGACTCCACTATTAATAAACCTCCTAAGGCTAACTAGATTAGTTATAATTAATAGCACATAGGCTACACGAGTAAGATAGATAGTTACTAGCTGTCCCTTATAGATAGCTATAATATTAATAGTTCTCTAGCTCTTAATCTTAAGTAAGGAGTTACTATAGAATAGCTTCTTATAAGGTTCTATAATTCTAGTAACCTTATATCTGTCCTTTATAGTGTAATTGTAGATATAATTAGTTACTCTAGAATCTAGTATCTATAAGCTTAAGATGTTACTAGTAGCTAAGATAAATGCTAAGTGTAATCTAATAGTTATAGCTGTATTAATTAGCACTAGTAGGGATAACCCCTTCTAACAGTTAGCTTCCTTTATAAGGGCAGCTTTAACCTTATCCCTTAAGGCCTTATTATTTAGCCTTTGCTTAACCTCTTTAAGGGTTTGTTAGTTTAGTAACTACCCCTCTAGCCTAAGGTGCTTATTTAGATAGTAACACTTGCTCTACCTATACCTCTTCTAGTACACATATTTAGGCTCCCTAGGGGGACTAGGCCTCTCTTTATAAGAGTCCTTAGTAGCTATAGGGAATGCTATTACTCCCTTGCTAGCCTTTATAGTAGTGTATAGCTTATGTAACTTATAGAATTGTCTAAACTTAGTAATTAGTTTAAGTAGTGTTAGCAGAGTTAGTAAATCTAGATTAATAAGATATTTATTAGCAAACGCTAGCTTAGTCCTTAAGATTAATAAGAGGAAGTCCCTCTAAGGCCTTAATCCTTAAGCCTCTAGAAGGTTATAATTCCTAGCCTTATCTATAACCTCTTCCTATTACTAAAGCTAGTAATCTATATTCTATAAGGAAGAGCTAGATAACTACTTTCTCTAGAGAGCTTTAACCTTAAGCTAAACAGCTACATTAGATAGAGCAAATCTGTTCTTTAATGCTCTAAGGATAGCCTATAGATAAGAGTCTCCTTCTAGCTAGATAACAGTAAGGACTTATAGTGCAATTAATAACTAGATAAGGCTTATAAGATCTGCTAAGGCCTTAAGCTACTTGTTATACTATACTTGTTCCTTCTTGTATATCTAGAAGAGTGCTAAGAAGTTAATATTTACTACCTCTAGCCTTTAAGACTTAGGGAATCCTTCTAGTTTAACTGTCTCCTAAGGGTTAATAAGGTACTAGATCTTAGTGTTTAAAGCTCTTGTCTTGATAATATATAGCTAGCTAGCCCATTTAGCTAATATAGCAAGAATAATAGGTGTTCTAGCTGTTAAGGTGTTAGTCTCTATAGTTATTTATCTCTTTATTAACACCTAAATCCTATAGTTATAGATAAGGCAGTACTTAACAGATTCTAATACTTAAAAAGCGAGATAATAGAGAGTAAACTAATAAATAAGATAGAGAAGCAACTAAATAAACTACTTATATAGAGGTAGTTATACTAGGCTTATAACTATTGACTTATGTGTGGGGAGGAAAAAGAATTAATTACTACCTAACCTACTAAAAGTTAGTGGACTGTAACTACATAAATACTTAACCTGTTAAACTAAGAGATAACTAAATCAATAGAACTCCTTGATAGTAACAGATTAAGACAAGAACTACCTAATTTGATCATAAATTGGTGAAGCTGTTAAAGAGTGCTCAGTTTAGCCTTAGGTGAACTGAATCAGGGTCCTTCTTAGCGCCCTCAGCCTATACCTCGGTTGACACTCGATCCTCTTCAATCTTCCGTGAAATCGCCGGTTGGCTACAGACCCTGGCGTAGTTCGTTTCACCATCGCGAACCGCTCTCTCGCGATTGCCGGGGAACCTCTGCCCGAAATTTTGCGGAGGTTGGGTTCGCGATATCAATGCTCCACTTTTTCAACAGAGCTCAAGCTCGACTTCACTTTCACTCCTCACATTCACGCACCGCACACGACGAGGACACTCACGACGTCGCAAGACTGTGCTCACCTGTCATGCTTCTAGCTCTCCTTCGTCAATCTCTCGCAGCTTGTCCGCCATGAAGCTGCTCTTTCAAGTCCCCTCGGCATGGCGACCTCCGGTGAAGCCTACCTTCGGCGATGTCGCCAAAGGTGAGGTCCGCAACTTCGTCGTTCCGGCCAAGGATCATGAGATCTTCGAACAGATCGCGATCCGAGCTAAGGAGAGATATGCTCAGAATTATATGGAAGGCCGAAGCGGGTGAGTCTGCTCGGTCAAGTGCCAATCACCTGCTAACAATGTTCGCAGAGGATGGCAAGTCAAAAAGCTGACCACGAACGACGGCTACGATATCGACCTCAACGATGCCGTACAAGATGTATTCGACAAGCACGACCCTCATGATCAAAGAATTGTCCGCATGCACCTGGCTTCGGACTTGATCGAACTATCAATGCCAGGCGACTCTGGCTTGCGCCTCGGAGGATCCAAGCGCAAGCGCACAGAACAGTCATCACAGAGTAGCAAGAGACGGAGGGAGGATAATGAGGAAGTTGAGAGCTCGCCCCCGCCGGCACCTGCCCGGCAACCCCCAGCATTCCCTCAAATCGAAACTCGGCAAGACTCTGAAGGGTTCAAGGTCCCAACAAAGCTTCGCAGCAGTCCTCCAGCCGACGAAGCAATTCCAGCCGACGAAGCAATTGCTGGACAGCAACATCCTGCCGGACAGCCCGAATCACCTAGACGTGAAGAACTTGACCCTGCTGAGCGTCTGCCAGAGACACTCAATCCTACGACTCCACACAGACCGGCGACGAGCGCTCCGCCCGAGGCCAATACAACTGGTCGAGAGCCTGCTTCGAGATCTGTCTCGAGACCTCTTACCGAACGGCACAGGATGTTCAAACTACCTCCGCGACCTGGGCAACCTCCTGCAGAGCTAGATAATGTGCAGCGCGACTCACACAACAGCGTTCCAGCCGCGAGGACTGTCCAAACGCCGCATGCAGCTTCCGTCGGCTCAATCACCCGTGCGCTTACAGCTGTACCGCGGCGACTCACGCAAGCTAATCTTGACACAATGGGCCCTCCGGCGGACATTGTATCCCCCTTCATTTCAGGTCTGCCTCGCCCCGACACAGTCGCGCCGGGACCCTTGCTCGACGACCCAGACGAGATCACAGAGCCTGGTACTCAACCTCAGCAGGCAGCGCGCCCTCACTCAGTCGACCTTCCGGAAGATCCTTGGCTTCCCGAAGAAGACCAAGTCATTCTCGCTGCGATTCACGATAATGTTAGAAGCAGAGAGCTACAACCGGCACTACCCAGGCGGAGTAAGAACGCAATCAGGCAAAGGAGGAATGAGCTGCGTGATGAGGTGCAGGAACAAAGCGAGAGCACATCCCAGCATGGAAGGTCGGTCAGTGAAGCGCGGCACAACGAAGACACCTCGCCGAATCTACCAGGCTCGTCCAAATTCAATGGAGCTGCGGCGCGTTCGGCCGGCCTGGAAGACGGTGACTGGAATCGAATAGACATCGACAACATTCGGATCGGCTTGCAGCATCACCAAAGTTTCAGAGAGATCCGCAACAGGCACTTCCCACATCGACTCCAGCGAGTAGTCTTTGCGAAAATGCAAGAGGTTGAACAAGCAATGAGAGCTGAAGGGGAGGCCGCCCGGAAGACCGCATACCGGAGACAACGAATTCTAGCCGAAGATCAGTCTGGGCGTCGCTCAACTTTGCCTAGTGAGCCCTTCACACAAGCGGAAGAGGATCTACTCCTTGCTGCGAGACTGGGAAATGCTGAGATCGCTCGCATTGCCGACAAGTATTTCCCTCGTCGACCCTCGGATCAGGTAGTGAAGCGAGCATCAACCCTGTACCATCGAGTGAGGGGCAAAGCTCAAAATAGCAAACCCGGCGTCAAGGTCACAGATTACCATGTAATGGAAAACATGGATGCTGCAGCTTGGGTACGCGTTCAAGCATGGTTCTCCCAGATCGAAGTCGACAAGGCCGAATTCAATGAGCTTAGGGGCGCCGAGATCGACGTTCGGGAGCAGAACATTGTTCAAGACGAGGAACGTAAGCTGCAGAGACAAGTCGACCGGGCTCATCAGGAGAAACTTCAGCGTTTGATGTCTTCTCAAGAAGCAAAGGACCGCCAAGCCAAGAAAGATGCGGAGCTGAGAGTGCAAGAGGACGATACTCTCAAAGCAGAATATGCTAAACAGATCAAGCTGTGGAAGCAACACTGCGAGCAGGCTAGGCATAGAGGCCAACCTGAACCTCCGAGACCTCCCACCCCTAGGCCGAGCACCATTGGTCTGTACAAGGAACTTGCTTTGAGCTCGCCAGCAGCACCAAAGCAGGCAGAGAACACGGAGAAAGATCCAGCACTGGAACAGACCAGGAAGGAGCAGACGCCTGCACGCTCACGACGCTCGTCCGACCACGAAGCCCTGAGAAGCGATGACTGGCGCCGCTGGGACCCTGACACGCAGAAATTCATGGGTCTTGATGGCATGGACGGCCTGAGTGCTATTCCACGAACGTCTTCGGACGCTGCTCAGCCAATCACGCCGAAGAGACCTTCGACGGTACCACGACCAACTGATCCGGCCCATGCTGGCCCATCGTCGGAGACCAGACCAAAGTCGGATGGCAAACTCAAGTCAGTGCTAGCTAAGCCTGGAAGAACGAACTCGAACGCAGCCCGGCGTCACTCTGCGGATCAGAACAGAACCGCGTTCATTCAGGATTCATATGAAGCGCCGCCATCATCGAAGAAGAGGGGGAAGCAGCCCGCCGCGGTCTCGAATGCGCCAGTCACGAGAGAAGCCATTGTCGAGATTGAACCAGCGGATCCACTTCGTCTTTCCCAATTCATCAAGATGGATGATTCAAAGGTGGCGAACGGGACTGGCGTGGCTGCAGATGGGGCAGAGTCAGACGGTAACAGTTCCACCGCCGTTCTTCCTGCTTCGTCTAACCAGCAACATGCTAATGCGAAGCAAAGGCAAACGACGTTATCATTTCCGCTCCTCAAAAAAGAGAAAGCGAGTGTCGTTCAGCCCAAGCGTATCGCTGGAGCCAATCAGCCAGTCACAGTCGCAGGACCATCCAAAAGAAAAGTCAAGAAGACGATCGGCGTGACCATCCACGGATCACCCTATCATTCCAGCATTCCAGATCAGGCATTTGCAGACGTGGCCGACAGAGTAGAGAGGGAGTCGCTTCATCAAGCATCATCACAACCCAACATCGATACCAGCCCAGTACGTCCTGAGACAAAACAGCATTCGAGGCACACATCTTTAGACTCGGCAGCCGAACAATTGCAACGGGAGATGAAGATGGCAAGTTCGGCAAGGCCTGTATCTAGTGAAGCTCATGCAGACACTGAAATGCATGATGTTGAAGAAGATACAGGTGATGTTGAGTATGAGATAGAGAGAACATTTCGCCACACACAGCCCTCCAGTGGTCTTCTCGCAGCCGCCGCGACACTTCCACGATATGGTCCATCGGAGGATGTTGATGTAGTCTACGGAGACGTTCGCTCCGATGAGGACTCAATCCCCCCGAGCCCACTAGTCAATGCTCAGGAAGGAGACAAGCCGCAGTGGTGGTACGAAGAGCAAGCCGCCAGAGAGAAGCACGATGCCACAGCCAGGAAGCGATGGCTTGCCATGTCACGACCCAACTCAAGTCTCGATCGGCCTATCGAGGAGATCTTGAATGACGACCAGCCAGAGCCCAAAGCTCAGACTCAGCAGGCAAATGCACCATTGCCTCAGCTTCAGCTTGAGGAGCTCAATTCAAGCCCCCCGAAGCAAACTCATCGGCATCACCCGCCACGTTTGACAACCCCGTCCCAGAGTCATTTGCCTTCTCAGCTTCCTCGCTCCTCGATACGACCTTCGCTTACAGAGGCTGAGAGCCCGTCGGCCCCCGCTACTACGCAACAACCACCTCCGCAAGAGATCTCTTCGGACGACTCCGAAAGCGAGTCTTCTGATGAACCACCTTCCAGTTCTGATGAGGATGATGAGGAATCCGAACCTGATCAAGATGCAAACGCTGCTCAGACTGGGTCCCATGCACCATCAGCACCACAAGGCGCATCTAGCAGCAAGTCACCGTCAGAGAGGTCCTCAGACAAGAGTGAGCCGGGTGATCGCCCAACTTCCACCTCCACCGTCGACGCACAAGCGCAGGCCACACAGAATGCGCCGACCACCGACTCCGTGCAACACAACACCAATGATCCATCCACCCTCGGATCGCTCAGACCACCATTTCCGTCCTCCGGTAAGGTGGCGGCGCTCTCTTTTGTCGGAAGTATGGAGCCCGACGCGCAGAAATTCTTCGAAAAACTACGAGCTCTGGAACCTCGGCCCACTGCGGCCGTAGAGCTGATGAACATGCGTGTAGCGCTTCTCTCCCAACAAGGAGCAGTCTTGTCAAGGAAGATGCTTGCAGATGTGCAGGCTTTGGAAGACTTACTCAGCAGAGGAGAGTCTGTACCCGCCGACAGAGTTCGTGATCTCGCCAATAACGTCGAAAGGACAACCGACGTCCTTCACAGGCAGTCTAGCCAGCCGAGTCCGTCGAACAGCCAGCAATCGGCGACCATAGGTCGGGCAGATGCTCCCATCAGCCAGCCAGATCCCGTAAGTAGCGCAAACGAGCAGACAGAGCCCCGGGGCACTTCGACAATCCCCATCCCCACCGCGCTTCTCACCTCTCAGCCGTCTCCATCCTCAGCCTCGATCTCATCTCAACTCCTCCCACCACTCTCCCAGCCCACACCCTCTCTCCCGCAGCTCGACGGCGCCTGCGACGCACCTGTGCCCCGCTCATCACCAGTCCACCGCCCCCGCAAACGCCGCCACACCACTGCCGCCAAGATTGAGAACCGCCTCCGCCGCAAGCTGCGCCTCGCCAACGACCTCGAACGCGCGAGGATCGACGCCATGCTCGCCTCCCGCAAAGCCGACGAGATGGCAGCGGAACGGCGACGAGAAGTAGCGAGGAGGAAGAAGGAGGCGCACGAGCAGAGAAAAGCAAAGAGGCTGTGTGGAGCGAAGGTCAGTCCCCACACGAGTGACAGCGAGATATCCAAGGAGGAGAGCGAAGGCGAAGGAGGCGGGACGAGCAGTGATGGGGAGTGGAAGGTGAGTCAGGAGAAGGAACGGGAGAGGAGGAGGAGTGAGGCGTTGGAGAAGTGTAGAGGGAGGCAGGTATCGAGGGTCAGGGAGCCGGAAGAGGATGAAGAGGACGTGGAAGGGGAGATTGAGCGGGAGGTGCAGACTATGCAGTCTATTGAGCCTGGGAGGATGGTGCCGACGGTGGTGCTGGAGGAGGTGGAGAGGGTGGTGCAGGTGTCGAAGGAGGAGAAAGTGGAACGGGAGTACCGTGTTGATACGGCGCGGACGGTGAACGGGCGGCGCGTCAGTAGTCAGAGTAAGGTGGCAAGCAGCAGTCGGTACATGAAGCGCAGCCTGAGTTTGACCAAGAGCGAGCTGGCGAGGGGATTGGAGATTAGCCGTTCGATTTGGGGTCGATAGGCTGGGACAGGAGGATGCACTTGACTCTCGATTCGATGTGGTAGGGGGTTCGCTAGGTGGGGTCAAGCATTGTACAAAGTATCTATCTACTGGTGACACCGAAGCCGCTGGATCGGCTCTTACTTAGCATAGCCAGATGGGTATGCAACTTCTCCTTCCTCGCTTCCTGTCCCTTCGGCTATGATGAGCAAAAATGATCCGTTGCCAGATCGATGATTGTCTGGTATATGCAAGCAGTGAAATTCCTGACGACCCAGCTTACCCGCTTCTGCAATTCAACATGGGCTCGCTTGCCTCTCCTCTCTCTCTCCGAATCGCAAGACAGCCACTACTCAATCCCCTTAAACCACCTATACACCCTCCGATGCTGTTCCAGAATCATCATGGTCGCTACTGTCTGAGGTCCTAACCTCGTGAAACTCGGCACCCAGCCTCTGAACATCCACCGCGGTCCACTCTCTGCGAAATTGGTCCTCATCAACTCCCCTACACTCTTCACCTCGTCCGCCCTTGCCTTCATGATCTGCGTCTTCAGCACGTCTACAGGTGAACAGAGCGTCGTAGCAACCAGTCCAGCTAGTGTTGAAGCAGTCAGATGCGTCACGCTACTGTCCGGAGAAAGCTTGAAGAAACCATTCGGTGAACTGAGAACGCTTTTGAATCCGTCGTAGGCGGCGAGTTGTGACGCGGTCATGATGGCTGCTCTGGTGCTGTTGGCCCATACTCCACGCATAGAGTTCTTGGGGAAGCCGCCCGGCTCGCGGGCCATGCTTGTCCAAGCGGAGAAGACGTTGCGGTAGTTTCGCCGTTGGTCGGGTGGGAGGGTAGAGTCGTTCTGCATTCTGACGTTGGCGAGGTCGGCCGGGTTGCCGACTATTCCCCCTAGGAAGCCGGAGAAGGAGGCGGCGGCGACGAGGGCGAGCATACTAGGAGGCGTTGGTGATGTGTGACCGGGCGTGTCGTGTTGGTGCTGGAGGCGGGCTTTGAGCATGTCGTAGACGGCGAAGCGGGTGGTACCGTAGAGTACTGGCGATGGTCAATTGAGATGATCTCGGGGCTTCTCGAAGATACATACATTGTCGTGCGAGACCTGCTGTGAGCTACATATGGTCAGTCGAGTCGCTGGATACCAGGGCACTTGCGCTTACACCTCGATACAAGCCTGGGACACTGTCCTTCTTGACAACATCAATGGCTGTCCCTACCGCGCCTAGTCGTACAGGTGACTTTTGTGCAGCTTGCATTCGTACTTTGACTGTAGTCTGTCAGCATGATATTCTACCATGGGAAGACGCGACTCTTCTCTCAATGCCCCAAAAGGGCTTGCAGGATCTGAGGATCGAGATTTGAGAAGTGAATGAGAAAAGCCTTACTGAGATCGAGTGGATGCGTCAAGCATACTGCGAAACATGACGCTGAGCCCCCAAACCACCATGGGTATTCAATGTCTGCTCTGTCTATCGCTTCTTTTGCGGCATCTGCTGCTGCGCCATCGGCTTTTGAGCCTGCGGCCATGATCTCGAGGTGAAGACCTCAATTCGTGTTTATAATTGATGTGATAGGATACAAGCCAGGCGCATAAGATCTGCAATCAAAGGAGACTTGAAATAACGCTCAGCTAAAAACGAGAATGAAGGACAATTGCAGGAAACACAAACACAAAAGTTGGAGAAGGCGGCATGTGAGGAAGTCGGAGCAGGATGAGGCGCATGTGGGACTGGAACGCGCTCGGAGAAGTCCTTGGCAGGAACGGGTGGGTTCGGCCGTTGTTGAACTTCGTGCATGTGGGTTCACGTTGATGATGCCAACACGTGCTTGGAGAGTATTTGGCTCAATGTGGGACGAGGTTGTGGTATAAAGCATGTGGTGTGGAATGCCAGAGGGTTGAGCGTCCACCTGTAGTCACTCACTTACGGCTGAACCTCAATCCTCGTGACAAAGACGCAGACAGGAGAGAAGTAATTGTTTGAACATGTTTGATTTACAGCAGAAAAAGAAAGGAGGCCGATATGTCAGCCATGAAGATCTATGCTACTGAGCATCAACGCGTCCACGCTAGCTGAATGCAAACGTAAACTCCGTTTCTTTACACGAACCTATCTACCAGCATCCTTCGTGATCTATCTACCTTTACTTTGGTGGGTTGTAGATGATCTTGCGGGTCTTGATGTTGGACCACTTGTACCTGAGGGATTTGTTAGTGTACGTCCATAGTATACTGATTCTGTGTATCGTACCTCTTGACCCACACGCTCAAGGCAAAGAGCACGGTGCCGACAGCCATGACCTTCCAGCCCATCTTCTTGCGCTCGTCCATCTCGGGCTCGGCGGTCCAGTTCAAGAACTCGACGACATCCTTGGCCATCTGGGAGGTGGTTGCTGGGGTGCCGTCCTCGTACTCGACGAGACCGTCGTAGAGCACACGGGCCATAGCGATACCGGTACCAGGGAAGTATGGGTTGAAGTTGAGACCAGACTGGACAGTCGCGCCAGCAGGAGGCTCTTCGGGATAACCAGTGAGAAGCGAGAAGATGTAGTTGCAGCCACCGTGCCTAGCCTTGACCATCAAGCTGAGATCTGGAGGCAAGGCACCATTGTTGGCAGCACGTGCGGCTTCATCGTTCTTGTACGGCGATGGGATGTAGTCTGACAGCTTTCCTGGCCTCTTCTCGATCTCTCCTTCGTCATTGGGCTCGGTGTCGTATTCGTTCTCCTCTGCCAAAACCTTGGCTTCATCCACAGTCATGATGGAACCAACCAGTGTCCGGTACGGGATACGCTGGAGAGAGTGGCAAGATGCACAGACTTCGCGGTAGACCTGGAAACCTCTTCGGAGTGCTTGGTGGTCGTAGGTCTTTGCGAGCTTCTCGTGCTCCCAGGGGTACTTGGTAGCGTGAAGGCTGTGGATTTATCAGTCCTGCCCGTAGCTTCGTACTCTTTGGGTCGACTCACCCTTCTTCAGCAGGTGTCATGGCAGCTGCGGATCGGCCAAACATGTGGTAGTACCATCCGACAGATCCAACAGCAAGGAGGGTTGCGCCAGATCCGACGGCGGTCGTCCGCCACTGTGATGCCTCGCCATTGCTTGATGTGGATGCGTTACGCTGTGAGGATGTCAGCGCTTGCTAGTACTTCGATCAACCTGATGTATTGCGGCCGATTCGATGTCTGGACGTGGACCTCGGAAGTGCTGGGTGTTTTGAGTATGTACCTTTGTTGAGTTCAATGCATTGCGAATCGTCGCGGCAGCGCGCGCCGCTGACGGTCCAGACTTGAAGAGCATCTTGCTGATGAGCTTCGACTACTCCGGGCGTGTGTTGAGCAAGGTGGGGATGTCGACCTTGAGTGCTAACCTGGTCGACGAGAAAGATTCGAGATCGAAGGGTTTCGCCAGAAGTGGTCTGTGCTTCTCCAAGCAGTTTTGGCTCATCTCTGATTCGCTCCGGCTCATGCTCGCCCAGCTTGCTCACCGCTGGCAGAAAAAGTGGCAGGCCATACATCGATTTCACTTTGACCGACAACAAGCAATACTGGTCGAACACACTGATACAACCATGCCTGCACCCACAGCGCTCCAGCGCGCTCCCGAGGCTCTCGCTACCGAGATTGAGCCTGCTCAACCTGTTCTTCCGGTACAAGATGCCGACGACGACGTCGTCCTCTCCCTTGCCGACCCCACCACCACAGACGCCCAGCCAGATGCGCCCCTCGACATGGACATTGACAGTGGCACCGCCCCTCTCTTCACCCCCGAGACTCCTGGCGCCATCAATCACCGCGCAGAATCTCGCAAAGTCCCCGTCCCACCCCACCGCATGTCCCCACTCAAATCGCAATGGACAAAGATCTACCCACCCCTCGTCGAGCACCTCAAGCTGCAAGTACGCATGAACGTTAAATCAAAAGCTGTTGAGCTTCGTACTTCGAAACACACGGATGACACAGGGGCGCTGCAAAAAGGCGCAGACTTCATCACCGCTTTCTGCCTGGGTTTCGATGTGGACGACGCGATCGCCTTGCTAAGACTGGACGATCTCTATATCGAGACGTTCGAGATCAAGGATGTTAAGACGCTTCAAGGAGAGCATCTGTCGCGAGCGATCGGACGGATAGCAGGCAAGGATGGTCGGACAAAGTTTGCGATCGAGAACGCGAGTCGGACGAGGATTGTGCTGGCGGATCAGAAGGTGCATATCCTGGGAGGGTTCAAGAATATCCATGTGGCGAGAGAGGCGGTGGTGAGCCTCATTCTGGGCAGTCAGCCGGGCAAGGTGTATGGGAATCTGAGGACGGTGGCGGCGAGGATGAAGGAGAGGTTCTAAATCAGAGGCCGGAAATGGTTTGGGCATAGCGTTGGCGTTTCGGGAAAGGGACGATATCAATGACATAGACTCTTGCAAGATTGAACATTTTCAATTATGAATTGGTCTGAGCATCTGAGCTGATGATCGGAGTCAGGTCCGTGTGCAGAACCGAGTGATGAGAACAACGACATGTATGTGGCTTTCAAGCAGTGAAGGGGATGAATAGATTCACCAAATAGTCCCGCTATGACCGCTATTAAACGCTTCCAGATCGAAAATCACACGCCCAGACCCATGCAGCCCTTTGGCTGGCCTCAAAGCCGCCTCCCAATGTTGCCAAAGCAGACACAGCTGACGAAGAGCACGCTGGCGATCCAAGTCGCCACTCCCACGCTCTCATGGCTGAACATGCCTGCTACAAGGTCCTGGTCCGCGGCTGCAGCTCCGATCGAGCTGGCGTTGGCGGTCAGTGTTTCCGAGCGTACAACGTCCAGTCCGGATGGTGGTGGGATAAGGTTGGGGTTGATGGCTAGGCAGAGAGCGGTGCCGGAGAGTGCCACCGTGGTGGAGAAGACGAGGCCGGGCGGGGTACGGTCGAGCAGGTACCATATCGCTGGGTTGGAGAGGGCGAGGGTCAGGGAGAGCTGGAGAGTTGATTGCCATGGTAGTCGCCGCTGAATGAATGTTAGCATGTCTCCCTCATTGTTCGTTTGTGACCACTTACGATGGCAAAAGCAATCCCCACAAAGGCCCCAATACTCCTCACCACATCGTTCCACTCCGGCGCCCACCCTCCCCTTCTCGGCTTCTCCCTCTTTGCCTCCTTCCCCTCGACCTGATCCTCCCTCACCTCCTCCCCCTCCCCTTCCCACATCCCATCCAGCAGAGGTAACAATCCTCCCAATGCAACAGCCACCACGCCCCAGAAAGCCAAATACACCCAACTCTGCCTCCTGATCCCCTCCACCTTGACGGGCGCTATATTCCGCCGATCATGCAAATGCCCAATCAAAACCCCATAACACACCCCCATGGTCCCCAAAGCTACACTCCTCCCCACCAACCCCACCCATCCCCTCCCGGCCTTCTTCTTCGCATAACTACTCTGCCTCCTCAACTGCTCCCTCTGCCGCGTCCTCCTCGCCGATGTATCCAATACACTACTCCTTCTCCTCCTCGTACGCTCTTCCCACGCCGCGGCGTCGAGTCCCAATCCGGCGCCGTCCGGCTGGCTGGGTGCTCGCGAGCGGGAGCGGTTGTCGAAGGGCGTGTCGGTGCCGAAGGGCGTGCCAGGATCGTCCCTCTCCGGGTAGCCTGTGGGGGAGTAGATACCGAAGAGAGTCGAGGAGGTGAGGTTGAGGATGGAGCGGGTGCGGGAGGGAGGGGAGGTGGGGTCTTCGGCGGCGCCGGTGGTGAGGTTGGGGGAGGAGGGCTGGTCGCGGATGGAAGGCGAGGATGGGCGGGAGGAGTGTGCTGTGTCTGGGGTGTTGGTGAGGCTGAAGGGTCGGCGGGGTCGGGGGCGGAGGATGTCTTCTGTCATTTTTGGCGTGAAAGATTGTAGTGAGGAGTTGTGCTCAGCGAATGTGAAGAAGTGCTCAAAGGTGAAGGACCATGTATGTGTGTCAGCAAAACCGTATCGCGTGACTCTTGTGTACGACGGAAACAAAGGACAGAAGCGGAGACAGTGGAGGTCTTGAATGCATGGAAGAGTGTTGCGGGATCTCACACACTGTGACGAAAGAGTGTGGATCTTTTCTCCGCTTTGCTGACACGTTTGTGCCTGAACAGTCGAGGTCCATGTGCATTTGCTGCAAAATCTTGACATGTGAAAGC
Source organism: Elsinoe arachidis (assembly GCA_013372555.1). NCBI lineage: Eukaryota > Fungi > Ascomycota > Dothideomycetes > Myriangiales > Elsinoaceae > Elsinoe > Elsinoe arachidis. Next base: position 1,436,343 of record JAAPAX010000006.1, on the reverse strand, counting down.
TGGCCCGTGCTCAAGGGATCAGTCCACGAGCAAGTCCAGCAGAAATTCAGGTCATGGCACTACATGGATTCAAAAGATCATAACTTCCATACTCCGTCCGCGAAGCTATGTTTTGCACTGAGCTAGATTACATGGTGCTGAACTAGGTCCTCCGTAGAGAGACCACAAAGTTCAAATGGAAGGCCCCTCATGCTCCCTGTCCATCGACCAGCCCTGGCCGTCGGCAGCATGAGGAAACAGAATCATCAACAAGCGCCCGTCTACACCTCTCTATCTGAATCCTCCAAAACCGGTCGGCTGAGGAAGCACACCATTGGTCTGACCGTAGGGCGCTGGGGTCGAAGACTGCGCCATTGGGCCTTGGGTAAGCATGAGGCGTGATCCCCCGAGAATGGGCTTGGTATCGTCGTCTTGCTGCTGAGTCGCCTCCCTTGCCTTGCGCTCCTCGTTGTCCTTCTTGAGAATCTCGATGGTGGAGGCCTGCTGGGCGAGGTAATTGATCATGAAAGGCTGCAATGAAATTAGTACTACATCTATCAACCTTCGAAGTGGACGTACCATGGTGAAGTCTGTGAGCTGATGGCGCCATGAGAGTTCCATGACGGTGTGCAGGGGGATGAGTTCGTAGCAAGCATAAAGCATGCCCACGAAGCACTCACGGCTGCCGATGTCGACGAACTGTAAATGGTCAGTGTTCTGTCCAGAATAGTCAATGGCACCATAACTTACGTAGCGTAAGAGCTCCTCAACCACGTCACTCTTGCCGGACATGGCAGCGGTCTCAATAGCATCCTTGAAGAGCTTGTCCTGCTTCGAGAGTGCGATGCTCTTGTCCCAACGCTTGTTCTTGCGATAGATGGTTGCGGCGATCTGTCTGAAGAAGACGAGGTCGTGCTTCTCAAGACGCTGAGCCAGCGCGATCGCTTCGTAGTTATCGTAGTTCTCCACCGAGTCACGCAGCACCTTGTAGTCCTCTTCCTCGATGAGGAGGTCGTTGATGGCGTCATTGACAGCACGCTTGTTCTGGCTTTGCACATTGAGAAGGAACGGCTTGATAAGAGGGATGTTGTCCGACTTTTCGAACATGCGGACAACGCGATTGACGTCGATGCGGGGAGTGAGAGCTTGCAGCAGATCGGTGAGGAGGGACGGCTGTTCTTCGAGGTAGAAGTTGAGTGCGCGGTAGTAGATCTCGAGGTTAGCGACCTTTACGACAGTGTCCTTGAAGGCATGGTGCTCCCAAGCATCAGCCGCACGTTCCATCATGGCGAGAGCAGCATTGTCCCATTCGTCGTAATGCGCGTAGAGGAAGACAAGTTCTGGCCACAGATGAGCTTCCTCGCAGGCCTTGATTGCCTTGGGAATGTTGATTCTGCCCCAGAAGATACGCAGATGCTCCATGACACGATCAGGGTGGTATTTCGACAAGGCAATTCCGAGCTCAGTGAACATGCCCATGTGAGCACGCTCCAGACCAAGACCAGCCTCCAAGAGGGAGATGAGCTCGTCAAAGTAGCCGTTGTACTCGTACTGTTTGACAAGATCGGCGAGCTCGTCGGCGTGAACGATGAGGTTGAGACCGCAGATCTGTGCAAGGCGGAACTCCTTCTTCGCAACACAAGCCTCATTGACCTGCCTCCATACCTTGACGCTGTTGGCTTTGCGTGCGCATTCAACTGCAGCTTGGTAATCCTCAAGGTGGACCAAAGTTGTAGCAAGCTTGGCCCAGTTGGAGATGCTGCTGAAGAAGATTTTGGCGGCCTCGTGGTACCCCTCTTCGTATGCCTTGTCACCTGACGTTTCTATGTCGGCAACGTTGGATGATCGGAGGAAGTCTTCCAGCTCAGGCAATTGGTTTGTCCTGGCGAAACAGAAAGCAAGAGCAGTATCGATAGGAGGCTCTCGCAGTGTCTTCCTGGCCATGCGGAGGAACTTGATGAGGTCTTCATCCTTGCCAGCATGAGTGGCGATCTCGATCACTTCGTTGTAGTTGGACGCGTCGTTGGCGCGGATATAAGAGTCGATGGCATCTGTGACGCGGAGACCGTCGAGCTGAGCCTTACCGACCCTGCTCCAGACCTCAGGAATCTCGACTTGCTCGGCATACTCTTGAGCTCTGTCGATGCTGACGACGTGCTCAACCAGGACGTTTGAAGCAGCGAGATGATCGCCTGCCTTCTTGTGGATCAAGAATGCCTCTTCGTACATGCCAACTTCGATACACTGTTGTGCGATGTCCTCGGGGCTATACTCGTTCAGGTTCTGGATGTAACCAGCAACACGACCGCGGTCAGATTTGCACGCAGTGAGCATAAGCAGGTTCTGCAGATTGGCATTGTCGCTGAACGTTGTGGGCTCGAGGATGATCTTCTCGAGCAGCTCGATGAGCTCTGTCGGCATGTCCGCGTCAATGAATGCCTTGACAGCGATAGAAACCTTCTCGGGATCCGTGCTCTCCGGGACTGCAGTGGCTGTGACTTGATCGACGAGCGAACGACGGTGGATGTTGTTGGCGCTCAGCACGTAGTTCCAGATTTCAAGGTCCTCGCGTTCAAGCAGGTACCTAGCTTGTGCCCTGAACATCGAGTTCTCGTTGGTGATGTTGATGAGCTCGAGGTCGTTTTGACCTTTGCGGTAGGCAATGTATGCAAGATTTGGATCACGCTTCTCGCAGTATTTACCAACCACAAGAGAGTCGTATTGGTCGTTCTCCTTCAGGAACTTCTCCGGATCATTGTTGCTGTCAATGTAGATCTTCGCGAGAGCGTTGTACACAGCCTGCTGTTGGTTGCCCTGCGCCAAAGTGCTCTCGAGGAAGGGGAGCAGGAGCTTGAGCCTATTGCGGGACTCGACTTCTGCCACAAGCTCGTCGACGGGGACAGACGCTGGTGTGACAGATGAAAGCAGGTTTTTGATGATGCTCTCGTCGCAGTCGACATCGAGAAGACCGCCGACGACACCGGGAGTGCGCCCAGGATTGACCCTCTGAACGTAGACCTCGATCGACTTGAATTGCTGATTCTTGTAAAGGTAGAGGACTAGGTCGTGCACGAAGTTGAAGCGGTCACAAACGATGATCAAAGGAAGCTGCTCGGTGAGCTTCGCTTCCTTGAGGAAGTTCTTGACCTTCTCTGGGTCGTAAAAGTTGGAGTCGCGGCAGATGCGTTCAACCTCTTGCATCTGGCCCATAGCGGTCGCAGCTTCGATGTACTTGAACGTGACCTCCTTGTCTTCGGTCATGTTCACGATGCCGCCCAGGTAGTAGTAGAGACCTTCGGCGGTTCTATACTTCTCCAAAAGCTCGATGATGCGGTGAGCCTCAAAGAGATCAGAGTACTTCTTGGCGACGTTGATGACGGCTTGAAGGTTCTGGCGGATGTTGACCTTGAGCATCTCATTGAGACAATCCAGGGCTAGATCAACGGTGAGCTTCCCGAAGAAGTTGATGATGAATTCCTCTGGGATCTTGTCGGTCTGTACGATCACTCGTTTGATTGATGCAGGATCCTGGTACAGCTCAAGAGCACGCGAGAGGAGTCCAGCCTGTTCGCAGAGACCTGCGATTCGCTGCTTGTCGAAGTGTGTGAACATTTCGTTCCCAAGAATGGCATCAGCGACCTGAGGTGCATTCATCAGGTTCATCTCGATAAGGCGTGTCTGGAGTGGTCCATCTTCTTCGCGATTGGCGGAGAGAACATCAAGACCAAATGCAGTAGCTTGCTGAATCATGCCTTGTGATTGGAAGATGTCGAGCACACGGGTAGTGTCAATGAGTCCAGCGTCTTCCTTGGCGAGGGAAGTTGCGAACTCTGCGCCGCGTTCTGGGTTTACGCGGACAATGTGCTGAAGGAGGGCGTTGAAGTCTGGGGTGTAGCCGACTTCCTTCGAGTATGGCAATATCTGCTCGAAGTTGCCAGTCTCAGCCATGGCAGCAATAACCTTTTGTGAAGTACCAGCCTCGCGGTATATTTGGAGAGCCAGGTTGAGATCATGCAGGCGGACCAGATCTCCAAGTTGTTCTGAGCAACCAAGCTTGCCTTCCGACATCCATTTCTCCAGAAGATGTTTGCGATTTTGTTGAAGCACAGGACGGGCAAGTTCGAGCGTTTCGTGTTGGTTCAGCTTACCCTTGTCCAACAGCATACCGAAGTACTGGAGAATCACGGACAGCTGACCCTGTTGAGCAGGAACTGCTTTGAATTGCTCGATGGTCTGTGGTGTGCGGAGAAATCCTTGAGGTGAATTTGCTGCGGTCTTTGCAGCTTCCGAATAGTTACCGGAGGAAAGGAGCTGGTCGAAGCGCTGCTGATATAGCTGATCCGCGCCGGGAAGTCCTCCACGCGAAGCCAACTTGTACGCCAGCTCACCGTTCTCTGGGTTTTGAAGGAGGTATGGAATGACAGTAGTCTCGTCCAAGGAGACGGAAAGGACCTGGCCCTTGCGGTTGATGCCTACAATGCCGGTGGAGCCTTCGTCTCGTGAGGTCGTGAAGATGGTGTCGCTCGATATGCGGTTCATGAAGATACAGACACCAGTCTCCAGGTCATACAGATGAATGAAGCCATACTTGGTGACCATGTAAATCACCTTGTACTTGTCCGACACCTGCATGGCGACCGGGAAGTCGTTGGTAGCTTCTGCAGGGAAGTAGACATCGACATTCTTCTTGGTAAATTGAGGGTTGCCTTGTTGATAGTCGACTTCGACGATATGGAGCTTCGCACCTGTGGCTGAGCGGTTGACGAATGTGAAGAGCTTGGAGTCGGCGGGTGCGCCCTCGAGACGAATCTTGCCGAACGCAGCTGCATGGCCCTCGATGGCTTGACTGATGCCGCGCTCCTTTGAGTATAGCTGCATGCTGCCCACGACGCGACCTTGCTGTTGCGAAATGCCGACCACGACCATCCACTTCTCATCATCGCTGACGCGGTAGTTGATGATCTGGCAACCGTTGAGGTTCTGGTTGCGGTCGAACATTTTGACTGGAGTCTGCTGCGAAGCGTCCATGATGTTCCAGTGGTATACACCAGTATCTGTCACCAGTCCCAAGCTCTTATCATCGAACCATTTCCAGAAGACCACGTCCTCATTCATGGTTGTTGACTTCAATTTTGCCTTGGCACCGAGATCGAAGATTTGAAGAGTGCGCTGCTGTGCTTTCAGGGCGATGATTTCTTTGTGCCAATGCATGATCGCGCTGTCGGCCTTGATCGGTCTGCGGATGATGGAGTTGTTGTTTTTGAGGTTGATGATGATAACCTCAGGTGAGGCCTCACCTGCCTTTTGGCGCACGCAGACATAATGATCGGATTCAAGCGTCTGGTGAAGTTAGCTTGATGCTTGACGGAGGATCGCGGCGGTAGCTTACACATGAATTGAATCCGATTGATGCTTGCTGAAGGGAATGTTAGCTTGTGTTTCCCACGAGGTTGATACGTAAGAGCTCACATCTATGCCTGCCTGTGTGAGCTGTAACAGCTCTGTGAACTTGATAGGTAAAGGCGCCATGGCGACCAATACAGAGCGCGGGTCTCCGGACTACCTCATCCACAAGCGAGGTCGCGATGTGAAGAAACGTGACCTGTTTGCTGAAGAGCGAAGAGCCGTCCGAGGCAGGGCGCCGGAAATCGGTCGCAATAAATCAAGAGGTGTGATCGTCAAGCGTGGTTCGAGGCTCTAGACGCGAGTACAGAGCGAATGAAATGGGATGAAGACGTCAATGGATTATGGAGTAGAAAGTCGTTTCGTGAAATTGTGATGGAGCTGACCTGGCACAGGAGCTCCAGCAAACCACTCGTAACAATCGCTTGGCAGGCCCGACGGCCGACTTGTGCTAGGGTTAGGGTGAGTCCTGTCTGCCCGTTTCCCGCCGGGATGATGATGTGTGCCGCCAAATTTCATTGTTCGCGGTTCCCCCCACTGCCTTCTCCTTTCATGCCCAACCGCGACAAATAGTCTCTACAACCTCAAATTCTCCCTCTTATTCACGGTCTCGGACTCAGCGTCTTATTACACTCAATCACTCCTACGACCTCCATCAGCAAACCCCGTCGCAATCATGGCGCCGCCTAACACGTGGGGTATGATTTATTACCCCTCCGCGTCATTCGTGACTAACATTTCTGTTAGACGACGAGGAGAGCGAGAGCACCCCGCCTTCCTCGCCCCCTGTTGCTGCAACCCGTCGCGGCAAATTCGACGACGAAGAAGACGACGAGGATGTGCTGGAATCGTGGGATGCGGCAGAAGACTCTGAAGTAGAACGCGAAAAGGCAAAGAAAGCCGCTGAAGCCAAGGCGAAGGCTGAGGCTGAGGCAAAGGCGAATCACAAGAGCAAGAGTCAGCGGATAGAGGAACGGAGACAGGAGGCAATGCGCCGACGATTGGCAGAAGAGGGGGAAGAAAGCAGCGAGGACGAAGACGAGGCCGAGAGGAGGGCCCGTTTGCGGAAAACGGAGCAAGATGCCGACCTCAAGAACGCTGAAGACCTCTTTGGCAATATCGGCATCTCCAACAAGAGAGGCGCGAAACCTGTGACGATCCAGAATGGTGCCGACCTGGCCAACGCTATCGATTTGTCCTCCCTCCAGATCTTCAAGCCAGCCAACAAAGAGCAATTCACCCAGCTTCGTGAGACGCTTGTCCCTCTCTTGACGCAAAACGCCAAACACGTCCAATACACTATCTTTCTCCCAGAATTCGTCAAGCAAATATCGAAGGATTTGCCGTCAGAGCAGATCAAGAAAGTGGCCAGTGCCCTCACAGCATTGTCAAACGAGAAGATGAAGGAGGAGAAGGCGGCAGAGAAGGGAGGCAAGAAGACCAAGGCTGCAAAGACGAAGGCCAGCCTATCAGCCTCTCGTGATGTCGCGACAAGGGCAGATACGACTGCCTATGATGATGGTCTTGAAGAGTGAGCCTCAACTTGTTCAAAAGTGTAAGAGCCATACTGACCAATCATAGCGACGACTTCATGTAAGTGGTGGCTCAAATGCCTGCCACCATTCATCTTTCCTCAGCGTTCAGCCCTCTGCATAACAAATCCGACTGGCAAGCCTGTCGAGTGTCTCCGCTTCGGAGATATGCATCGCTTTGACGTAACTGTTTTAATCTACGTCGACCTTTCATCCGCGATACAGCGTAGATTACATCTCATGGGACAAATTGTTTGAACCCTGTCCCGCCTTCCCTAGTTTCTTTAGCTGTAGCCAAGCCAGTACAGGGCAAGCAGAAGCTACTTTCCAGCGATTGGACCGGGGCAGAGATATCGGAAGGGTATGTGGGTTTAAGGGGGATGTGACTGCAGATCTCGGTGGCAGTTCATGCAATCAATTAATTTCGGTCGCGCTACGCGTGTGTCCATGAGTCGCGGTGGATTTCCCACCTCGTCATATTGTCGTCCACTCCTGAGCTCTGGAACATATATGTTGGCTCAGTGAAGTGCTGTTCAGTGTCCCCTTGCTTTCCTCAGGTATCAACGTACTTGTGCGTGTGGGAGGACCTTGATCTCAATTGCACCATGCGGTGTGCAGGGTCCTGTCAACTCGCAATCACCGGATGGCTGGGGTCAAGACGGATCGGTGCGTGATGTTCATTGAAGTTCCTGCAGCACAGGCCTTCCGTGAAGCTGCCGGGCTCCACACACGAACTCTACTCTTTGCTTCTTTGTCCATGTCACCAGTCATAGCGAGCACAACCTGGTAGTTTCTCAGCAATAATAACGTTACGTTAATCTGCATGCTTGAATCGTGGCAGCCCCTCGGCGCCGACAGCCCTGGGTCTGGCACACATATGAGAGTGCGGCCTGCCAATTTACACACAGGCTCATCTTATCGCTGCCGTCCTTGACTGGTAGTACTAACGTTCATTTTCTACACATGCAGGCTGATCTGGTAGCTTGATACCTGCGAACGCCGGCATTGACTGGTAGTACCAACGCCCATCATTTACACACGCATTACCTGGCAGCTGGAAACCTGTGAGCGCCAGTCTCGACTGGTAGTACCAACATCAATCAACACACGCAGGCTCACGGGGAAGCTCGATAACTGTGAACACCGACCTTGACTGGTAGTACTAATGTCAATCAGCACACGCAGACCCGCCTGGTAGCTTAATACCTATACACACCGGCTCTGACTGGTAGTACCAAGATCAACCAGCATACGAAGGCTCACCTGGTAGCTTGACCCCGCTGAAGGCCATCCTTTTTGACTGGTAGTCACAACTTCAATCATGGCGGTCCTCATGCTGTCCAAGGTTGATAAAGAGAACGTTGTTCGCAAACTCTTCAACCCGTCCACGACCGCAGAGTACATCTCGGACTCATGGGCACATCGGATCGAAGAGTCTCGCCACACCTTTGCTGAGGACTTGATTCATGCTCTAGCTTTTGATGATTATCTGGATGCCCTACAAGGACTCGAGGAAGACGAGAAATTGGAACTCTTGACAATGCTGAAGCACGATACCTCGCCGAACCTGCCGATTCCACGCTGGCAGGAATTCCTCACGAGACAAGTTATGCCACGAGACTGCTCAAGACTCAGCAACATCATGGGTCTCGCTGATCACGGCATATCCAAGAATTTAATCAAATCGATCATACTGCCAACTATAATACCACCTCCTGGTCAGCAGGGGCCTCGGCCACCGCCTTCGTCCCGGTCTGTTCAACAGCTGCTTACACCAGAGGGCTCCCCGGAACTCAGAGAAGCTTTGAGCAGTCCTGTGGTAGTATCGAACGCTGATTCCCTGGTGAATGACCGTCTGGATAGTACCTATTTCTCGCATGACTCCGAGTCATCGTCGGCAGCCCAGGACGAGGCAGATCACACCGCCGACCTGTCCCTGAAACCGGTCGATCCGGATTCCTCTGTTGTATCAAGCGTGTCTTCGAAGGACTCGGACGAGGATCTGAAGATGGAGAATATGGATGCGCCTGTCAAAGTTGAAGGCATCGACCATCATGCTAGTGCGAACGGGCACCTGGTAGGACCGTCCGTCGGGGCTGACTTACCGGATGTAACCTCACCGTCCACGGTGCAGACTTTCCACTCGGCTCGTGAGGACGTTATCACAGCCTCCACGAGTCCACGATCTGCGCAGATTACTGAGTATGAGAGGAGCGCGTCACCGAGGGCCAGAGTACTCCGACTTGACACCCCTCAACCTACGGACGCGATCATTGTTACTTCTTCGCGACGCGCAGCCTCACCGCGAGTCATCATAGATGTCCCGCCACCTGAAGTACTTTCACAATTTCAGTCAATGGCAATGCCAACTCGTCAAAGCCCTCGCGGCTCACAAAGAGCCAACTACGCCGAGGAGCCAATCGATGGGAGCTCTGCAGAGGACGAAAGTAGCAGTAATGGCCGCGAGGATGAGGACGAGGACGAGAAGCCTGACAATACAAGAAGAAGAGAGGGTTCAAGCAAGGCGAACAGCAGTAGCTCATTAGATGAGCTATCACGTTCCCCAACCCCATTCGAGTGGCGAACGGATCCAAGTGAGGATGAGATGGAAAGGAGTCAAGCAAAGCGAACTCCGAAAAAGTCATCCAAGAAGCGGAAGAGAACGAGCATGACTTCCGATCATTTTGAGTCCCCAACGCCTACCAAGCGGAAGAAGCAAAAGACTGGGACTACCAGACGAGTTCCCGCCGGGCAATCTGCCGTAATCTTCCCTCCCACCACCGCGGACAGCTTTGGAATTGTGCAGGAGCGCTTGTGGCAAGATCCTTTCAGCTTGCTTATTGCTGTGCTCTTTCTCAACAAGACTGCCGGCAAGTCATCCATGCCTGTGTACCGCGAGGTGATCAAGAAGTATCCGACGCCCGAGGCTCTATCCAAGGCCAATTGGGACGAGCTCTTCGAAATGGTCAAATGCTTGGGCCTGCAAACGCAGCGCACTAACAAGCTTATAAAGCTAGCCAACCACTGGGTTGACAAGCCTCCGGAAGTCGGTGTGCGATACAGAACACTCCACTACCCTTCCAAAGGTGACGGCAAACAGTGGAAGCCAAATCATGTCGAGGGTGATGCTGAAGATTGTGCTGGCGCCCTTGAGATAGGCAAACTGCCTGGCTGTGGTAGATATGCTAGAGATTCGTGGCGTATCTTCTGCCGGGACGTCCTCCGTGGTGTAGCTACCGACTACAATGGCAAGGACGCTGTCGAAGGCTTTGAGCCTGAATGGAAGCGAGTGCTACCAGAGGATAAAGAGCTGAGGGCCTTCCTGAGGTGGATGTGGCTCAAGGAGGAGGGTCTCGTTTGGGATGAGACTACTGGGGAGAAGCACGCTGCTAGCCCGGATCTTCTAGAAAAAGCTCGCCTTGGGCAAACTGAATGGACCATTCGCGAAGCCACTGCCGCCTCTGAAGGGGGTACAGGTGGTTCGGATCTCGAGGAGCTCGATAGCCAGGTACTACCAGATGGTGATGCTGGAGACGCAGATCGTAGCGCGGATCATCTGGAGCTCGACGATCGAATACTACCAGAGGTGGGTCCACGGGGTATGCCTGTGGTCGGTGAAGAGGTGAACTTCGAGGTTCCCGGCAACCAAGTACTACCAGAAGACGGATTGGGTGAATCGAGTCGCGCTGCTGTGACTGACATCCAACACACCCAACATCCTGTCACCATCCAGGAGGTACCGGTGCTGGTAGGTACTGCGCAGGCCGAGGGCTCCCTCGCAAGCGTCCATGAGCCTCCGACGCTCCTCATGAATGACCCTTTCGATTTGATGAGCGGCACCAACAGCACTCTGGCTGATTTTGTCCTACCAGGGGACCCATTGCTCATTCCCCTCACAGACGACCTCGAGACTAATGTTTATACGGCTGGTAGTGATTCTAGGGTTCCGGACGCGCCCATGCTTTTCCATAGGCGTGTACGTGTCGATGAAGTACACCCAGACGGTCCGGATCTAGGACTTAATGGCACACAAGACGTGCCTGTAGCATCTGCTGAGGTTATCGATCCAGATCAAGTGGAACTGCCCCCAAGTCACCCCAGAGCAGGACCATTCCATCTCAGGCACACGCCAGCCATACGTCAAGGGCGGGCTGCGGACAGGGCAACCTCCAGGGAAGAATCACCCGCTATGACTCCTGATCGCGTGGTCCTCAGCTCAGAGCTTCCGTCCAGAGTCATACCAGGGTACGGAGGAATGGCGACGCGCCTTGAAGAGCTACTCCAGCGCACTCCCGACATGGCAGAAATTCCGGTAGATCGAGTGCCATTCCAACGCTCGCCGACCAATGCCATCGCTACGGAACTTCTCGAAGCCAGTACCTGGCTACCACTGCTGTACCCGCCACCACGAGAGGCAGCCAACCTATTCGATGCCTACAGCTTAACCTCATCCGATTCATCCACCGCCGTACCACCTGCAATCGCACTGAGGCATCTCAGCGGCGGCATGATGAGGAGCTCAATGCAGCAACATGGCGTTCAAAACAGATCGAACTTCTACCGACCGCCCAATCAGATGCCATTAGCACAAGACCGCCTTTTCGGCCCTCCGATCGTTTCGCCTCGTGACAGCCAAGCCATCGACGCCGCGCTGGAGCACACACTAGGCATGCTCCAAGCTCAAGGGCTAGATGCGGCAACCATCAACCATCGCCTCAACGCAATCGTGTCGGCCCGCAGTGCACCTTCTTCCCAGCCCTCCTTCACCTCGCATCACAGCTCCCCGACCGTCCCCTTGGTCCCACCTCACCTTCCAGCAGGGCCGGCCATGTCGCCCAGCTTCCCGACAACACAGAATCAAAGCCCAGCCGATCCGTTCAACAATGCTGGCGCCTCCACTGACAATGCGGCACCGTCACTGGATCTTCCTCTACCCAGCATGGACACGGGGGAGTGGGATACTTCCTTTTCGTGGGAAGACTTCCTCGTTAACGAAAAGGATCGTACGCCCGGGAATAGTAGTCCTGGTAGGAATGAGTGATGGCGTGTTCTCCTATCTTCTTTGCTTCACCGCATAGTTCTGGTTCAATCTGGTCGAGGCTTTTCTGCTGGTAGTATATCATGATTTGGAGGTGACGCTGGATGATCAGAGTTGGGGGAGGGTGCTGTACGATATGACTGTGGTAGAATCGACGCCCTCGAGGCGCATGAGGCAGTGGACACCTCTCTGTAACATGTAGGATAGTCTGGTAGAATTTGTGATCGATAGTCTGGTAGGATAGTCTGGTAGGATAGTCTGGTAGGATAGTCTGGTTTGCCATGGATCGGCATTGACACTGGACTCGCACATGCTGTCTTCGTGAAACCTGGTAGGGAGGTACGATGTCATGATCAAGCTCCTCATTTCTACCTGATCTGTTCGATACTGCCCCCCAGCACCAGCTCGCCGTATTCCTTCCCGCACGTGGCTCTACACCACCTGCGTCCCATAACCCCTCACCCTCTCCGCGAAAGCCCAACTCTGCCCCTCCAACTTCTCATTCTCCAACAACGTGACTCCATCCTTCTCGCTCTTGCCTACCACAGCAATACTGTAGTTATCCAAACTCCTCGCGTCCCTGTAGAACAACACCTTCATGCACTCCTTGATGATCTCCACCGCCTTGTCCCTCGTCAACTCCTTCGCAGACTTCTCATCCGGGACGTGCCTCCTCATGATCGGCTGGGCGAGATGCGCACCAAAGCCTGTCGCGAGTGTGGGTGCGCTGAATGTTGTGCCCAGCAGGTCTGCGGAGGCGAGGAACGGGTCGCCGTTGTCGTCGAGGCCGCCGACGAGGATGGCGTTCCAGAGCGGGTTGAAGTCGGTGCGGCGCTTGTACATGACTTTGCTGAGGTAGGTGTGGAGGTTCTTGGCTGAGAGTTGGGTTTTGGCAGACAGCTCGGCTGCGGAAGGGGATGAGGTGGACGTGGTGTCGGAGGTGGTGCTGAGGGTAGATGAGGGTTGTTGGTATTCTTGGTCGATGCGTAGCGACTGGAGGAGACGGTCGAGGTATTGCATGTCTGAGACGTCGCCGCCGAAGCCGAGGACGGCGTTTGCGTTGAACTTGCGGAGACGCTTGACGTCTGTGAAGCGTGCGAGGGAACCGTATGATGCTGAAGGTATTGTCAGAATCTGCTCTTGATGCTCTTGCCATCCATTGTCCTCCTACCCAAGTTGTCCGCTGCCAGCACCACACCATCCTTGTACTTGATGCCCAGGACTGACGTTCCCGTCACGATCGGAGACTGTGTATGCGAGATCGGTTGGCCGTGGCCGAAATGTGAGTGATCGTAGCCGCCATAGACATCGTCACGGGGCTGTCGAATAGATTAGCATAAAGCTGTCAAAGGCGTAGCAGTTCCAGTGAAACGTACTCTGCCCCATGACTGAGGGAAGTGGTTCATCTCCGGTGATCAAGTGAGGTGAAGCGCGAGTGTGGGATTCCAAGATTCTGGATAGGTCAAGAATCGCACGGATATGCTGGTGGGGAGTTGCTGATGGTGTGGTCGTCGAACAGATGCTGATGGTGTTCATGAAGATGAACGAACCTTCGAAGCTCCGCGAAGGCAGCTGCAGCTTGACGACGCGTGCACGGGCCACATCAGAGCTCCATACACATCACTTTCACAACCAGGGGCACATAGAAGTCGTTGGCATATATGTACAAGAGTGGTATCTACGCTACGCTATGCAACAAATACAAGATCCATCAATCATGCTGATCCAATCCTACCGTACATTTCATGTCATGCTCTACCAAGTCGCCAGACCTTTGTACCGTTTCAGCACGTAATCAGGTACACTATTCTTCACCGTTTTCAATCGAGCCGGATCCCGTGGTAGGTCTTTATCGTATGCGACCGCTTCGATGATGTAGCTGTTGATGGTAGACTGCTTGAGAGGAGGGTCACGAAGCATGACAGCCAACTCCGCAGGACTCAAACCGTGTTGCTGCCACAGTCCATAGACTCTCAAGCTTGCCCTTTTGGCGGTAATCACGTTCCGCTTGGCCCTTTCAGATCTGTATTGAGTGACCCAGCAGTCGACTGCTGCGAGCCTATGGTCACTATCAGTCTGCGGAGCGGTGCCGCCTGCGATCCCTTCATCGTCGAATTCAGAGCTGTCAGGGTCGTCCGATTCAAGGTCACACTGCTCGTCCGCGGATACCAGTGTTTGTGAAGCGTCACCGATCCCAGCTGACACGGAGGCCGGCCTCCTTGCTTTGGGCGGGATCTGCCCATTGGCTAGCAGGACAGGTTCACCCTTCTCGTAGAGAGCAGGCCGAGGCGGCACTGGACTCATGCTCAATCTGGCATCTTCTAGCGCGTAGTACAGCCTGAAGCCTGCATAAGCGTCAGCGGCTGCGTAATGCTGCTGATCTTTGCTGAGATGCTTTGACCAGGAACTCATCCGGACGTCGTCTTTGCGAAGCGGATATCCGAGAACATCCTCGACTTGTGTGCTCAGACTGACCAGCTTGCGATTGACAAGTTCTGGCCTGTCGTTTGAGTATGTAACTAGCCTGTATGTGTGGCTGAGTTCTACCAGGCCTTTACAGATGAATTTAAATGCGCTCTGGATTCGCCGTGCGTCGCCACCAATGTTAACACCGGCTTTCATGACAGACTCGGACATGAGGATCTCCCTCAATGCCGCTGGCATGAGCTCATCCGGCGTGTTACCCTGAAAGAGAGCAACGTGGAAGAGCGCTATCTTGGACTCTGAGGCGAGTTGGATCAAGGAGACATGGTTCTTGACATCTCTGATATCCCCAAAGAATGGCTTTGGCACTGGTTCCCATTCGATGTCGACACCCAGCACCGCCTCGCCTAAAAAGGTTGAAGCTACTGTTTGTGCCCATTCTCGGTTCCGGCAGTAAAGTACCTGAACGGGCTGCTCCCGGGACGACACATACAAGTTATGACTCCAATGGACAACATCCGAGCCACGTAGCTGGCTTTCTGCATTATTCAGTGCGTCCTCGGACAGCTGATAGTCAAGCATTAAACTCGAGAGCTGCGCCGTAGATCGATCTGCTTCCGTTGGTCCTACAGTATTATGCGCTCGCCGCGCCTCGGTAGGCTTGAACATCGCCCCGGTTGTTGAGGTCGTTGAGGATTGTGCATCGACATGTGCGGCCTGGGAGTCCTCTGACGTCTCTGCACTTCTCGCTATGCGAGTCGCTCTTTGTTGACGACGTCGATGATCAGACCGTCCGACAGTGCTCGGAGAGTCTTTTGTGTCGAATGCGTCTCCTGTTGCTCGCCCGGCCGTAGAGGGGGCACCTCCGGCTTCAACGGTACTTTTTGTGAGCTTCTTGATCGCTTCCCTGGCATAACCAAGCAGGTCCGAAGCCGGAGGGTCCGACCTTTCGCTGTCATGTTTGCCGTCATGCGTGTCGGAGCCCGTTGCTGCTTGCGTTTCGAGCTCCGCCGCGGCAGGACCATTGCTAGAAGTAGAGTCGCTCGGGCTGTTAGTATCGTCACTGGAGATATAACGGAGTCGAAGGGATTTTGCGAATGCATTTTCCTCTGCTACTGCTGCGGGTGGCGTGTAATCGGAAGTCAACTTTCGGATTCGTAGGCCTGGGCTGCTGGTGGGTTCGTCCGCGGTGACTCTTCCATCAGGCTGATCCTTCTGGGTAGAGATCGAGGTCCCCGACTGGTGCGCATTCGACTGTATCTCACCTTGCTTGGTTGATGCTACGGTGTCCTGCTGAGACTCCGCTGGTGCCGGCTCGGTAATCTTGCCGGAGGGGGCCTTCGAACCACTTTGTAATGCTCCGGAGACCTTCGAGGTTTCTTCTTGACCATGGCCACCATCCGAGATTCCATCAGTAGCACCTGCCAATTCTTTAGGCGAACGATTTGCTTTATTTTCCCCCACTGCAGAAACGTTCTGCTCTGGCACAGTCTCGGACGTGTTTGGTGCTTCCAGAATCGCGGCTAAATCAGAGTGAGCCGTGGATTTATCTACGTCAAGATTGGCATCCTCCGTCTCTGCAGATTCTCTTGATCGTGCCACGAGTTTCTCCAATGCATGCAGCTCTGAATGTCTCCTTTCTTGCGATTGCTGCAGATCGTCCAAATCTTTCGTCGTATGCTCCCGGATCTGCTCGCTGAGATCCGATTTGGCCAGGATGCTTTGGAGCTTCTGCTGTCGAACCTTGCCTTTCTCAATTGCGCTCCGGATGGATGCAAGTTCTGTTTGATGTATATCCCGTTTCTTCTTTATCTTTTCGATTTTGGAGAGCCGTGCACTACGCCCGGGCGAACTTGATGTCGCTGAGACAGATGTCGCTTTGGCGGCAATTACCGGCGCTTGGTCAGGTTGTGATATTGCCCCTGAGGGCATCGTCTCATTCTGCTTCGCCTCTGGGGTCTTCTCAAGTAAGCCACGGATCTCTTCCGCAGCGGCCGTCTTCAGCTCGGTGATTGCTTCCGAGGCTACTTCAAGTTCGTCCGATGCTGCAATACCATCTCTCTCCTGCACATGTCTCCTCAGCCAGACGATACTCTGGTACTCGGTCAAAGCCGGGGGAATCCTTTTGACAACCCCATTCACATTGGTCGGCCCATACTTGAGCCTGAATTTGTCCAACAGGGGTTTGGCTTGCAGATTGAGTCGTTGATTGTCTTGCCTGAATGTGCCCACCAAGTACCGGAGGTCGCGCGCGGCCGAATTGCCATGATAGAAAGAAACCTGCTCCGCCGAAGGAGCTGACTGTAACCATGAGAAGAGCGCGAGACGAGTGCGAAGCCTGAGAACTCCTTGTATCCGACTCGTGTCCAGTCCTAAGGTATTATGCATCAATTTTGCAAGCTCTTCGAAGTCACCATCGCCAGAGCCAATGGTCTCGTTCCCGGCGTTCGCAACCTTTCGAATGTTGCTCACATCTTCGTCCAGAGCTCGTTGCATACTTGTAGCTACCATTTGGTGCAGCGGCTCGGCGGATTCAAAGCGTTGACGATAACGCAATGTGCGCGTGGTCCCACGTGCGAAGTGTGCTTCGGTCTGAAAATTGCTTAACTTCACACTCCAATCCTCAACACCCACGCTCAAGGTGTCCAGTTGTCGTGCCCTGTCTCTAAGAGCGCCCCAGATGTTGTTGAATATTGCTGAGGTGACTGCCCTGTATTTGATGGCAAGAGATATTGCATCAGGACTGTCATTCGCACGAGGCTGAACCCGAGAAAGCTGGGTCGATCGTGCTTGTCCAGATTCGAGCAGATGTGGATCTGACGCAGTGTCCTCGAGATTCTTGACAAAAGCGCCGAATGTGTTTCCGGCACGTCTCAAGTATCTCTCTTGCTGTTTGACCTGCTCCATCGCCTTAGTCATATTATCTTTGCTGTCATATGCTGCATCGACCACAGCGTTGAAGATCTTCCTTAGATCTTCGTACGTGCCTCTAGACTTGACTCGCTCCTGCTTCTCGTCGCTCATGCGCTTCTCAAGTGCCCTTTGCTGTCGTTCTTTTGCCATAATGGGCGAGAACTCTTTGAGTTTGGCCTCACTCTTTTGAAGCTTCTGCCTTGTCGTTACGAGATCCTCTTCCGCAAGGGTGATTTGGCGGAGCTGCTCCGAACTACCAGTCTTCTCGTTCTCAAATTCCTGCCTCAGTGCCACCAAGTTGGCCTCCGCATCTGATACGGCTTTCTGCAGTCGAGAGGTCTGGTTTGTGAGATGAAGCACCTCCTTCTCTTTCTGTTCAAGGTCATACTGCAATCGTCGCAGCGGCGCAAGCCCTTTATCGACCGCGTCCCGGACCGCTTTCTTGAAGTCGCGGTCCTCAGCCTCGAGAATCTCTGCTCGACTTTTGCTCTCGTCCATTGTCCTTTCCAGCTCTTCAATCCGAGAGCGATTCGTCCGAACAAGCTCGGCGATCTGTTTTTTATACTTTTCGGCAGTCACTGGATCATCCTGATCATTGGTGATAGCTCTGATACGCCATAGTTTATCTTCTGGGTCATCGGATCGAGGGCTTGTCTGAGCAGCTGCTTGTGGCGAAGCGTCTATCGGTCGCTGAAGGGATCCGGTCCGGACTGGAGTCGCATCTCGGTTCCTGATTGAGGGCTGCACGCCGCCTGTTGGTCTGATCGGAAGCGGGCGTAGGCTCGATGGTGGCACGGGCGAAGGTCTGGCAGGCGTCGCCTTTTCTCGTTCAACCTGATGTGCAGATCTGGGTTTCGGCCGGAAATTGGCAGATCTACTGTTGGAGGGTGCTGTGTGATAGCAGGTCGCGCGCTGGCTCTGACCGGATAATATGCTACGAGTAGCTACGCGCATGTGCTGTCCCGCAGTCATGTAGCGGACAAAGCGGCGGCCGCCCAAGGATCTCGCTGCGAGCTGCCGTCTCGCTGTGGCCGCAGCGATGGCTGGCTTTCGGTTCTGCATCCTGCTCCATTGCCGCAACTCCAGATTGACATAAGGCGCATGTGTTGTGCTTTGCAAGCGTGGTAGTCTACACTTCGGACCACTTCCAGAATTCGGAGCTTGAGATCTTTTACGGTGAGCTGTTTCCTCGATCCCGCAGTTTGATATCGAAGGTGGGGCTCTCCTTCGCATTGCGCTCTCCGACATCATCATAACCTCGGCCATGGCGACTCAATTGCTCCCCTTGGAGCTGATCGATAAGTGTGTCGGTTCAAAAATCTGGGTGATCATGAAGGGCGACAAGGGTACGTAGGAGGGGATCTCATGGTTGTACTTGTCAAATAACGTGTACTCCAGAATTCAGTGGCACCCTGCTCGGTTTCGACGACTTTGTCAGTGAGTGATTGAGGCAAGCGCATTTCTATGATAATGCTGATACAATGCAGATATGGTGTTGGAAGACGTGACCGAAGTGTATGCGAAAGCCGAGTAGCTGCGCAGGCCGAGACTAACATCGGAAGGGACTATGCCAGTGGCGCAAACACAAGACTATCGAAGATCTTGTTGAACGGCAACAACATCTGCATGGTACCTTTGGATTCGTCGTGTTTGATAAATGTCTGATTAACCACTTCTAGCTGATTCCAGGTGGACTGCCTGATGTTTGAAGGACTGCCGGACTCTCCGACATTTACATCACCGTGAGGGAGAGATCGAGACGAGGTTATTCGTTGGGCGGAGACGGGGAGAGAGAGCCTGATCGCAGAGGCATGAGCGTCCGCCTGGAAAAGCGAGAGCTTGTGGCGTGGAGCATCTCGAGGCACGTGGTACCCGGCTTGATCATGCTTTCTACATTACAACAGATACCCAAGCAGCATCCGCTACACTATCTACATATAACTCGACACTCTCGCTGCCCTTATCCCGTTTCACGTCACCTACTTATTCTTCCTCCCCTCCTTGCCCTTAGTCTTCAACGCCTCCTCCCTCTCCTCCTGTTCAATCGCGTCCAGCTCAGCCTGCTCCTTCTTCTGCGCATACCATTGACCAGCCTGCAACACCAACACACCGACCAACACCAGCGCCAAGATCGTATCACTGGCCGCCATGACCTTCAAACTGTCCTCGCGCCCAATGATCTTTCCCTGCTCCGCATCCTTGACGGGATCGCTGATACCCTCCCCGTACACTCCTTGTGTTACGACCCTCAAACCCTTGATAATGTTTGTGATATAAACAATCACTCCCACCATGTACAAGACCATGCTCGCGCCATCGAAGAGGTAGTTGCTCTCGCTGGGCTTGTAGAACTTCATGGAGAACCCGAGGAGGCCGGTGCCAATGACGATATGGAGGATGCGCGAGATGAGCGGGGGCGAGGCGTGCATGAATTTGAGGTGGGCTTCGAGGATGTCGTAGTAAGGCGTGCGTGGGTCAATGGAGGGGTTGGAGTCGATGGGTGGTGGGGAGCGCCAGATGACGTTGTAGTCATATGGGAAGTTGGCGAAGAGGATACCGAGGAAGAAGCATGTTGCTGGGAGCTGTTAGGAAGTGTCAATTGGTTGAGTGAAGGATACGTACGTCCTACGATGAGGAAGGTTGCGAATGGTGCGGTCGAAGGCATGGTGGGTTCGTGCTGCGCAACCTCGAGATGCAGTTGGCGGATGTGCGTGTCAGGAGAATGGGTACGATCGCGCAGTCAATGTTCAAGCGGTGCTGACTGCTACAGATTACAATCCTGGGCGAATTGCTGTTCTGGTGTCGAAGACGGAGAGACGGTGTCGCAATTGAGGCAGATTGAGGCCTACTCTGATTGATTATCGAGCTTGCGGCAAAGTGAGACCAAGAGCTCGGAGCAATTCGATAAGCCGCCCGACAAGCCACTTTTGCCCAGACAGGGCCTCGTTGGTTGGTTTCTTAGGAAGAAATTCTCAGCTCGCTTGAAAGCTGGGGCCGGGCGCGTCGTTGCTAGGGGATGACTACTGTAGGGCCCTGGCCGAAATCTTCGGGGACTTTTCAACAACTTTGAGCCGTGTTTAACCATTCATTATTCGACAACTCAGCTTGGCATGCGTGGTTCCTCCGTCGCACAACGCCGATGTCTGAGCGAGAACCGACTGTTCCACATTTCTTACCATTAGAACATTATCAACGAATTTACGGTGACTTCAAACCTCTCTCAAGACTCCATTGCTACTCTGAGCTCGCTTGCTCCAGCCATGCTCGAAACACTGAAGGGGCGGTTCGCGGTAGCGGCTTGGGAGACATCACGATCGATCGTCGGCTTCCAAAGAGACATGATTGGGTGCTTGCTGGCTTCTCTCAAGATGTACTCGCTGCACGTCAGGTTGTTAGGCAAAGCGCCCGACTAGCCACGTAGAGCGCGTAAAAGACCCTGGCGAGCTGCTTTAAGTGATGCTGTTGCCTCCTAAGATATCGTAGGTACCGATTTGGAGTGGTATGATCTTCTTTGCTTCCCAAGCCCCCTGCCTATGACAAGAAGAGATGGAAGCAATTGGACTGGTCGCTAGCATCATCACTATATGTGCTTCTCTACAAACATCTCTGAAAATCATTCATTTGACTTACTATGCCGCCAGAGACGTGGAGACACTGCAGGTAAAGTCTCCAGACCTGACGAAGAATTGCATAGGCTGACAAAATCTCTAGGAAGAAGTGGTCAACTTCAAGGAGCTAGTCGGGCAAGTGATACTGCCAGAGGAAGCTATCCTGCGGAGTCTCATCGAAGCCGCGCTGCTCAAGGCCAACACTACCATCGAAGCACTGAATGATCTTATCAACGAGAAGTTGCTGAGGAACACCTCTGCCTGTCCCAAGGTGCGCCGCCGCGCATGGGTTAAGAACCAAGCAAAAGTCAACGCGCTACAAAGCTCGCTACATAACTGTCGCAATAACCTCATACTTCTCATGAGCGTTCAAAGCTCGTATGTCAATCATGCTTCACGTACAAGCCTTAGCCATTGACCAGGACAGGGCAAACATGAACGGTCTCGCTGCTTCAATCAAGACGGCCGGAAGCACTACTACCGCCAGCATGGCTCAAATACAAGCATCGTTGAATCGTGCCAATGAGATGCTCTCAAAGCAGCAAGAGTTCCTCGATAAGGTGAGCTTGTCACCAGCAAAGTCATGGCATCAAGGACGTCCTCCACCATGCGACGAGAGCCAGGCAGGAATGACTTCCAAGACTCCGACGACCCGCCATATCGCAAAAGATCATGTCCCCAAAGAATTGACAGAAAGACCAAGTGAAGCCGAGCGCTCTTCACCACGATCTACCATGCCCAGTACGCCCACCACAACGCAAACCATGACATCATTGGAGTCTCGTAATCGTGAGCAAGCATCAGAGATCTCTCTGACTCAATGGCAAGGTCTTGAGCTTTCAGAATCATTCCGTCCAGAGTTGTATACTCTTCAACACCCACTATCAGCACTGCGGCTGTTCGGGTATTCAGCGCACGAAAGTCATGCAACAGACTACCTTCGTGTCAATCAGTATCGCCTTTTCTTCAATCGCAGCCCTCGGATCTGGATCACCATTACCATGTCGTTGACGATCAGTCGCCAGTCACTACTGTGGTCGTCCAGCCGTATGCCAACGGACGAATATTTGGCGAGTGGAGCCTACCACCTTCCCCATTCGCTAGGGCAGCATCTCGATGCATTTCTCAAGGAACAACCCGATCTAGCAGATGAAAGCCATGTCAACTTATTCGTACAGGATACCGCTATTGCGAGCCCACTCGATTTCCATGTCTTTCGTCCGCAGTCGAGGGCGGCGCTCAAGGCACAAGAAGCGTTGACTACGCTCATGGATATGGACTGTCCGCAAGTCCAGGAGAACGAGGTTGTCCAGAGCAGTCTCTTTGCCTTCCCTGACGTTTTCATCAGCTGGATCCAGGACAGGCCTTACTTCGAAGTCAAGCTAACGACCTTCCTCCCTCAGGTCGACAGGGTGTTGTACAACATCAAAGTCCTCCACGCGGTAAAGTCACGAGGAAATGTGGCGGAATTCGGAGGCATCGTCGTCAGCAGCAGTCATTCCCAACTAAAAGGCTACCTCGTACCATTCCTCAGCGGAGGTAAGATGATGGACTACATATTCAATGCAGCCAAAGCCGGGCTCCAGATCCCATGGCCGATCCGCGAGGGATGGATACTCCAGATCCTGCAAGGGATCGTCGACGTCCACGCTACAGGCCATGCCATCGGAACACTGGGCAACATAATCGACAGTCCAGTGTACATCGATGACCGCGGTAATGCAGTGCTGTGGAAGTTCCAACCGAAATATACACGGAAACACCGGGCGGGCTTCATGCCACCCGAGCTGCGCGATTCATCATGGACCTCGGACCGATCCAGGAAGCAAATAGATGTGGCGGCGACGAGCCGCGGTGATATCTTCCAACTCGGGCTGTTGCTATGGGTACTCGCCGAACAGGCGACTGGGCATTTGGGACATAAGTTCTGCTCGGTCGCCCAGTGTCAGCGGCAGGCTGGCAGTGAATGCTGGGAACCTCATGCTGATCCGATTGCTCTGCCACCTTTGTCGGTGGGCGCTCCACGGTACCTGCAGGACATCATAGATGCCTGCCGGATAGAATCTTGGATGGAGAGACTGACTGCAAGAAAGATCCTGGACATGTGTAAGACAGCCATGTTGGCTACTGCAACCATGGACCTTGCAAGGGCTTTGTCTGGGAACGAGTCCGTGATGGATTCATCGTTCAGGTCGGATCTGGAAGCAAGCTTTTGCTGCAATGTCTGTGGCTCGCAGTGCAGTGGCAAGTACTACCACTGCAATGTGTGTCACAACGGTGACTTTGACATCTGTGCCTCTTGCTATGATGCTGGCAGGCGCTGTCGCGATGAGCACAGCCTTGTCGAGACGGACATTGTAGGAAGGTCAGCTTTATCGTTGGGAGCCAGATTGATGATCAGCGCAGCATAGAAAATGACATTCATTACCCGTGAAATCGTGTCTGTCTCGTGAAGCAGGACCTAGTGATCCCTCCTGCGGCACCCCATACGACCGTCCCATCATCCAAGATCCTCACTCAATGCCAGCGCACTGAACCTCAAGTCTCCACCTCCCATTTCAATGACCCTGTTGATTCCCATCTCTAACGCCCGTGGACTAAGCAGATCCTCATGCTCAGCGAGCACTCCACGATCGATTGGACCTCTCCTGCTCCCCTCCAACTCCCAAAGATGTCCATCGACCTTGACGAACGCCACAAAGTGCTGACCGAGCCTCTCATGTCGACCAACCGACGGAGCACGACTACTGCACCTCGCCGCAGCGGAGGCATGAGCGGCCGCAAACTCACTCGACTGCTCCAGTAGCTTCGAGCGCTCCTTCATCCCCAAAGGTAAGGCAGCGTCGCGGAGCCTCGCTAGCGGGCTGCAAGGCAGGACGTGAGCGGCTGCACCGCCGTTCAAAGCGCAGTGCAGAAGGGAGATGGAGCCGCATGCGTGCCCTATGGTCTGCTTGAACCAGAGAGGGGCGTGATCACGCTCGGGATAGAGCGGACTGCCTTCCGCATCTTCGGAACGTCGTGATGCAGCCCAGGTTGTGGTCAGGGGGAATATGACCTGCAGAGCGTGGACTGGTCGGGGGATGAAGGCGAGGAGCTCCGGATCGAAGGAGTAGATCTCGTGGAAGCTCAGGCTGGGTGATAGGCCGAGGGTTTGGGCGAGATGGTTCATGACTTCTGGCGAATTCTCCAGCACTTCGAATGTCGGAACGGTCGTCTCGTTGTCGTCATTCTCTGGTAGCACATTGGTCTGGTTGGTGGGAGGAGCGAAGTGCTCGGCGACATGTCTCTGCGCCTGCGCAGTGTCGCTCATTATGACATTTGTTTCGCTTGCGATGCAGAGCCTTGCAGCGCCTCTGCTGCAATAGTACGTGGCTGGCAATGGATATCGAGGTGACTTGCAAGTTTATGCTGACAGAAGACTGTGGTTGACGTCGTGACGTTCAAAGTCCCACGTCTTTGCCGCGTTTTGTGGCAGCTCCGCTTCTCTCCTTCGGAAGATTCCTACACCTCTTCACAGCCTCCAACCACGTTCACGTCAAAACACCTGCGACCATTCGAAGATTGACGTATAATACCAGAAACCTGTTCGAGCGCACAATACGCATCGCAAAAACTATTGTGCCAGGTGTATGGCTACGACAAAATTACAAGATCCAAGGTATTTGAGTGGAATTCGGACGCATCCATTAATACCGCGTGAAACGCCAAAGCTATGCTGCCAATTATTATATCCCATACCACGCCTTCGCTAGCCAATACCGCAGAATTTATCACAAAAGCCAGTACAAGTCTTCGTTCCGCGTTGAGATCGACGCAAATGACCCATCGCCAAAGCCCTCAGTAGGTGATGGTGTAAGCACCGGTCTCGTCACCGTCCTTCTGCGGCTCCAACCACCTCTTGTAGATCCACAGACCGACATCAGACCTGGAAATGGTGTACCCGACAGTCGGCTTAGCCTCAGTGCCAGCCCTGATCTTGTCCATACCACAGCTGTCGCCGTCGGTGAGCAAACTGGCGCGAACAATCTTGGTGCTCCCGAATGGGCCATTGGCAGGCTTGCCCGATGACAGGGCGAGCTCTTCCATCTTCTCCTTGTCATCGTGTGGACTCTTGAGGAGCCACTTGTAGAGCAGCAGGAATGCGATTGGCACGTCCCGTGGACCCTTGGAGATGCCCGTCGTGGACACGACGTAGAGTTGCGGTTTGGTGGATCCTGGCAGCTCTTGTGTGACTTCCGTGGCGGCTTGGACGAGAACTGCCATTGCACTTTCGCAGACCGTGGGATCCTTGAGGACCAATGGATAGATTGAGAATTGGACGGTGATGGCGGTGGCACCTCGGACATGTTAGCCGCTGTCTCTGGATTTGGCCTTGAAGGTACGTACCAATGCCAGACACGATCTTGTCGACAATCTTGCCATTGTGCGTAATGGTCTCCTTCACCTTCGCCTTGTCTTTGCCGTCACCTTGGAGGGTGGTGAGCTGCTTCTCGATGGCGTCTTGAGATACACCTCGCTCCCGAAGAGTGGCCTTGAGCTTCTCTGGGTCGCTGCGAGTGAGAGTTCTGCAGGTGTGGCCATTCTTGAGTGCATGTACGAGTGAGTATCCTACGCAGCCGCCGCTAGCACCGAAAAAAGCGATTGTGCTGGTCGACATGGTATATGTTCTAGGGCTTCTGTTGGTGGTAGAATTTTGTGGAAGTGGGGAATTGAATGTGAATGTTCTCTTGATGGAGGAATTAGATGATGTTGGGAACTCCTACTCGAGGGGGTGCATAGCGTCCTATTATACACAGCCTTCCTATCTTGACGCCTGGCAAAACGGAAGTCGGGTAAACATGGAGTGACAGTGGCTTGAAGCCATGACCGGTGAGTAGAGGTTCAGCTATACGATTGCATACACAATGTTTCGCAAGCGTCGCGATTATCAAGCAGCCACAATTTTGATGACAGCTGACTGGACGGATAAAGCTGTGGCCTGAGGCATACAGACATACGACCCCGGTCGAAATGGGTGCCTGATTTTTGTTTCGCCGAGACGTCCCGACTGCTTCCCCTTTCTGGCGGCTTGTCGGACGTAATTGCGTTCGCGGGGTTAGCGTTTGGGCTGTACAGCATCGACCAATAACCCTTTATCCTCCACACTCGCAAAAGTCTGACTCCTCCGCACCAAATTTGAGGCTCAACATGGAGGTGTCACGCTTTCAATTTATTATATCTCCACCAATATTTAGTCTATAAAGCTGTCATTGATCTTGGAAGTGGTTGTGACCCTTATTATCACGAGTCTTCTCTCTGAGTGCTTGAATTGCCGTGTAGCTGCAATATTTGAGCACCTCTGTGTCAAAAGCCTTCCCCTGCCAAATGTCCTTTAGTCTTTGATCTGCCTTAGCCTTTTTTGCATTGGTTGTATCCATCACGGAGAATATGAATGGTAAGAGCAGCTTACGCTGTTCACGATGGAGAGTCTCACAAGGGTTCAAATCCAGTAAGAAGGCTGGATAGTTAGCGAACTCGATGCCATACTTTAGGATCTCCGGTGCCATCAATATCCGTGCTTTCTGGTGGACTGTTAAGTTATCCTCGATTATAATGACTCGTCGTGATGGATTGGCCTTCCGTAACTCTAGAACGTAAGGAAAAAGCAGCTCTTTATACACTTTGAAACTAAACCACGTAAAGTCAAGTTTTTGAGAGTCACCCTTTAAATCGTCGTACGGAAAAGCGACCTCTGGAGTCTACAAATGTAGCCGGCCATTGATTTTTGCTCGGCGGCGGTAGGCATTAGTCTGCTCTACGTAATAGTTGTGGTTTTGCAGCTTCTGGTACTCGGTGGATGTTGGTTTGTGAAGCGATCGGTGGCGCTACTCGTCGACAAGCTTTCGGCGACTGCGATTTGCCGCAGCCAATTTCGCCGCCAGATTAAAGCGCTTTTTGTCACTATAGCTCCAGATAATGTAAGGCCTCTTTACGCTTATATCTTGTGTAGTTGCGGCGGCCCACTGCTCACGAGTAAAGCGATGAAGGTTTGGTGTTTGGAAGGTCTTTTTGCTAGCACGTACGTTGCTCTTACGCTTAGCAGAACCTCTAAAACCGTACTTCTTCTCATCACAGACGATGAGTATTGCGTTCTCCTTGGCAAAGGAGTGCAGCTCGCCATCATCCTTGGTGTAATTTTGCCGAGCATCGGCGCTATATCCACCAGGCTTGATGACATCCTTATTGTGCTTAACAGGCCGGTGATCAGGATCGCCGGCATTGTGTTCTTTGCTCGTAAGCACCGCCTCGACTTGCTTATGCGTCAGCCTCGGTATATTGAGGTTAAGCTCACGAAAAGGTTGCCTTTTAGTGGTCTGATTAGCAGCATCAACCCGGTCGTGGTGCTGCAGCTTCTTAACATTGGCGCGAATAGCAATCGACTCGCGCGAGCCAGGCTCAACGTCACGTGGACGGCCACTCCGAGGCTTTGGCATTACAGCTGCAATCAAATCCGGCAGATTAAGAGTGTTCGACCGTGCCTTAGCACGTCGAAGAACTGTCTTGACTGTTGTCTCGAGAACAGACAGCTCGGCCGCAATCCGCTTAGGTCCCCAGCCACTGGAAAATCGCATTGAAATGATTAAAGCACGTACTTCTGGAGAGAGCTCCTTTCTTTCATTCATGATGATTTGAACTTAATTGAAATAATATTGGTGGAGTTATCACGCTTTGAAATACACGCGTCGTCTGAAAAGGTGTTGTTTGTTGACACGTGGGGAGGAGGAGTCAGACTTTTGCGAGTGTGGAGGATGATAAAATACGTCCGTACTGACGTGATAGGCCGACGATGAAATTGTCCTCGCATAGAAGTCTTCAAATTATGCAGATATTGTGTGAAGCAGGATTATTGTCTATTCATTTCGACTACTCCAAATGGTGACTTCATCTCCTGTCTTAATGGACGCTTGCTTTCCTGTGGCTTCTGCAAGAGCAGTATGGACGCCAAACATGACCCTGCCATTGATCTTTCTGGTCTTCGCAAGAGTACTGAATGGCTCTGCGTTCCTCTCCCCAGTGCTCTGATCTATGCAAATCATCTGACACCTTCGACAACCACCCAGAAGGTCGAAACGAAGCGTCTCCCCAATCGTCAACCCATACCAATCGTCCTCTGCGTAAGGAATTTCATCCCCCGGCTTCGAGGATTCCGTGATTCCAAGAACAATGTTGGCACGGAATACTGCTGGTGCAGCGGTCTTTCCACCCTGCTGCTTGATGGTCTCGTTGAGTCGATTCAGCGAAGCCCGTGTGATTGTAAGGATTGGGGATTCGTTCGAAAACGCAATTGATCGTCCCAGACCTTGTATTCCACGGTTGAGATGCTCCTTAGCATGTCGTTTTGACTGCGTGTCGACGCGCGAAGGGAAGCGTGCAAGGCGAGCAGGTACTCCGATGCACTTGGTGAAGAAATCATCAACAGCCCTGTCCTTGTGCAACAGCAAATCGCACGTCATGCCGCAGACCTCCCCAGCTGTGTCCTGGCCCGAGCCTATTGGAGATTGCAGCGGCAAAGTGATCTTCAATGGTTCCTTGCATACTGCATGGAGGCCGCTGACACTCAGTGAATTGTTCTGCATGTCGATCTCAGGCCGGATGAGAGCCATGCTGGGGTACCTCTTTTGACTCAGTGCCTTCTCCGTGATCGCGTGGACAATGCACCATTCCCGATCCCATGCTAGCCCCTCCGAACGGATCTGCCATGACATGTTGGGAGGGATCGTCCAGCCCGCACAGCTTTTGATAGGGTATATTGTCAGACTTTCCACTCGCAGTTTTGAGCACTCTCCAGTGGGGTCAATGCTCCGGCAAACCTCCGAGTGTTCCTCTATGTAATACTCCTGAAGGAAGGACAAGAATCGGCGTACATCGGAGACAGTGCTCATGGCACCTAAGCTCGCCCGAATCGTGCCAGTTGGTCTGCCGTCCACAAGATCACTTTCGCTACCGCATCGGTGACCTGAGGCGTAGTTTGCTCGGATGTCCTCGGCTGTAAGTCCAAGATGAGAAGCTGTCCCTCCCGGATTACAGTGCCCACCTGTTCGGACATTGATGTTCCTAGCGAATGCAATTTTCTCAAACTCATACAAGCTGACGTAATCGCCAGCGCTGTTCTGCAGGTTGAATGCAATGATAGGGCCTCGATCCGTGGGATGATC
This sequence comes from Elsinoe arachidis, assembly GCA_013372555.1. Taxonomy (NCBI): domain Eukaryota; kingdom Fungi; phylum Ascomycota; class Dothideomycetes; order Myriangiales; family Elsinoaceae; genus Elsinoe; species Elsinoe arachidis. The sequence continues at coordinate 1,407,251 of JAAPAX010000006.1, read as the reverse complement.
ATCATCCATACCTGGTTGAGTGTACATGTGCACTAGAGAACGACCGTTGGCATGTTTGAGCTTGTTCAGGCCATCCCGTAATTGACGAGCAAGGAATTTTGTGTGTCTCGACACGCGCTCTAGCGAGTCGAAGAGTTCCGTGTGAGCAGATATGGCACAATCAAGCGCGATGATGCTGTGGTATGGCAGTGTCCCGTCCTCGAGTCTTTCATGTATTGAGGTGTTCTTTCTGATGTGGCGTTCCACATTCGTCTTTTTGTTGCTGAGATGCTGATTGACGACCATGTCAACTGTGCCGCCTCCAAAGTATTTGCGTTGATCAAGAATGTACGCACTTTGTCTTCGCACAATCAGAGCTCCCATATCTGGAAAGCCGAAGACCTTGTACAGGCTCAGTGCAACGAAGTCGGGGGAAGACTCCACATCGCTAAGATCGAGGGGTGTGGTAGAAAGATAGGCAGATGCATCCAGTAGCGTCCAGGCAAGGTTTCGCGGCCCTTCTGTGTTTGCTTCTCTGATCTTCGCAGACCACGAGAGAGGTAGCCTGCGTCCATTCAGATTCGACTGGGCAGGGTATGCGAATAGTGTAGGTCTTGTGGGCTGTTCTTCTACGGCCTGATCCTTCGCGTGCAGCCAGTCTTCCACCTCATTGTCGGAGCCAAAGCATATCGAACTCTCCGCCAGCTCTCGCACCCCAACTAAGCTGGTGTGTGAATCGTTATGGTAGAGGTACTGGAAGCCGCGGGGGTTGTCCCGGAGCGCATCCCCAACAAGCTTGATCGCAGCGGTTGCATTGGCTGTGAAGACAACGTCAAATTGTGTGGGGTCGGCCTTGACGTATGCCAGGAGCTTGAGTCGAACAGCGTCGATGACCGCGGCGGTCCTGTGTGAAGCTTGAGAAAATGAATGCGGGTTGCCATAGAGGTTGGAGACTATCTCTCGGTGGAATAGATCCAAGAGGCGTTTGCTAGTGAGTGTAGTACCAGCGTGATCGAGGTATATGGCATCTTTGATCATAGTCAGACAACAGGTACAAATTACCAAGGAGGGACTTCACTCTAACCTCCCAGCATAGGATACTGCTCTTTCCTCATCTCCTCGATGTATGCATTGTATCGAAGGTCTTCCTCATGCTCGAGGCTAGACTGATCGCCTGTGGTCTCAACCATAATCACTTCCAAGGAAGCCGTTCCGCCTGCGATGTAGTCGTATCGCCAGCTGCATGAGGAACCAAAGATGCGGTATCTAGTCTGTCGAGGAGTTTGGTCTCGAAGGAGAATAATCTCCATCGAACATCGGACCTCGCCGGGGTCCCTGACAAAGGACCCCGTCATGCACAAACCCGCAGAGCCGCAGATCAGACCCCACAATACAGCACGGACCTTTCGGCGATTATATCAACGACAAATTCTTCCTCCCTTTGACAAACCAGATCAAAAAAATAACGGAGTCAGCCACGACCGGCAGTTTTGGCCTATTTTACAGGCAGCCCACATTGCCGAGTTGCCAGTCGCTTAGGCGACGTCGATTCTGAAGAGAGACACCTCTTGTATATAGGAAGCTTCTTCCTCTTGCTGTCTTCATTGATGGCGGTGGGGTGGAAGTGCCCACAAAGGGAGGACATTCACTATTGTTCAACATTTGATACGTGACTTGGATATGGGCAGGAATTGACTCAAAGCTCTCATGGCTTCCTGGGTATCTGTACTACGATGCCTGCATTTCGGCCTCCAACCTCTTCCCACCGACCCAGACGCTGCTCTTTCCCCGTTACCGCGACCAAGCCAATATGTTCCTTGCCTTTACCTCCCATCTCGAACAGGGCGATATCGTTGATCACGCCCTTGAACTTGCTCTCTTCGTGTCCAAGCTCGCCATTGACGAAGCTAGGTCCAGAAGACGTCATGATAGGTCCTAGTGACTCCAGCTTCCTCTTGTCTTCGGAAAGTCTCCAAGCTCTTACATGGCCATCCCAGCTTCCACTGAATATGACATTGCTGTATGGCAGACAAGCCAATGCAGTGATCCATCGAGGTTGTGCATCTGGCAGCACCCTCGGATCGGGTTGAAGCTCTGCACTAACCTCCTCCAGCTTCTTCTGGTCCTCGAATCCATGTGCTTGTGGATATGTGAAGACGGGCTTCTTCTTGTTGATGTTCCACAAGGATATTGATCCATTGTCTGAACCTGTGACAAAGGTTTCTTCGTCGATCATGGCCACACGATCTGTTGATCCTTCATGGTATGGCTTAGTCTCCTGGTACTGTCCATCGATCTCCTCGTCCCTCCTTTTCCTCAACGAGTTGTGTGCTCCGCCTCCACGGAAGATTAATTGGCTCTCCTCGACTACTCTCCAGTATCTGGCTGTCCGATCCCGCGCACCTGCCGTCACGCAATGCTCTTGGTTCAGCGACGCTACATCCACAATCTCGTCCTGGTGCCCGTAAAGTGTCTCAACATATGCCAGCTCGTTCAGACTCCAGATCTTGATCGTCCTGTCTCTGCTCGCCGAGAAAAGCTGGTTCGTACCTCGTCGGAAACATACAGACATGACAGCATCACGATGGTGCGTGAATGCTCGTAGTGGCTTCAATGTCTCTGCATCCCATATTACCAGCTTCCTGTCTTTACCGCCGGTCGCCACGAATCTGCCGTCCTGCGACGCTGCGACACAGTATATCTCGTTCGTATGTAAGTCGTACTTGGTGTCCCGTTTCCTGGATCTGTCGCCCCGCACACTTCCAACCAGCTTCGGTTTGAGGCTTTGTGACATGCCATCCATACCATGGTCTGATATCTTCCACTTCGAAAGTCGAGCATCCTTAGAGACCGTGTAGATATACGGGGCGCAGACAGCAACACCATTGACCACACCAGATCCGTTGGAGAATTTGGATGTTCGGCACTCATCGTAAATGAAGTCGTCCGCAATCCACCTGTAAAGCTTTCCTTTACTTTCTGCTGTGTCCTCCTTGAGCCGCTCTCCCATTCGCTGTGCAAGGAGTTCATTGTCAATATCCTTCGCATCGAAGCCTTCTGCTAAGATCTCTTTCCGGGTGTTCTCCAGATACCGTGAGGCGAGCTTGGTCCTCCGTGTGGCGGCATCCTCGTCGTCCGAAGAAGACTCGGAAAGTGTGTGGCTCGTCTCCTCTTCCTGATCTGCTACTCCTTCTGAATCACTTCCAGATATCGATTCGTCCCGATCTTCTCGTTGTTTCTTCTGTGGTCGACTCGATGTTTTACTCCGTCCGGAAGGTCTCCCAGCACCGTCTTCATTCCGTTTCCTCTTCCTCTGTGAGGCCGGTGTCGTGAAGAAGCTCGACATGTCGCCGTCGCCGAGTGTAGTGAGGCTGGCTGGTCAACATCGACTTGCCTGCGGGGAGAAATTTCGAGGAAAATTTTGCGGTTACCGATATCTGCACTTACTGCCGAGCAGAATATATGGCACACCGTACTCAGCTCTTGTCACCGTGGACATCACCACCACGATTCACGTCATGGATACTCTGGTCGCACAAGGCAGAGGAAAGACGATTTGCCGCGTGAGATCTTGATTGTTCGAAAGATTTCAATCCCAGTGGGAGTTATCCATGGTCTAGACCTTCTCGATGTTGTCCCGCTACATACAACATCATTCGCTAAAACATCCCCAATCATGGGGCGAACCCCTTACTTGACCCGACTGGCATTGGTGAGTCCTTTGGTTTTTCTTCGCTGTGTTAAAAGACTAAACCTCATGTCTTGATATCATGGATGCGATCCTGATGTATCTAGGGACGCTCTGCGTTCGAAAGATTCGTGGATCCAGAATTCTTCTTTCTTGGAAGTCATCATGGCGATTTATCGCCTGGAGCATCAGACCGTCAGGACTACGATGAGACGGCAAAACCTCGTAATCCCCTATCCAAGGCGAACAAAGAGGCACAAATTCGCGCAATGAATGAGATACTGGAAGTCGTTGGGGTCGCTGAGCGCAAGTCAAAGCAAGACCAGCATGAAGAGAGTCCGGAGGTTGTATTCAGTGCCGAGACTTGGGCTACTGTCAAGGCCGCCGAAGACGATCTAGGAGAGGACTTCTATCTGCTCACCGAGTTCGTCGACGCTGTCGCGACGTGGTGGATCGACGTCTTGCGAAGACGAATGCAAGCAGGACTGGTAGACTGTTCAGTCCCATTCATGCGTATCATACACCTTGAGTGGCTCTCGTTCCGCTCAAGCTCGTGGACTGAAAAGTACCGCTATATTACGGCAGGCTTGGAGATGGAATTGCTCGGGACCATACTTGCCGAGTTCGCCACTGACCCGCTGAGATATGCGATCACGTGGCTACGGATGAAAGTCAGAAAGGCAAGATTACGACCGAGGCAAAAGAAAATTTGTTTCCAGACCATTGAGTTCTTGAAAGCATCGTGAGTCCAATGTCGATGCACCGTGCCGTGACTGACCATTCTCAGGGGCTATCTGGGAATACAGCTGCTCTTCAGTCCTTTCACCTTGACTTCCATACTGTGCCAATTCAGAGCAGTTGAAGACAGACTCATGCCCTCTTATACTCGATTCTTTCCATGGAGCTCAACCTCGCCATACTACTGGGGTTTCACTGCTGGGTCATCCTCCAGTTCACTGAGTTCCCGCCTGTTGAACACCGTCCTATCTCCCCTATCACTCTACCTGATCTACCACACCACGACCTGTCTCCTACATGATCTCGCATACGCCGTCGAGCATTCCTCCTCTTCTCCCGCCATCATCACACCGGTCAAGTCAGAGATCGACATGGCAGCCATAAGCCGCATCAACCCCCTCATCACCTCCTTCACCAAACCCTTCGTGACAGCCCGAGACTTTCTCCTCTACCACCTCGGCTGGTCCCACACATCGTTCATAAAATCCTACCGCGACCCTCCCCCTTCACCCCCGTCGACCATCACGACAGAAGACCTCCTCATCTCCCTCGGCGCCGCACCCGACGAGATCCCCGAAGCCACCCATCGCCTAATTCCCCTCCCCGGTCCCGTCCAAATAGACCACAACCAACCCATCGATCTTTCCGCCCAACCACTCCAGCACCGTAGCCGATCAAGACCCAAGAAACGTCCCGCGCCCACATTCCGCACGACACGCCTGTCCACTCTCCCCGCTGACCTCCTAGGCGACCGCGTCAAGACCCTCATCTTCAAAGTGGTTCTCATCCCACTAGAGATCCTCCTCCATCGATCTGTCCTCGTGGCGTTCTCCATGGCTCAGTCGAGGGCGATAACCTCGCCGGAGATTGGAGGAGGGGACAGGCGAGAGTCAGGTCTGGCGGGACGAGTTTTGCGGAGTATCAAGGACGAGGGACGGGGTGGATGGGGACAGATTATGGGGAAGGTAGGGCTTTGTCTGCTACTCGAGGCGGGTGTGGAGGTGGTGGTTTGGGGGGTGGTGTGGGGTGGGACGGAGTGGGTGGGGAGGAGGTGGTGTGCTTGGGGGAGGACATAGCGCTGTGTTCTGGAGGATCGAGGTAGCTACGAACCGTGGACGGATGCGTGCGTTGCTGAGGTCGTTGCTGAGGAATCAGGGCCATCGGAGGTCTAACGGGGATTAAAGGAAGGAGAGATTCGACAATTAGCTAGCATTGAGGTTTGCAGCAGGCTCTTCGGGGACGAAACACCTGCTATGCCGAACATCTCACACAACATTGGACTCGATGCAGAGTATACAATCACATTGGTCAACTACAAAATTATGCAACAACTTTCCTGCCTCTACACTTGATATCTGCAAGTGCACATCTAGCAGAAAAGCTTGTAAAACTTCTTCCACTTCGGCCACGCCGCCTGCTCAGCCTTCTCCTCCCTGATCAATTGCTCGATGTTCATCTCCCTCCTTCCGCTGACCAAGTCCATATTATGGCTGCGCATGAATGGAGTCTTGAAGTAAATCTTGTAAGGGATGTAGAAAGCCAAGACGACTGCTGCTGCGAGGTACCTGCAGTAGTCAGTATATGATCGAGGAGCGAAGACAGGGAGATGGAAACGTACCCGCCAGAGAAGAAACTCTCTGCTTGACCCGCTGGGCCGAGGTCACCGTACCCAATGGGCCAAATACCGGTCCAGAACTGGGCGATGAGCACGATGCAGTTGAGGAGGAAACCGATCCAGCTGCCAATGACGCCGGGCTGGGAGGTAAAGGCGAGTTCATCGAGGGAGTGACCCTGCTTCTTCCATCCGGCGCGGAAACGGATATGGGCGAGACAGATGGAGCCCCAGGTGAAGATGGACGAGAGACCGGAGAGGGCAAGCATCCAGAGAAATGCGTCGGAGGACTTGTCGCTCGCGCCGATGAAGGAGAGAAAGCCAATGGCGGAGGCGAGACCGATGGCGACGATTGGGCGGCCGCGACGGTCGATGTAGCCGAGGAAGCGAGGGGCCTGGCCTTGTTCGGCAAGAGCGGCGAGGGTACGTGACGAGCCATAAACGGAGGAGTTACCAACGGAGAGCACAGCAATCATGATGACTACGTTCATGACGGAGGGAAGGCCTGAAATGCCAGCGTTCTGGATAGCAATGACGAATGGTGAGGCGGTAGCGTCGACGGAGGAGGAGCCGGTGAGGAGACGAGGCTCATTGTAAGGGACGAGCAGACCGACAATGGTGAGGGAGATGACGTAGAAGAGGGCGATGCGCCAGAAGACCTGCTTGACAGCGGTGGGGAGGGATTTGCGCGGATTGGCAGTCTCGGCAGCTGCAAGACCGACCAGCTCGGTTCCGGCGAAAGCAAAGGCGGCAGAGACGAAGACGGAGCAGAGGCCCTTGAAGCCATTGTGGAAGGCACCTGGATCTTTCCAGTAGCGGCCTCCGATATACTCGCCATCTGGTGCGCCGCCCACGTTGATGATGATACCGAGGATGATAAAGCCAATGACCGCAATGACCTTGATGGAGGAGAAGACGAACTCTGCCTCTCCGTACCCGCGGACACCGAACAAGTTGATGGAGATGATGAGGACGAGGAAGACAGCGATGAAGCCATTCACATCCAGTCGCCCCTGGTTCCAGAACTCGATTGTCAAGGTTGCGGCGACGATTTCCAGAGGCAAGACTACGAGCCATTGCATAGCGTAGTTCCAACCCATGGCGAAACCCCAGGCAGGATCGAGGAAGCGAGTCGAGTAGGCAGAGAAGGAACCAGCAACGGGGAAAAGGACAGCCATCTCACCCAGAGCATGCACCGTGCAATACAGCATGACACCGATGATGCAGTAGGCGATGATGACAGAGGCTGGTCCACCATTTGCGAGAACGGAACCTGAACCGACGAAGAGACCTGTACCGATCGAACCACCGATAGCAATCATTTGAAGATGGCGACCCTTCAGCTTGCGTTCCAGTGGGGAGTTTGCGGTGTTGGCGACGGCGGACTCGACATCGAAGACCTTCATGGTAGTCAGATATAGCTCTTATCGGAAGCGCGATAGGGATCTTACCTTGCCATTCGCGCCAATGGCACCTTTCGGTGTCGCGTGAGCATTTGGATCGCGCTTGAAGCTGTCGACCATGCGCGTGAATATGCCCCGGTTGTGCGGTTGCGAGCTGCCGAACTCTGCAGAGGTCTCTCTACCCACCGGCGAGGAGTCTGCACTCTTGATACCGCCGGTCTTTTCCGCGTCCATGATTGTGGGTGTCCTGCTCTTGTATGGGCTGCGTGCTGTTTGCGCCGGTCGTGGGGCTTGACTTGGGGGAAGTGCGGTTCCAGTCGAGTATCTCACCCAGAGCTGGTGTTTAAGGATATGTAGTAGTACTCAACCAGGACCCTCCGGCTGTATTTACGACGTAGTGGGCGCAAAGAAAGTTCGTCACACCGTTATCGCGGGCTGATACCGTGGATGTGAACGGATCCGACCATGGCCTGGGGTCTCGGAAGGGTTTTATGACCTGAAATCTGCGGGTGGCAGCGAGGACTTGATCCTGTCGGTGTCGCGCCGTACAGTCCGGAGAGCTGACATGACAGCGATTTGGGCCGTCGATCTTTGGGAGGAGGGTCTCTGGCGGGCAATTTGATTTGCTGGGCAGCCAAGCGCTATCAGCAACATAGTCTAGTGCTTGTACGGCATGGCGTCGGGACGTCACACGAGCTTGCTCTCTCCACAGATGCGGCGATCTCGCTATCAAGCTTTGGGAAGAAGCAACAACGGCTCACAACCTGCCGTGCAGCTCTGACGACGTCTCGACCAGAGTATAGAGGCAGTCTGTATAGTCGTCTGTCTATAAGACTGTCGAGTCGAAAGCTTTCCAGCCAGCGAGGGCTGGTAGCACAAGCTCAGTGTTCGTATTGTTTGTGTTTCATTTGCTACACAAAGCTTCGGTGCTCGCAGGAATAGTTGGAAGTGCCTTTTTTCGTAAGATGCTTAATGTAATCGGCCGGTCCGTGCAGGATTCATGTCGACTCTGTTGGTTTTAGACGGCCCGCATGCACTGTGATGTCTGGTAGAAGTTCTCGCTTGACCAAGACATTTTTGCGATGTTAGCCAAGTCGAACGATCCACGACGGAGAGACAGAAGCCTTCGGCGCCAGCCGTTTTTCACGTCCTGGGCATCAAGATCGTATTCTGTCTTTGTTGAAGCCTCGAATTGGTTGCTCATTTCCTCCATCCAAAGTCAAACATGCTTTCACAGGCAGGCATTTACCCTCTTCACCCGTGGTCGCTCTCTTCCCGCCCGTCTCGCTCGGGTCCGCCGCATCCTTGATGATTGATGATCGGCCTAAACGCTGACGGTCGACTGGTGCGTAGCGCTTTGCCCGTCCTGGCAAGCCTATGCGAATGACTGCTACCTCCAGCATATCGATCGGCGACATCGACACGGAATACGCTTATCAATTGTGGATCTTTTCATCCTTCCATGACCTGTTGGATCGTTTCATTTCCTTCCATGCATCAGACGGTGCAAAGTTACCCCATGCGCTCTATTGCAAGCTTTGCCTGAACGAGGGGAGCCCTGGATAACCGAATTGCTGTTACTCAATTGAAATGCTGATGGTTCAACGAGGTCGTTAATTGTCCGGTGGGTGACCCTGCAGGACGGAAGAATTCCTGTCATGGCAGTGTCGATGAGAGCTCGTCCATGCCCACTGACTACAAGCATCACAAGTAACTGTGTCCGACCAGATCAGTATTAGAAGAGGGCAATAAGGTGGATCTGTTGTTTTTTGAGATCCATTACCGAGTGCTGGGTGAGTCGATGCTGGAATGTAAGTCTTGGCGGCTCTCGACTTCGTGCCCAAGGGGCGGCCACACACAATCATGCATGTCAGACCCCTTCGACAGGCACAGACATGAGTCAAAGCACATATTCGGTCCTCAATCGCTATGCTCACACATCGTGTAAGGCACTGCTCGGTCCAAGAATGGCAACACCATTGCAAGTGAATTAGAAGCGCTCTCAAGCCCGGATGTTCGGCGAGATATGTGACTACGATGCATTCGAGGAAGAGACCAAAGTTCAAGAGCTTCGCCGTGATTTAGGAGAGGATGGGTGTGGGATCTGAGAGATGCGAGTTAGCAGAGAGATGGAGAGCCGGAGTATGACGACACGTATGTCTTTAACATTAGCTATTCTAGATGTCGTCGACGTTCCTGGCCTTTACAACATACTTGGATTCTTATCATGATGACGCCTGGAGAACGCTCTGTCAGCGTCCGCCGAGGATGGCCAATCCAGGACATCTGGATATGGGAGCATCCTAAAGAGCTTTGACTCTCTAATCGTGGCCCCATTAGATTCTCCTCTCTCGCAAGACCAAACCGACTATGTTCAAACAGCCAGCCATGACCTACGCAAACAGTCCTGCCTCGAGGCAAGTTGTATCTTTACATGAACGCCTGAGCAATCTTAAGAGCCTGCCCCACCGTTCCCATCATATCACCCCCGCCAGACCGGCTCCCATAATCGTCATAACCACTCGACCCATAATACCCTCCTCCTCGACTTCCCCCACCATTGAACGCCGCCAGTAGCGGCACACTGACTCCCCATGTCCTCAACAACGCCGATATAGCTCCTCCAGCCGATATTAGCGGCACTATCACCGCGAAGAATGTCTTTACCGGATGTCGCTGCGCATACCGCCAGAGGTCCTTTATCAACCGTTTGAGTTTGTGAACGAGGTAGGAGATATACCCGTCTCTTGGTCTTCGCCCGTACGCCGAGCTGGAGGAGTAGTGTTTGGAGGAGGAGCCGAAAAGGCCGCGGCTGCCCGAAGCGGAGGAGAAGATGCTCGGTGCGGAGCGTGAGGCGGAGGGTCGGATGTAGACTCTGCTTGGGGAATGTTTGCTGCGGGAGTGGGAGGATTGATGGGAGCGATGTGAGCGGGTTGAGCCACCGAAGATAGAGGACATATTGTGGTTGTGAGGTTATAGAAAACTGTGGAGGGCGAAGGTGTAGGTGGTTCGCGTGGGCCGGAGGTGGTGGGAGAACAGGTCTAAGGGGTTGCGGCCATTGAGGTGGTCAAGTGTTGTTTATTCGGTAGAGAGCTCTTCGACTGTTCACTCGAGATTATGCGACCAGAGTTATGGCGGAACAAGAATGGTATAGTCGTTGTGTAGCCGTTGGAGTGGAATTGTAGGAAAAGATGCAGCTCACCTCCGACCCTGAAGATGCGGTCTGGATCCCCGCAAAAGAGATGGCTGGGAGCTCAGTCCGAGGCCAGGGTCTTGACCAGCCCCCTGTTCCTGACTTTGACCTACCTTACATCTCTGAGTCCTCATGGTTTAAGTTCGTGCCGTGTGGAAGGAATGAAAAGATTCAGATTCTGATGGAAGATGGCCATTGGGTTTGTTCGGAGTCCGGCAAACGGACAAGGTCAAATGTCAAATGTCCATGGAACATTGCGGGCGGCAGATCGTCATGCAGGTCCAGACCTTGGCTGTCTCTTTCGTCAACATGTTTCCCAGATTCATCTACACTTTCATGACATTTCCTCTCATTTCCTTCAACAATCGAGGCGACACAAGCAACAATAATGTCAGCTTCTCAGGTAACGGCCGCATCTCATGTCCCTATTAATGATACCCCACAACTCGACGTGACGAGACACACGAAATATTTCCTCCGATGCTTAAAGACATACTTACCGCAACCATATACATCAAACGACAGCAATCGCCTCAGTCTGGCCTTTTTCATAGTCGCCGCCCTAGATTTACTCGACACACTCGAAAGCAACACATCACCGCAAGAACGAGCGGACTACCTAGACTGGATATACCAGAATCAACATCCCGATGGTGGCTTCCGCGGGTTTCCAGGATCTGACTTTGGCGAAAGGAGAAACGATGAGAATGCCCATTGGGATCCGGCCAATCTCCCCGCCACTTACTTTGCCCTCTGTCTGCTCCTTATACTCAATGATGACTTTTCGAGATTCGAGCGAGATAAGTGTTTGGACTGGATCCCGCAACTGCAACGAAAGGATGGTAGCTTTGGGGAGACCATAGTTGCTGGCAGCATTCAAGGCGGCAAAGATTCTCGTTTTGGGTACTGCGCATCCGGAATTCGGTATATGCTGGCAGGTCGTTCGCCGCAGGACACGGGACATGCACGTGACATCAAAGTGGATCAGCTTGTCGAGTGCATATGCTCGGCTGAAGTAGGTACTCTGGCAACCAGGTGCTGTCCTCTTTGCCCCACGATCTCTGACAAGTCTCATGCAGTCATATGATGGAGGCATATCTGATTCACCATTTCACGAACCTCATGCAGGATACACTTATTGTGGTTTGGGCGCACTTTCGTTCCTGGATCGCCTAAGCACAGCCGGTCATTCGGGTGCGAGAACAACGGGGCCATCGTCACCAAACTCGACCATACAATGGCTTGTGTCTCGTCAGACAGCGACCATAACGGACGAAGACTCTTTCGATACCCGGCAGGACGAGACAGACACTCCAGAGACCTGTCACGATGCTCATACCTTTCTCTCTCCAAGCCAGCTTGCTACAGAAACGGGGAAGCTATCCTTTGCGTCGCGTCCAACAAGGTCTTTCGCACTGGATTGGGTGGGCATGAACGGACGGCCCAACAAGGTCGCCGACACCTGCTACGCATTTTGGGTTGGTGGAGCTCTACACCTATTGGATGCTGGCCATCTGATGGAGCAGGAGAGATTAAGAAAGTGGTTGCTGGAAAGGACGGCGCATCAAGCTCTGGGCGGATTTGGCAAGCATGCGGGTGAGCTACCTGACGTGTATCACAGTTACCTCGGATTAGCAGCGTTGAGCCTCATAGGAGATGAGAGTGTGCAGGAGTTGGACGCCACTCTGTGTATCTCGAAAAGAGCAAAGCAGAGACTTGAAATTCTCTGGGAGAAGTGGGGTGTTACGGGTCAGCAATGATGAAAGTCGACAATGATACCGATGGGGTGAAAGGCTGTGACCACATGCGATCCTCTCGTGGCGTCAGTCTCGTACGACCTGACAGCATTCTACGAGCTAAATTATGTGAATCCAATGGTTCGTGACGAAAGTTCAGGCACAAAAAGCATCACCGTGCAATTGGTGAACCCCGGATCTTCGCCAAGGCCCATGTGCGCAGAGCCGCGTTTTGATTGAAGCTGTTGCATTCTTGGAAATGAGTTGGACAACGGGCACAGACTCGAACATCCTAAGTTATTCGTACACATCTAAAAATTCAATCAAGGCCTGGACTGCAACTCGGGATACCCTGCCATCAAATTCCGCGCCACTTCCTATGCGATACGCCCTCGTTGGATTGGAATGACTGCCCGACCATCCACCACCTCAACTTCCTGAAGCTCCGGCTGTTGCGCGGCGACCCATCTGAGCGCACACGCACGCGACCTAGATAGGCGCTTCGCCGTGGACGTATGCCACCCGGAGGCCGAGGATTGGCAGAGCTTCAAGGACAAAGGGACAAGGTAGGCAGGATAGGGCTGAACAGAGGTCAAACCATGCTGAGACCGCATTAGCTCGCCAATTCCTACCAGGAACTCTTGACGTAAGCGCCCCCGACTACATGCTGACTTCCAGCGCTGATCTCACCTAGCGAATTCAACTCGAAAGACCTCCGGACTGTTGGCAATTACACTGTCGGTCGACTCATTGGAAAGGGTTCCTTCGGCAAGGTTTACCTCGCTTCTCACAAGCTCACCAATGGATCAAAGGTTCGCGCGAAAGGACAAGAGAAGGACTGGATAGATGACTTACAAGGATGAACAGGTTGTACTCAAGTCGGCGAAGAAGGACGATCCCAATCTTGCTCGAGAGATCCACCACCACCGACAGTTCGTCCACCCGCATATCGCCCGCTTGTATGAAGTTATAGTGACGGAGAATCTGGTATGGCTGGTGTTGGAATGGTGTCCAGGCAAGTCAAAACAAGCATGTGGAGGGGTGGGGGCTAACGAGTCGGAAAGGCGATGAGTTGTACAACCATTTACTCAACTTTGGGCGCATGCAGGAGTCGCAAGTCCAGAAAATCTTTACACAACTGGTCGGCGCGGTATCATACGTGCACATGAAGGGATGCGTTCATAGGGATCTCAAGCTGGAAAACATACTCCTTGACAAGCATGGAAGCGTCAAGCTGGTGGATTTCGGTTTCACGAGGGAGTACGCAGGCACGACAAGCTATCTTCAGACATGGTGTGGGACAATCGCCTACAGCGCACCAGAGATGATCAAAGGGGAGAAGTACGCTGGCGAAAAGGTTGATGTATGGAGTCTCGGTATCATCCTTTACGCGCTACTGGTAGGCGAACTTCCATTCGACGACGACGACGACAGCATTACCAAGACGCGAATACTCAAGGAAGAGCCAAAATATCCAGACCACTTCCCAGAAGGCGCAAAGGACCTAACATCCAAGCTACTGTCGAAACGACCGCTGCTGCGACCCAGCTTACCGGACATCTTGCGGCACCCCTGGCTGAGCGATCACGCGCCACAGCAACAAGAGATTCTCAAACTTCAGCAGCCTCCACCTTTCTCTACGCAACTCGAGAGGGAGACATTAGATAGAATGCGCAGCGCCGGGGTCGATATTGACATGGTCATCGAGCACGTGCTTGCTCAGAGATGCGATGGTCTTGCTGGTTGGTGGGCTTTACTGATCGAGAAGGAGGAACGGAAGGCGAAGCGGAGAGAGCGGAAACGGCGGGAGAAGGAGAGGGAGGAGAAGGCCTTGCGTCGGCTGAGCGCTGCCAGCGGACGACTGCTTGGACCGCCAAGTCTACGTGAAATCAATGAAGAGGAACAGACGACCGTCTTGCTGGGCAACCCTCCCAAGCCTAGGGGGCGTAAACCAGCAAGATCAAATGCAAGCTGTAAGTATTGCTGTGCAATACGAGAGGCCGATCCGCTGACATGCCCTAGCTACTCTAAAACCAGACCTACCAAATGTTACGGAACAGCGGACACCGACACCAGAGCCTCCTCCACCGATAGTCAAGGACCCAGCCAGATCTACAAGCTCAACAAGACGACGACCAGCACCGCCACCAAAGGAATTCAGTAGACGCCCCAGAGCGGCGTCTCGACACAGCAGCAGCATGCTCCGCAGCGGACATCCCAACCCAGATCTACTATCGGCATCAAACGCGGCACAGAAGCGTAAGAAGCTATATCAGCTGACCTTCAGAGATCAGCTAGCCACGATAAAAGCGTGGTTCCGCGACCCAGCGCGAAAGGTCAAATCGCCCGGCTCTACCCAAAAGGGTGCCCAAAGCATGGGTGATCTCGGTCGAGAAGGAACGCCGACTGCACTTCGTAGATCGTCGACGGCGCAGATTCTAGAAGTGAGGAAGGCGGAACATTCGCAATCGCGTCCGGAGCTGCACACACGACAGACCGTACCTGCACGTCCACGGCTCTCCACCACCTCGTCCTACGGTTCGAATCATTCGGGCATGACACGAGCGCAAGCCAAGCGCTTGTCACTGTCGCCACAACCGATGACTCCAGGCTCGACGGCCTACCGCCGGCGTTCCGGGTTGGGGGGCCGCAAGTCAACCTCATCCTCCGTTTCCTCAGTACGAAGTATCCACCTCACGCATCCGTCTGGCATCTCCCACAGCAAAGCATCTTCGACCTCCTCCGCATCCAACTCAATCGCCTCTCCCAATCTCTCCAACCCGCCAGGCTCTCGCTCAGGTCCATCCCCTCACGCATCTGTCAAGATTCTGCCCGCGTCTCCAACAACCGTTACCCTCCCACCAAGTATTCGCGTCCAGCGCCGTGGCCCTCCAGGTGCTCTAGGCTCACTTCCTACCTTCACAGACATGGCTTCTCTCTCGGCACCGTCCGGCGGCGCGATCGGGCCTAGCAGTCCCGGCATGCACGCAGTCTTTGCCCGACAGAAGCGAAAGGTCTTCAAGGGTCCAACGTTGGGTAGTGTGGGCGGAAGTCCTAGAAGTAGCACTTCTGGGACCCGGAACGTGACGCCTACTGCATCGTCTGCGGGGAGTAGAGAAGGGAGCCGGAAGCGGCAATCTGTTGAGATAGTTGGAATGGCTTCTGCCGTGACGATCGCGGAAGAGGAGGAGGACGAGGGTGAGGAAGTAGCTGTAGTGGATGACGGAGGTATGGGATTGACGGTTGAAGAGGACGAGGAAGTTGAGGAAGTGGAGGCCTTCAGTCCTGTCAGCGAAGGAATGGAGGTCGTGGAAGACGTGGAAGAAGAGGAAGGAGGATATTTCAGAAGTGTGCATAAAGCGGACTGCGCGGACGATGGAGGAGAAAAGCATGAGGGTGCAAACGGGACAATTGACAAGGGCAAAGGCAGGATGGAAGTCGTGGAAGAGTGACGCAGCGCATTATACCAATCTGTGGCATTTGGTGGAGTTTATTATCCTGAGGGAGCTTCTCACTTCGGCTTAGATACAAATATGAGAATAGACGTGATTATTCCCTGCTTCGGCAGCGGCAGCAATAATTCTCGTCCCTGAGCGAGATGAAGCCCAAACGTGCAGTTCGACCGACCGAGCCTAGATAACAACATCTCGACCGTTCCCGCGGAACATTCAGGAGAAGTTTCCAACGCCGTTCCGTCACGTGACCTGCGGCCCATGTTGGCTTGTGTGTGGGGAGGAAAAAAGGATTGATTACTGCCTCCCCCACCAAAAGGTGGTAGACTGTAACTACATAAATACTTAACCTGTTGAACTAAGAGATAACTAAATCAATAGAACTCCTTGATAGTAACAGATTAAGACAAGAACTACCTAATTTGATTATAAATTAGTAAAGCT
The DNA here is from genome assembly GCA_013372555.1 of Elsinoe arachidis. Classification (NCBI taxonomy): domain Eukaryota; kingdom Fungi; phylum Ascomycota; class Dothideomycetes; order Myriangiales; family Elsinoaceae; genus Elsinoe; species Elsinoe arachidis. Next base: position 1,391,006 of record JAAPAX010000006.1, on the reverse strand, counting down.
GTTAAAGAGTACTTAGTTTAACCTTAGGTGAACTAAATTAGAGTCCTTTCTTAGCGCCCTCAGCCTATACCTCGGTTAACACACCCCTTCACTAAATAGCTATAAGGCTGTTATAGCTAGTTAGTAGACTACTAACTCGAGGGATAGCTGTTATAAGAATGCCCTATGCCTTCTAGAAGGCAATAACTTAGTTAATCTATTAGCTAGTGTATTAGCTAATAGAGTCCATGTTATAGAGATAGGTCTAGTTTAGCTGACTTCTTGCCTCAGCTAGTAATAATGGATATTAACATAACGAAGGCGTGTGTTAAGCTTCTCTATTAGATTAGTAACAAGGCTAATAGTCTACTAGTTGTTACACTAAATACTAATATACTTTAGGGGATAGATAGAGGCTATAAGCCTCCTCCACTACATAGCTTGTTTAGTAGTTTCTGCAAGAGTAAGGAGCTTAGCTTCTGTGCTAGAAGTGGTAATAGTTAGCTACTTTATAGCCTTCTAGTCGATAGAGCCTTAGAACATCTTAAATAGATACCTCTAAAGGCTCTTCCTTAAAGGGTAACTTCTAAAGCTAGCATCTAATAAAGCTTAGAAGATTAGTAGTGGTATTAACCTATTAAAGCAGAGGGCTAGATCTCTAGTCTTATAGAGATACTAAATAACTCTATTTACTAGCCTTTAGTGTGTTAGTAAAGGGTTTATCAGATGCTCTAATAATCTAGAGGCAGCAAAGGCTATATTAGGCCTTGTAATAACTACTGCAAAGTTAATAGATCCTACCTTCTACTAATAGAGGTAGATCTCTTAAGGTAAAGCTTAGCCTTTATTAGGCTAGAGCATCTCCACTAGCAATGGTGTCGACACTAGCCTTATTAGTTTAGTAATGAACTTGGTGTACATCTACTACATATACTAGGCTTAGCTTAGCTATAGCCTCTTAGTTGCTCTATTCCTTGTGACTTAGATAGCTAGAAACTAGCTTAGATCCTTAAGTACCTTTATCTTATACTTAGTATAGAGGGCTATAATAACTGCATTAGCCTTCTCCTTGTGCTTCTTAAGGTATATAATAGTAATATCATCTACAAAGAAGAAGATTATTACCTCTAAGGTCAGCTAGAGGCATAGAGCCTTAGAGGCCTAAGTAAATCCAAGGTTCCTTAGAGTAGTAGTGAATTCTGCATACTAGAGAGCTAGAGCTTGTTTAAGGCTATATAGAGCCTTATTAAGCAAGAGGATAGCCTCTAATAGAGCGATGCTAGGATAGTCCTTCCTTAGCTCCTCTAGGATAAGCTCAAATCTAGGGGGGATTATATAGTAGGTAATCTTATTAATAGAGCTATTAATATAGGCATTGACAATATCTATCTAAACAGCCTCTATGTCCTTATAAGCAAGAATAGCTATAAGCATTCTAAAGACCTTAGTAGCTAGAGTTGCTATATAGGTTTCTAACTCTATAGATTAGAGGTTATCTCTTATATAGAGCCTTACTTTGTGCTTTGTAACCTCTCCTTTGTCATTGACTTTGTATGTAAACACCTATATTAATAGAACTAGCTTGCTAGTTACTTAAGCAGCAAGTATAATAGTCTATGTGTGCTTCTTGTAGAGAGTAAGCAATTTAGCCTTTATAGCCTACTAGAATTGCTTCTTGTAAGGATAAGTCTTAAGTTCCTTTATATTAGTAGGTAGTAGAGGGAGATTGTCCCTTAGTTCTAACTAAGGCTAAATTAGCCTTATTACTAGGTAAGCATTAAATACTTAGTGATATCCATAGGCTATCTCTAGCTATGCTAGAGTAGTAATATATGCTTATCTCCTTAGTTTCCTTATTCTCCTTATAGTAAGGATATACTTAGGGAGTAGGTTAGCTAACCTTATAGCAATTCTCTAAGGGGGTTGTTTATGTTAAACTTTAGCTAACCCTTTAGCTTAAACATCTGTCCTGTAATGATCAGTCTTAGCCTTAGCCTCTAGTAGAGGTGATAGCTGTGTAACTATAGAAGGTAGAGAAGCTAGAGTATTAAAGAATTGCTCTAGTAATGTCACTTCCTGGATCTAAGCCAGGCTTAAATCTAGAGTTAGTAACTGTAATAATATACTATAATTATCCAGTGGAGGTAATAGAGCCTATTAAACTTCCTAGATCTAAGCTAGGCTTAGATCTAGAGTTAGCTATAATAAAAGACTATAATTATTTAGCCCCTTAGTTAGCTAAACTAGATCCTGAACTAGATGCTAAACTAGATCCTAAACTAGATGTTGTTGTTTAGGTTATACCTTAGGCACCCCTTTAGCTTAAGCTTTGTGCTCTTTAACCTCCTATAGAAGTCTTAGTAAATTAAGCAATCTAATTAGCCTAGGCTATAGTTGTTCTTCTGGCTTGTAGAACTAAGTCTTATTAAACCTAACATTCCTTGTTCTAAGGATCTTCTTTGAAGCTAGTATATAGATCCTGAAGATGTTAGTTAAGTCATAGCTAACTAGATATCTAATATAAGCCCTTAGAGCAAGCTTGTTACCACTTATAACATGCTTATCTAAGGCATAGGCCTTACATCTAAGTGGCCTAAGATAGAACATAGATAGAGGGCATCTATAAACTAGCTCAAAGAGAGTCTTCTAGTTAAGCTTCTTAAGAGGTGTTCTATTTATTAGATAGGCTACTAATCTATACAGTTTAGGGTATAGTTCCTTTAGGAGATTAGTAAAGATAGTAATTGCCCTTGCTCTCCTTAATAGTATTACTCTAATCCTCTTATTATAACTATTCTATACAGGAGTATAGGGAGTAGATAGCTTACGCTAAATGCCTTTACTATCAAGGAAGATAGTAAATCTAAGGCTAAAGGCACTCTTATTGTCGCTCCTAATAAATCTAATCTTAAAGCCAAGATTAGTCTTAATATAGATAATTATCTTAATAGTAATTTCATTAAGCTTATATCTATAAGCATAACTAGTAACTAGATTATAGTTAGTTATCCTATAGGCAAAGTAACTTATATATCTTGCCTTATTAAAGCTAGTAAATCTGTTAATAATGATGTCAAAGGTGGTCCTCTTAAAGAGCTTTATTATAGCAATTTTAGTGTTAGGGCTCCTTAATATAAGCTACTAAGTATTAGATAGCTTACAAGTCTAACATGGAGACCTAAGATAGATTAGTTAAGCTAAGTTAGACTTAGTTAGAGTCAGTTTACTACCAACTATAACAGCTAGAAGGTAATTAACAGACTCTATACTTAGGTAGCCTATAACTTTATACTAAGATTAATTAGTCCTTATAATAACTAAGGTGAATGCTAATAGGTAAGGATCTTTATTACCCCTTAATGCTATAGTAGTAATATAGAGAGTCTTAGAGTTATCCTTAAGCATATATTAGTTGTGTTTTAGTGTAACTAAGAAGAGTACTCTTCCTTTATAACTAATCTCTATAGTCTAAGTGTTCTAATAGACTCTACCATTAACAAACCTCCTAAGGCTAACTAGATTAGTTATGATTAATAGCATACAGGCTACACGAGTAAGATAGATAGTTACTAGCTGTCTCTTGTGGATAGCTATAATATTAATAGTTCCCTAGCTCTTAATCTTAAGTAAGGAGTTGCTATAGAATAGCTTCTTATAAGGTTCTACAATTCTAGTAACCTTATATCTGTCCTTTATAGTATAATTATAGATATAATTAGTTACTCTAGAATCTAGTATCTATAAGCTTAAGATGTTGCTAGTGGCTAAGATGAATGCTAAGTGTAATCTAACAGTTATAGCTATGTTAATTAGCACTAGTAGGGATAACCCCTTCTAACGGTTAGCTTCCTTTATAAGGGCAGCTTTAACCTTATCCCTTAAGGCCTTATTATTTAGCCTTTGCTTAACCTCTTTAAGGGTTTATTAGTTTAGTAACTACCTCTCTAGCCTAAGGTGCTTATTTAGATAGTAACACTTGCTCTACCTATGCCTCTTCTAGCACACACATTTAGGCTCCCTAGGGGAACTAGGCCTCTCTTTATAAGAGTCCTTAGTAGCTACAGGGAATGCTATTACTCCCTTGCTAGCCTTTGTAGTAGTATATAGCTTGTGTAACTTGTGGAATTGTCTAAACTTAGTAATTAGTTCAAGTAGTGTTAGCAGAGTTAGTAAATCTAGATTAATAAGATATTTATTAGCAAACGCTAGCTTAGTCCTTAAGATTAATAAGAGGAAGTCCCTCTAAGGCCTTAATCCTTAAGCCTCTAGAAGGTTATAATTCTTGGCCTTATCTATAACCTCTTCCTATTGCTAAAGCTAGTAATCCATATTCTGTAAGGAAGGGCTAGATAGCTACTTCCTCTAGAGAGCTTTAACCTTAAGCTAAACAGCTGCATTAGATAGAGCAAATCTGTTCTTTAATGCTCTAAGGATAGCCTATAGATAAGGGTCTCCTTCTAGCTAGATAACAGTAAGGACTTGTAGTGCAATTAATAACTAGATAAGGCTTGTAAGATCTGCTAAGGCCTTAAGCTGCTTGTTATACTATGCTTGTTCCTCCTTGTATATCTAGAAGAGTGCTAAGAAGTTAATGTTTGCCACCTCTAGCCTTTAAGGCTTAGGGAGTCCTTCTGGTTTAACTGTCTCCTAAGGGTTAATAAGGTGCTAGATCTTGGTGTTTGAAGCTCTTGTCTTAATAATATATAGCTAGCTAGCCTATTTAGCTGATGTAGCAAGAATAATAGGTATTCTGGCTGTTAAGGTGTTAGTCTCTATAGTTGTTTATCTCTTTGTTAACACCTAAATCCTATAGTTATAGATAAGGTAGTACTTGACAGATTCTAATACTTAAAAAGCGAGATAATAGAGAGTAAACTAATAAATAAGGTAGAGAAGCAACTAAATGAACTGCTTGTATAGGGGTAGTTATACCGGGCTTATAACTGTTAGCTTGTGTATAGGGAGGAAAAAAGGATTAATTACTACCTCCTTCACTAAAAGGTAGTAGACTATAACTATATAAATACTTAACCTGTTAAACTAAGAGATAACTAAATCAATAGAACTCCTTAATAGTAACAGATTAAGACAAGAACTACCTAATTTAATCATAAATTAGTGAAGCTGTTAAAGAGTGCTTAGTTCAACCTTAGGTGAACTAAATCAGGGTCCTTTCTTGGCGCCCTTAGCCTATACCTCGGTTGACAGCTTATGTTAACTTAGTGTAGGGAGAGAAAGAGATTTATTACTACCTAATCCACCTAAATTAGGTGGATTGTAACTACATATATACTTAGCCTAATAAACTAAGAGATAGCTAAATCGATAGAACTCCTTAATAGTAACAGAATAAGACAACAATTATCTAATTTAATTATAGATTAGTAGAGTAGTAAATAAGTGCTTAGTTTAACTATAGGTTAAACTAAATTAGAGTCCCTCTTAGTACTTTAGCTTCTACCTTAGTTAATACACTCCTTTACTAAATAGCTATAAGCTTGTTATTGCTAATTAGTAGACTATAAGCTCGAGAGAGAGCTACTATAGGAATACTTTATATCTACTAGGTAGTAGTAACTTAGTAAGTCTATTAGCTAAAGTATCTGCTAAAGGAGTCTAGTTTATAGAGATAGAGCTATCTAGAGTAACTTCTTGCCTTAGCTAGTAATAATAGATATCTACATAGCATAGACAAGTATTAAGCTTCTTAATTAGATTAGTTATAAGGCTAATAGTCTACTAGTTATTACACTAAATAGTGACATAATTTAGTAGATAGATAGAGGCTATTAGCCTCCTCTACTACATAGCTTACTTAGTAGTCTCTATAAGAGCAAGTAGCTTAGCTTCTATACTAGAAGTAGTAATAGTTAGCTACTTAGTAGCCTTCTAATCTATAGAGCCTTAGAACAGCTTAAATAGATACCCCTAAAGGCTCTTCCTTAAAGGGTAACTTCTAAAACTAGCATTAGATAAGGCTTTAAAGGTAGGTAGTAGTAGTAACCTATTAAAGCTAAGAGCAAGATCTCTAGTCTTATAGAGATACTAGATTACTCTATTTACTAGCCTCTAGTATGTTAGTAAAGGATTAGTTAGATATTCTAATAATCTAGAAGCTGCAAAGGCTATATTAGGCCTAGTTATAACTACTACAAAGTTAATAGATTCTATCTTCTACTAATATAGATAGATCTCTTAGAGTAATACTTAGCCTTTATTTAGTTAAAACATCTCTACTAGTAAAGGTAATAACACTAGCCTTGTAGGCTTAGTAATAAATCTGCTATATATTTACTACAAGTATTAAGCTTAGCTAAGCTATAGTCTCTTAGCTAATCTATCCCTTGTAACCTATATAGTAAGGAACTAGCTAAGATTCCTAAGTATCTTTATCTTATACTTAGTATAGAGAGCTATAATAATAGCATTAGCCTTGTGCCTATGCTTATTAAGGTATATAAGAGTAATATTATCCACAAAGAAGAAGATTATTACTTTAGGGGTTAGCTAAAGGCATAGAGCCTTAGGGGCCTAAGTAAATCTAAAACTCTTTAGAGTAGTAGTAAATTCTGTATACTAGAGAGCTAGAGCTTATTTAAGGCTATATAGAGCCTTATTAAGCAAGAGAATAGCATTAGGTAATACAATTCTAGAGTAGTCCTTCCTAAGCTCTTCTAGAATAAGCTTAAATCTAGAAGGAATAGTATAGTAGATAGTCTTATTAATAGAGCTATTAATATAGACATTAACAACATCTATCTAAATAGCCTCTATGTCCTTATAAGTAAGGAGAGCTATAAGCATTCTAAAGATCTTAGCTACTAGTGTAGCTATATAAGTCTTAGATTCTATAGATTAGAGGTTATCTCTAATACAAAGTCTAGCCTTATACTTAATAACCTTACCTCTGTTATTAACTTTATATATAAATACCTAAGTTAGTAGAACTAGCTTCCCTAAAGCTTATAAGGCTAGTATAATAGTCTATATATGCTTAGAGTATAAGGTAAGCAATTTAGCTCTTATAGCTTATTAGAATTACTCTCTATAAGGATAAGCCTAAAGCTCCTTAAGATTTATAGATAGAGGAGGAAGATTGTTCTTTAGCTCTAGTTAAGGCTATATTAGCTTTATTAGTAGATAAGCATTAAATGCTTAATAATAACTAGGAGCTTTATAAGGCTAAGTAAGTATAGTAATATATACTTACCTTCTTAGCTTCCTAGTTCTCCTTGTTATAATAATATACTTAGGTAATAGGTTAGCTAACCTAGTAGTAATTCTCCTTAACTACTAGTTAGGCTAAACTTTAGGCACCTCTTTAGGTTAAACTTCTACTCTATTACCTTTATTAATCTTAGCTTAACGCACTAGTAAAGGTAATAGCTATATAGCTATAGATAGTAGAGAAGCTAGAGTATTATAGAATTACTCTAGTAAGGTAATATCCTTAATTTAAGCTAGGCTTAGATCTAGAATTAGTAACTATAATAATATACTATAATTATCTAGTAGAGGTAATAGAGCTTATTAAGCTAATTATAAGGAGTTATCTTCTTAAGTGTAAGAGTAGATATATAGCAACGTATAGAACTACTAGTATCTACTAATTAGATAGGTAGATAAACTAATAGCTACCTTTGTTTAATAAGGCCGGAAGTCTTACGGAAGATAGCTAGAGAAAGTCCATTACGTAATAGGCTTAGCTAGAGCTATAATACTAAGTCTCCTCTATAATTATCTCTCCTCTATATTTAATTACTCTCGATTAAACTGCATCCTTTATAGGCCTTGCATTCGTGCTTATAGGCCTCCTCTATAAGAGTAAGTTAGTACTCTTAAGTATAAGAGAAGTACTTAGCTTCTTTATCTATGCTCTATATCTGTTGTGTCTTTATTTGCCGCTAATAGTAATATAGTATAGCAAACGTAACCTCTCGTCTAATTCTCTATTACTAAAGTACTTATTGCTATAAAATAACTAGTGCCTTAGTAAATGTATATAATTTGTTATTTACTACTATAGAACTCCCTTAGAGACTTCTAGTAAGTACTCTATTCCGACACTTTATAACGTTAAGTACCTTAACGACACTACTATCTCCTAGGAGATAGCGACGTATATAGATCTACTTCTCGTGTTTATTATACTACGCAATAAATAGACTATGCCTATATAGGCACGTCTCTCGCTACTAAATACTTTACTTCTTCTACTATACTACTTCTATATAAGTCGCTCTCTTCTAATACACTTATAAGCTATTATACCTCCTAAGCGTGTTTAGGCTAGCTTACTATATATCTCTTCTTACTTTCTCTATAGTACTTATACTAGAGATCTTGTTAGTAAGTATCTAGAGTTCTACTAGTATCCTGTTAGAAGTATAGCTAATACTACTAGAAAACCCCTACGACTACGATACTAGCCTTACTAGGTCTTATACTCGCTATAAGAAGGCTAAGAGTATCTATTGTGCTATTATAGATAACGTTCTTTTAGACCTAGTTAATAACGCCTATACTACTATATAGAAGCGCGCTAATATTAATCTAGATCTCGCTAACTCTACGCTTGTCTAGAAGTAGCACAAGTACACTAACGAGCTAACCGCTACTATATCTAAGGTTACCGACTATAAGTAGGCTATTAGTATCTAGAAAGCTTACTCTAGCACTAATATTGCTTTCCTCTCTAGTAAGGAACTAGAGCGTACTAAGGTTACTGAACTTTATAGTCTCTATATCGCTACTAAGAACCTTATAGGTATTCTCTATGCTATAAGTAGTCTTCCTTCGGGTCTTAATGTTACTAACTTAGCTATAGCACTACACCGGGGGGGCTATCTCTATAGCTCTAACTCTCTTCTGCGCTGACATCTATAGTAGGAAGTGCCTCGCTAAGGAGTCTATAGAGTCTCTAGAGCCTAAGAAGACCTCTAAGGCCGTTGCTACCCCTAGTAAGACGACTCCTAAGAAGCCTAAGACACCTAAGTCTACTACTTCTACTAAAAAGGCTATAACTCTATCTAGTAAGGTTACTAAGCCTACTATATAGGCTACTCCTAGTCGCTACTTGTCTCGCCTTAACTACGATACTACTATAACTAACACTAACGGTAAGAACGAGCTTAACTTTAGTAACTTCTCTAGATATACTCTCGCTAAGAAGAGTAACCTCTCTACTAAGGCGGGTCTAGTCTTCTACTATATAGCTCCCGAGATCCCTACTAATGACTTTTATACCTCGGAGGTCTATGCTATATCTAGGCTTAATACTAGCTAGGCCCGTAACTACTATAATACTATTATAGATAGACTCGACATCTCTTCTATTAGTAGCTCTACCCGTAACGAGGCTAGGCTCTATTATTAGGCTATCGGGGAGTACCTCGCTACTGTTCTTACTCCTAGAGACCTTAGTGCCTTCTTCGCTACTATCTACCCCGACCTAGACTTCGCTAGCTAGAGAAATAAGAACTTAGAGCTAGCTAAGCTTAACGCCTAGAACAGGACTAGTACTAAGGATCTAGTCTTAGCTAATTACTAGAATAGGCACGCTATAGCTCTTGCTATAGTATTATCTTATAGTCGTAACTAAGTAGATATAGTCGAGACTAGTAGATAAGGTTAATAGCGTCTAAGTAGATAGATTCTTAAGAATATAACGACTATACTCTTACCGCTTATCTCTATACTCTCTTCGTAACTCTACTGTTAGCCTTCTAGCTAACGTCTATCTAATACTTAGTTACTGCTTTAGAGGCATTCTCTAATATCTTCTCTAGTTCCTAGGTTACCTCTACTAGAGTATAGCTCTTCTAGAGCACCTTTAGGAACACGCCTTCTTTCTACTAACTATAGTCTAAGATTCTCTCTACCTTGTATTCTATACTATTATCTACCTTAACTAGCCTAGAGTCTACCTCGGTACCCCCTCGAAGGCTATATAGCTTAAGTAAGAAGATATAGAACATATCGTAGATATAGGACCTATCTAGCAACTGTAATTAGTAAGCCTAGGCTCCTACAGCATCTATAACCTCGAATAGTCTAAAGTACTTCGGCGCTAGCTTATGCTTTACTACCTTTAGCCTTAGGTTCTTAGTAGATAAGAGAACCTTATCTTCTACCTTAAAGAATATAGACTTATATCGCTTGTTATAAGCGTCCTTCTACTACTTCTAAGCTTGCTTCTAGCGCTTCTATAAGCCTTGCCTTATAGAAACTAGAGTAGCTATATAATCTTATATAGCTAGTACTCTCCTCTAAGAGGAACGCTCTTAGTCTCTGTCCGGATCCTCCTCGGTATTCTTACTAGTATATATCTTAAATAGAGACATTTATAATGTTTTATTCTAGGAGATGTTAGCTACGTAAGTAGCTATTTTTAGCTAGCGCGACTAATTAGATTAGTCCTAAGCTCTATAACAACGAAGGTACTAGATAAGGAATCGGTTCTATCGTTTCGTCTAACTATCTATCTAAGAGTAGAAAGTAGTTAATAGACGCCTTACGAACTTTAGTTCGTAGGCAATTGTTTACTAATAGGCTATAGTAAAGACTATACTATAGTCTAACACTATGCCTTCTAGAACTCTATACTCTAGTATAATTCGGTCGAAAAATAGCTTAGCTAACTACTAGGCTATTATTGTCTTCTAGCACAAGATATACTTTACTATTTTAGTAAGGTAATCTACTACTATAAGTACTACATCGTAGACTACACTATTAAGCTTACTTAGTAGTATATCTATAATGAAGTCTATAGTAAGCTCTTTCTATAGCGCTTTAGACATTAGCAGGTTTACAAGCTTGCTATAAGGTATATAAGTCTAAGTCTTTATAGTCTAGCAAATGTAGCAAGTTTTTACGTAGTTATTAACGTTATAATATATACTAGACTAGAAGTACTTTCTAGCTAGGAGCTTATAGGTCTTGTTATAGGCGAAGTGCTCTCTATTAAACTCGTTATAATACTAGCGTAGTAGCTCTATATAGAGTACTATATTCTCTAGTACGTATATAGCATTATTCTTGTATAGAAGGTTCCTCTTCCGATGCTATACTAGAGACTTTCTATTAGGTCTCTACTTAGAGAGATTCGTACGCCTCTATATAAGCGAATTCTACTACTATAGACTATAGATTACTTCGAGAAGCTAGTCTATAGAACTCTCTCTCTATAGATTTTCCTCTACTATTACCGCTACTATAGTAACTTAAGGTATTAATCTTAGTATTATACTAACTTAGATTAAATCTACTTCTCTTTGCTTTAACTATTTACTTTATAGCTAGTTAAGCTAGTTAGCTTCTAGAGAACTATCTCTAGCGTCTTTAGTATGTTTCTTATTGTCGGACTAGTTATTAGGAACTCTCTCGGAGGTCTACTAGTTCTTATTCGTGTCTGAACAATTACTTTACACTACGTAGATGCTTATATCTATGCCTTCTTCGAAGGTAGTACTTCTTAGGCGTTCTAATAAGGATATATAAATCTGCTATACTATGTCTCTAATAGCTAGTCGGCTAGCTTCTAGCTTCGACTATAAGGTTAGTAAGCTATTTATAAGGCTTATATTATCTACTATTAGGTCTAGCTAACATAAGAGAGTATCTACTAGGTTCTTCGAGCCTGTATAGTACTTAATTACAAAATTAAAGACCTATAGGTATATAGCCTAGTAGGCCTAATAGCTATTTAACTACTTAGTTGTTATAAAGTACTTTAGGTTATTATAATTAGAGATTACCTAGATAGAGTCCGGAGTATCCTTATAGTAGTGCCTCTACTACTTAAATACCTCTATAATAGAGAGAAGCTTCTAATTGTACATCTCGTAGTTCTACTCTATAGATAGCATCTTCCGAGACTAGAAAGTAATAGAGTACTACTTACTAGTTTCCCTAACCGGAAATAGCTAAGAGATAATTACTCTAAGAGTAAGCTTAGACACGTTAGTCTCTATTCTAATTAGCTTAGACAAGTTATAGTACCTTAGTACTAGCACTTCTATAAAGGCCTTTCTAATTGCCTCGAATGTCTCTTGTTCTAGACTAGTCTATTTCTAAGGTGCCGATTGCTTCCCTTTCTATAATCCTTTAAATAGCACTATTAAAGACTCTACGATCCTCGAGTAGTTCTTAATAAACTAATAATAGAAGTTAGCGAATTCTAGGAATTACTAAACGTCGTAGTAGCTATTTAGTATAGACTAATCTACGATAGTAGAGACTCTCTAGAGGTCTATTATAACCTCTTCGGTCGTTACTACGAAGCCTAGGAATTCGACCTTCTTCTAGAAGAAGTTATACTTCTTTAGGTTCGCGTATAATGTAAACTACCTTAACCTCTCTAGTACTAGCCGAAGGTGCTACTTGTACTTCTTAGTAGAGTTACTATAGATAAGAATATCGTTAAGATAGACTATATAGAAGACATTAATAAGCTCTATAAGCGCGTAGTTAATATAGATCTAGAAGATAGTAAGGGCGTTAGTTAAGCTAAAAGGTATAACTATATACTCGAAATAGCTATAACGAGTATAGAAGGTAGTCTTCTACTCGTTACTAGCCTTAATTCGAATATAGTAGTATATATTCTTAAGATTAAGCTTCGAGTAAATAGCTACTCTACCTAGCCTATTAAGTATCTTACTAATCAAGAGCAAAGAGTGTTAATTCTTAATAGTAATAGCGTTTAAGCTATAGTAATTAATACAGAGTTAAAGGCTACTATCTTTCTTAGAGACGAAGAGGATAGGCGCGCTAGCTAGACTCTCTAACCTATAGATCTAGCCCTTAGCTAGCGCGTTATTAAGGTACTTACGGAGAACTACGAGTTTCTTCCCTAAGAGGTTATAGAGGAGACAGAAGAGAGGTTCTTTCTCTTCTACTAGATCGATAGGGTATACTATGTCTCCTATAGCGTATATCTATATAGGATCGATAATAAAGACGTTATAGTAGTCTTCTATATAGGATAGTAGCTTCGCTACTCTATTAGATAGGACCTCTATAGAGGTACTAGCTACCTTCTAAACTATAGTACCTAGTATCGTATTCGATACTACTAGAGCAAATCCTTAGTTCTCTATAAGTAAGAGGTTATAGAACTCCTTAGCTCGTACTACTCTAATACTAGCAACGTTGTAGCTATATCTCTACTAGTTAGTGTAACTATCTATTATAACACTCTAGTTATATCTCTATAGCTAGCTAAGAATAATAGAAAAGCTTGTTTCTAATGTATAGAATATGCCTTTTAACTTACGTATTACTCTAGTATCGTCCGTAAGGCAGAGATTAACCTTATAGACGCTATAATAGTAAGCCTTCTTACTCTAGAAGTCTCTAATCTAAAGGTACTCTATATTAGCCTTCTATAAGTTATACTAGAGAGCAAATGCTAGATTAATAACGTTAACGTCTACTACGTTATCTAGTAGCACCTTAACCTCGATCTTACTATCGAGGCTAAGTACTAGACTTTAGCGAGCCTAGGCTAGAAGTACTATAGGAGCTCTATAGCCCCGGGGTAGACTTCTCTAGCGTCTAGCTACATGTTACGTAGGAGTAGGAGTATCTCTCTCTACCTTAATGTTCTAGACTCGATTGCCTTCTCTATCCCCGCTTTAGCTAGCGTTACTCCCTTTAGAGTAGACTAATAAGTAGTAACTCTTCTTGTAGTAATTATAGTACTTAACCTTAGAAAAGTCCTAAGTGCCTCTACTGTCTTTCTAATTAGCTCCCTAGCTACTACCGCTTCTATAGCTCTTGCCTTTGCTTTTGCTCTTACTCTTCTATCTATCTCCTACTTCGCTTCGAGTATGCTTACTATAGTTACTACCGGAGACTTCTAGAGAAGCTCTACGCTACTTCTATAGCTTATAGTTGTTGCTCTTAGCGAGGTTCTCGAGGGTAGAGACTTATATAACGAGCTTCGCGCGCGTAAAAGACACATTAGAGAACTAGAGGATCTACTTATATAGATTAGGCAATAATTTAGCTAGATAGTACTACGCTAGGTGCTTACTATTATACTTTAGCTCGATTATCTCTTCTAGAGATACTAGTTAATTCGAGAACTTCTAGACGCTCTTACTCTCCTTCTAGAGGTAGTTTTAGTAGGAAAGAACTACGTTTATCTCTCGATTAATAGAGTCTTTAACTTAGTTATTAACGAAGCTTAAGAAGTCTTCTTAATAGAAGAGATTACGCTAGTTTAACACGTTAAGTGTATAGAGGCGTTCCTACGACTCTCTAAGAGATAGAGATAGATATATTATAGCGTAAGTAATATAGTACTAATCCGGATAAGAGGTATTAGTAAACTATAAAGGGTTATAGTTAAAGACTATCTAGAGGCTCCTTCTAAAGGACTAGGCCTTATAGATAGATTTAGCCTTATACTACTCTAGTTCCTTAGCTTTCGTAGAGGGCCTTCTAGTAGGTAGCGTTACTAGCTAGCCTATAGTAGGTAGACCTATCGAAACTAGTGCTAGAGGAGCTATAGGTATTCTCTTAGTAGTCTTACAGGGACTAGCCGGAGTTATACTAGCATTCTAGAGGCAATTACGGTCTTAGACCGAATTCTCTAGGTTAGCTAGCTAAGCTATAATAGCCTTAAGCAATATAGTAGTACGGCTACTATTACTACTAGTTAGAGTATATCTTCCTCGGCTATCTCTGTTATCTCCTAGCTCTTCTAACATTCTCGACTATAGATGTAAAGCATCCTCGATAATACTACTATCTATCTAGATAGCTTTCGAGTCGATTTGCTCTTATATAATCTAATCGTCTATATTAATAATTCTATAGGCTACGACTAAAGGGAGCTATTAGAACTATAAGAGTAGGTGTATAGCAACGTATAGAACTACTAGTATCTACTAATTAGATAGGTAGATAAACTAATAGCTGCCTTTGTTTAATAAGGCTAGAAGTCTCGCGGAAGGTAGCTAGAGAGAGTCCGTTATATAATAGACTTAGCTAGAGCTATAATGCTAAGTCTCCTCTACATTAAGCCTTTAACTATAATAATACACTATAATTGTTTAGTTCCTGAATTAAGGCTTACTAAACTAAATTTAAAGCCTTAGTTAGATACTAAACTAGCTTCTTAGTTAGAGTCTAGTTTAGCTACTAAACTAGATTCTAAACTAGATTCTAAACTAGATTCTAAACTAGATTTAGAACTAGATTCTAAACTAGATTCTAACCTAGATTCTAAACTATAGTTACCTCTTTAGCTTAAGCTTTATACTTATTAACCTCCTATAGAAGCCTTAGTAGATCAAGTAGTCTAATTAGCTAAGGCTAAGGCTACTCCTCTAGCTTATAGAATTAGGTTTTATTAAACCTAATATCTCTTGTTCTAATTACCTTCTTAGTAGAAGGTATAAAAATCCTAAGGATATTAGTAGAGTTATAGCCTACTAGATAGCCTATATAAGCTCTTAGTATAAGCTTATCTCTAGCTATTATATAGTTATCTAAGGCATAAGCCTTATAACTAATTAGCCTAAGGTAGGAGATTAATAGAGAGCAACTATAAACTAACTTAAAGGAAGTCTTCTAGTTTAGCTTCTTTAAAGAGGTCCTATTTATAAGATAGACTACTATTCTATATAGCTTAGAGTGTAGTTCCCTTAGTAGATTAGCAAAGATAGATATTACTCTTAATCTCCTTAATAGTATAGCTCCTAGTCTTTTACTATAGCTATTCTAGGCCTATATATATAAAGCACTTTACTTATAGTAAATCCCCTTACTATCTAGAAAGATAGTAAATCTAAGACTAAATACTTGCTTATTGTCACTTCTAATAAATCTAATCTTAAAGCTAAGATTACTCTTAATGTAGATAATTATCTTAATAGTAATCTTATTAAGATTATATCTATAAGTATAATTAGCTACTAGTTAATAGTTAGTAGACCTACATCTAAAATGGCTAGTGTATCTAGCCTTATTATAGCTAGTGAATCTATTAGTAATAATGTTAAAGGTAGTCCTTTTAAAGAGCTTATTAGTTACTAGTTTAGTATTAGAGCTCCTTAATATAAGCTGCTAAGCATTTAATAGCTTACAAGTCTAATATAGTAATCGGAGATAGATTAGCTAAACTAAGCTAGATTTAGTTAGAGTTAGGTCACTACTAACTATGCTAGTTAGAAGATAATTAACTAATTCTATACTTAGATACTCTATAACTTTATACTAAGATTAGTTAGTCCTTGTAATAACTAAGATAAAGGCTAAAGGATAAAGATCTATATAATCTTCTACTATAATAGTAGTAGTATAAGGAGCTTTAGAGTTATTCTTAAGCATGTATTAGTTATGCTTAGAGGTAACTAAGAAGAGCACCCTTCCTTTATAGTTAATCTCTATAGTCTAAGTGTTCTAATAGACTCTACTCTTAAGGAATCTCCTAAGGCTAACTAGATTAGTTATTATTAATAGTATATAAGCTACTTATATAAGCTAAATACTTACTAGCTGTCTCTTATAGATAGCTATAATAGTAATTAATCTCTAACTCTCTATAGTAAGAGAGGTATTACTATAGTATATTTACTTATAGAGCTCTATAAGCCTAGTAACTTTATATCTATCCTTTATAGTATAATTATAGATGTAATTAGTTACTTTAGAATCGAGAATCTATAAGCTAGAGATGTTACTAGTAGCTAAGATAAATGCTAAGTGTAATCTAATAGTTATAGCTATATTAATTAGCACTAGTAGAGATAACCTCTTCTAAAGGTTAGCCTTCTTAGTAAGAGTAATATTAACTTTATCTCTTAAGGCCTTATTATTAAGCCTTTACTTAACCTCCTTAAGAGTCTATTAGTTTAGTAACTACCCCTCTAGCCTAAGATGCTTATTTAGATAGTAATACTTACTCTACTTATGCCTCTTCTAGTATATATATCTAGGCTCTCTAGAGGAACTAGGCTTCTCTTACTAAGAATCCTTAGTAGCTATAGAGAATACTATTACTCCCTTACTAGCCTTTATAGTACTATATAGCTTATGTAGCTTATAGAACTATCTAAACTTAGTAATTAGTTCGAGTAGTGTTAGTAGAGTTAGTAAATCTAGATTAATAAGATATTTGTTAGTAAATACTAGCTTAGTCCTTAAGATAGAGAGTAAGAAGTCTCTTTATAGCCTTAAGCCTTAAGCCTCTAGCAATGTATAGGTTATAGCCTTATCTATAATCTCTTCCTATTACTATAACTAATAGTCTATATTCTATAGGCTTAGGCCTAAGAGTTACTTCTTTTATAGAGCTTCTACCTTAAGCTAAATAGTAGCATTAGATAGTGTAAATCTATTCTTTAGTGCTCTAAGGATAGCCTATAGATAAGGATCTCCCTCTAGCTAAATAACTATAAGGACTTAGAGAGTAATAGATAACTAGATTAGGCTTATTAGATTAGCTAAGGCCTTATACTACTTGTTATACTAAGCTTGCTCCTCCTTATAGATCTAGAAGAGTACTAAGAAGTTAGCATTTGCCACATCTAGCCTCTAAGGCTTAGAGAGCCTTTCTAGTTTAACTATCTCCTAGAGGTTAATAAGGTACTAGATTTTAGTATTTAAAGCTCTTATCTTAATAATATATAGCTAGCTAGCCTATTTAGCTATTATAGCTAAGATAATAGGGGTTCTAGCTATTAAGGTGTTAGTGTCTATAGTTGTTTATTCCTTTGTTAATACCTAAATCTAATAGGTGTAGATAAGGTAGTTCTTAATAGATTCTAGTGCTAGAAAAGCGAGATAATAGAGAATAAACTAATAAACTAAGTAGAGAAGCTACTAAATAAAGTGCTTGTATAGGGGTAGTTATACTAGGCTTATAACTGTTAACTTAGTGTAGGGAGAGAAAGAGATTTATTACTACCTAATCTACCTAAATTAGGTAGATTATAACTATATATATACTTAGCCTAATAAACTAAGAGATAGCTAAATCGATAGAACTCCTTAATAGTAACAGAATAAGACAATAATCATCTAATTTGATCATAGATTAGTGGAGTAGTAAATAAGTGCTCAGTTTAACTGTGGGTTGAACTGAATCAGGGTCCCTCTTGGCACTTCAGCTTCTACCTCGGTTGACAGCCCAAACTCCGTCCCAGTCCGACCTCCGACGAAGAATTCTGTATGGCGTGCTCGTCCATCCCGCCCAACCTCACCACAACGAGCACTGGTTTCGCCATGTTTGCTCGCAAATAAGCTTACGCAAGGACTGTTGGAGTAAAAATCTTTCGTAATGGCCCGTTCTTTGCCGTGAGTATCCTGCATGACGGAAGGCTTGGCGGATATTTGACATTTGCCTGTGTGGGTGCGTGATATTTGGTTTGAGGAGGGAGGGGGAATAAAGATGGTTGGTATGCCCGGTGGGTCAAGGTGAGGTATACCTTGGATTTCATTGCTTCTGAAGGGTTATTCAAAGTGCAGACACGATGGTGTTCAAAGCATTTGGTCAGAGGGAGGTCAGTGTTTCTGATTCTGATCGGGGGGTCAAGGCTACTGGCGAGAATGATGAGAGTCGTGAGTATTGTGACTTGGTCACTGGCCGAGATATCAGATAGGGAAGGACTCTGACATGGCACAGAAAATGGCAGTGGCTTCTTGCAAGAGACGAAGCGCCAGATTGGCATCACATCTGCCACGTTCCTCATCTTCAATCGCATGATCGGTACTGGCATCTTTGCAACGCCTAGCGGTATTCTATCCTTGACTGGAAGCGTTGGACTGTCGTTGTTCATGTGGGTCGCTGGTATGCTTATCGCTGCTGCCGGCATGGCTGTCTACCTGGAGTTTGGCACTGCTATCCCGAAGAATGGTGGAGAGAAGAACTACCTGGAGCACGTCTTCAGAAAGCCAAGATTCCTCGCGACCGGTCTGTACACCGGCTATGTCCTTCTGCTCGGCTGGGCTGGCTCCAACTCCGTCGTCTTCGGCGAGTACATCCTCCACGCCGCAAACGTAGAAGTCAACCGCTGGAACCAGCGCGGCGTCGGCCTCGCCTGCATCACCGCTGCCTTTCTCATCCACGGCCTCGCTCTCAAATGGGGTCTCCGCCTCCAGAACGTCCTCGGCATAATCAAGATCATCATCATCCTCATCATCGTCATCGCGGGCTGGGCCGCCCTCGGCGGCGCTCTCAAAATCGAAAAGCCCAACAACTTCAGCAACGCCTTCGAAGGAACCACCGGCAGCGCCTATGGCGTCGTCACCGCCCTGTACAACGTGATCTGGTCCTACATCGGCTACAGCAACGCCAACTACGCACTCAGCGAGACCAAGAACCCCGTCAGGACCCTCAAGATCGCCGCCCCCCTCGCCCTCACCAGCGTCGCGGTGCTGTACATGTTCGTCAACATCGCCTACTTTGCCGCCGTCCCCAAGGACGAGATCCTCTCTTCTGGCCGTATCCTGGCCGCCAGCTTCTTCCGCAACGTCTTCGGCGCGAGAGCCGAGCGCGCCATGTCCGTCTTCGTCGCCCTGTCTGCGTTCGGGAACGTGCTCTCCGTCATCTTCTCCCAAGGCAGGCTGGTGCAGGAACTCGGTCGCGAGGGTATCCTTCCTTTCTCAAGATTCTGGGCGAGCAACAAGCCTTTCAATGCGCCTCTCGCGGGTCTGTTTGAGCATTGGCTTGTCTCGGTCATTATCATGCTGGCGCCGCCGCCGGGTGATGCGTACAACTTTATCTTGAACGTCATTTCTTACCCGTTGGCTATTGTCAATACTTTCGTGGCGCTGGGACTGATCTATCTCTACTTGCATAAGGAGGCGTGGAATTGGTCACCGCCGTTCAAGGCTACGTTGCCGGTGGCGGTGTTCTTCTTCTTGAGCAATGTGTATTTGGTCATTGCGCCTTTTGTGCCGCCGACTGATGGGAATGAGATCTACGAGACATTGCCGTACTACCTGCATTGTGTGGTTGGATGGGCGATTATTCTGGCTGGAGGAGTGTATTGGCTTGTTTGGGCGGTGATCTTGCCGAAGATTGGGAAGTATGAGTTGGTGAGGGAGGAGTATACGGAGGACATTGATGGGTGGGTGCGGTATAGATTTGTGCATAGACCGAAGGTGGCATAGGCGCAGGAGTGATAGGAATGCACAGCATATGTTGTTGGAGGTACCCGTGCTCGGGCAACTTGTGCATGACATGTAGAGATTTATCTTCCGTCCAAGCACATGTTGAGGAGCGAGTGTTGTGCAGCAAGGACCGCAAAGCACCGATCCGCAGTGTCTGCAGACGTTGTATGGCTCAATGCCAGCAAACCTGCAATGACCACATATTGTCCATCACGCTCGCTCTCGCATGGCGTAATAACGAAGCCAAGAGAAACGTTATGCCGGAGAGCAGACCCCGCGTCTTTGTCCTTCTCCTGAGCCGTTGAAGTCTTTGCCTTTCAGCTTCATTCCCATCTGCGCCACAGGACCAAGAAGGCCATCACGGTCATCACCAAGGCAGTCCGTACAGAACCTGACCCATTCTGAAGAGCATCAAATACAGCATCGCCACGCTCCCAAGAGCGTACGCGACCCCATGGACAAGGGGTGTACTGGACCTCAACGGCCGACCTTGAAAGCTGTTTTGCAACGGCCGGCCAGTATCTAATCTCGCACGCGGTTGATAATTAGACACGCAGGTAAGCAAGCGGGACACACCATCTCATATAATGGCAGACACTCCGCACCTGTCTAGTCGAGCTTGGTCGAGGTGTGTTCTCGTGTGTGGCTTGCATCTGCATATCCAACTACAGTCATTCTTTCCAACATGCATTCTCTTCACCTCTTAGCATCAGCGTTGTCTTTGTTTTCCTTCGTATCACACGTCCTCGCCGACTTTCCAGCCTTTCAGAATGACACCGATTACGCGAAGAAGAAATGGGGCAATTACACTCGCCAGCACTTTATCTCGGAGCCAGCCTTCTGGGGACCTCCGGTGCCGAATGTTATGGTATCGCCACAGCCTGGAGTCTCGCCTAGCAAGCATGTGATGGTCACGCCTTATGGATGGCGCCTGCCGAGGTCGAATCCAATGCTGCTGAACGCCAAGGACATGTCTGTTGTATGGTATGGCCCGAGACTTTCGTGGGATACTCTTGGAGCCGCCGTCCAGGAGTGCAACAACACGCAGTACATTACTCTCTGGTCTGGATTCGGCGCAGATGGGTGGAAGAAGGGGAACCACTTCCTGGTCAGTCTTTGTAGACCAACTGTAGACAATCTGTACTGACTTGCTCAAGCTGGATGAAAACTACAACGTCAAGTACAACATTTCTGCTCAGGGTGACTTCAAATACGCCGACGCACACGAGCTGTACATTACGCCACAATGCACTGCCATCTTCACAGTTTACCGCAACAGTCCTCGTAATGTCACCCTCAACAACGTCACGACAGAGTACGTCCTCGATTCATTCTTCCAGGAAGTCGACATCGCCACCAACAGCCTCATCTTCCAATGGAATGCTACCGAGCATGTCCCCATCGAAGAGACCTACTGGGACTCCACCATCCTGGGCGAAGGCCACGTCTCTAACGCCGGCTTCGACTGGTTCCACATCAACTCGATCCAGAAAGACCACCGCGGCAACTACCTCGTCTCCTCCCGCCACATGCACGCCATCTACTACGTCTCCGGCCACAACGGCCACATCATCTGGCAACTCGGCGGCAAGAAGAACATGTTCCGCGACCTCTCGGACGGCTACGCCACCGACTTTTCCTGGCAACACCACGCCCGCTGGGCCGACGACAGCCTCACCACCCTCTCCCTCTTCGACAACCGCAACACCGGCTTCCACCGCGACCCGCGCCAGTCCTCGGCCCGCGGCGCCGTCATCCACCTCGACACGTACAACCACACCGCCACCCTCGCCCACCAATACCTCTCCCCGATCCTCGCCCGCCCCTACCGCGAAGGCAGCATGCAACTCCTCCACGACTCCCCCTCGCCCGCCGGCCCCAACGCCCTCGTAGGCTGGGGCATGTACCCGTCCTTCACCGAATTCGCCCCCGATGGTCGCGTAGTATGGGACGTGGCGTTCTCGCCCCCGGGCCTGAACAGGTGGAGTCCAGACAACTACCGCTCGCAGAAAACAAACTTCACGGGTCGGCCGAGGACGAGTCCTAAGATCGCGCCCGGGCCGAGGAAGGAGTATGCGTTCAATGAGCTGAATTCGGCGTTTCATATCCCGCTTAGGGATAAGAGTGGGGCGGCTAAGGGGAATGATACGCTGTATTTTAGCTGGAATGGGGCCACGGAGGTCAAGGGGTGGGTTGTGCTGGCGACGAATGACACGGCAAGGGAGGTGGGTGTGGAGGATTTCTGGGCCAGGACGGATAGGGAGGGGTTTGAGACGTCGGTGTTTGTTGGGAGGGGGACGAGGAGGGTCATGGTGCTTGCTGTTGGGGAGGGGGAGGTGGTTATTGGGAGGAGTAGGACGGTGGATATGACGGATTTTAGCGTGTATGGTTCTGAGGAACTGCCGGATGAGGAGGAGTTGGGGAGGTGGACAAGGGAGTGGCGGGCTTGGGGGAGGAGGAGTGGGCGGGAGGGTGTCTTGGGCAGGTTCCATGCCAAGTGGGATGATGTCAAGGGCGGATTGAAGGAGGCGAGTCCGCCAGTTGCTGCTGCTGCCGGTGCTGGGGTAGGCGTGGCGGGGACGTTGGCTGTTCTGTTGGTGGTCTTGCTTGTGCTGAGGAAGAAGGGGGGGAATATCAGGAGGCGGTTGGTGAAAAGGAGCGGGTTCGTCAGGGCGCCGACAGACGAGAGGAGAGAGGAAGCATTCTACATTGGTGACGATGATGAAGACGATGACGAAAGTGTGGATGGGAGATATTACGACGACCGCGTGGTGTATGGGAAGAAGGAGGTGGACAGCGAGGAGAGCACATTGCGCAGCTGCAGTACAGGCAGTGACCCGATGAAGGAGGTCGATTGAGTAATGTTTAGTTATGCAGATACGCAGTAATGTCAATTCGGAAAGCTTTCACGACCATCGGCGAGTATTTGGTATGTTCAATGACATGTTGCTTTGGTTGTACATGGGTATCGCTATTATTGGACGATGCGCTATCTTCGACTGCTCTTGATCTCTGCAATGGCCTTGCGTCTGTGTTCACTGTCGGCGAACAGAGCCTCGATCAGGTCGGTCACCTCGTCTGCCTCGAATTCCAAACTCAATTCCCCTTCTGTCCATAGGTACTTGATATCAGCCAGGCTCCCATCAAGGATCTCGCCAAAATACTGGAACTTCAGCCAGTTCGAGCAGTACAATGGTGTCATATCCCTAACTTCCCCATTCTGGGCATGTTGTTCCTCGAAGAGACTGCTGAGTGTGGAAATGCTCTTCACATAACCAAGCAGCTGCTTCGACTCGACCTCGCCAATGTCGGACAACTCTTGAATATCAACCATGAATTTCGAGGTGGCCGTTCCTAAAAGAGAGCCAGTTGCTTGCTTCAAGGCAGATTTTGAGAGAATACCGGACCACTGCGAGTGGACAGCTGAGATGCGGTCGATAGTGCCTTGAACGGCGTCGTCGCATTCTGAAGTGTATGGTGGTGTGGTGCAGTTCGAGAAGCCTTGGGCGCCATCCATCAGATCTCGGATGATGGTCTTCTGGGATTCCATCTCTGCGCCGTACGATACCTTGCCGAAACGCTCAAAAGCAGCAATGTCCTGAACAAGCTTCCTTTTGAGAGAGTCGGCCAGATCGACTTGAGAGCTGACGTCTGCTTTGCCATCCACAAGGCTCCGCAACAGATCCGCCATCCGCATCGAGTCATTGTACAGGAGTACTTTCCCGTTGTCAACTTTGTCATAGGTCGTCAGTGCCAGAGCTCGATACAATGCGGTAGCTAAGGTCGGTATGCCCGAGAGTCCAGTGATGCCGGGAGCAATAGCAGATGATGAGAATTGCTCTCCCGACAGCTGCTTGGCCTTGATCAAAACCTTCGAGCATTCGGCGAACAGTGCGTCCGGCACCCCAGTCACGGTGTACACCTCTCGGAGAGTGACCTCGTTACCCTTCTTGGTCGCTCTGGGCGATTTCGGATGATCTTTCGTCTTGACGGGGCTCGCTTCTTGTCCTTCGCCCCAACCCCACGCAGCATCATCGTCCTCGTCGGCTGCGCTTTTCACTCCACCATTGGCCTTGACTGGTTTGTCCTCGTCCACATCCCAAGCACTTGCGTCGTCGTCTTCGACTCCAGCCTCTTCCAAACTCTTGCTCTTTATCGCGTCCGGAGGGACCTCCTCTTCTTTCCATTCGGTGTCCCAGGCTTCTTCGTCAACGCTTTCGTCAGCCGTTCCCACCACCTGTGTCTCCACTTTCTCCGCCTCTTTCAATTGCCGCAAGTTTCCGAGCAGTGCATTTCTCACCGCATCTAGGGTGTGCTCTTTCTGTCTAGACAACCACACCCGCGGAGCAGCTGCTATCCATTCCTGTACCTGGTCATGCCCCGACCACTCGGTTGTAGATATTGTTCGGGAGAAGCGGCTTACAGCTGTGAGAGTCTCGTCAAAGGAACTAAGCTGGTCAATCTCCACAGGTACGCTGGCATTTAATCGATTCCGTTCGAGCGTCTGCCAAAAGGTCGGTAGTAGGTCATGGGCGATGGGATCCAACAAGGCTTTCGGCAAGGCTGTGTGTAGGAAACCGACAAATCTGCCAGCATCGGCGAGTGAGTCATTCACGTCTGCAGATCGGGTATCGTGATCTAGCCAGGCCCGTGTGTCCGTTGTTTGTAGTCTTGCAATGCCTTCTGAGGGCGGTTGAATTGACCAAGGCTCGAAGAACGTACGTTCCAGGTCACGACGAAGCGCCTGAATGACAGGTTGAAGTGAGTCGGTCCGTCGTAGAATATCCGTGCAACTGTCCAGACTGGCGTCTCCATATTGCTCTTCTTTCGCGCCGAGATCGATAGATGACTCGTCCGGTGCTACTCTGACGCAAGTCCTGACATGGTCTCTGGAGACTTGTATTATGGCTTCCTTGATAGAAGACGCTCGGGAAGACAAAGCACGACTGGCATTCGTGGAGTAGGAATTTTCCAGCTTGTCCAGATCACGCCGTGTTTGTACAAGCACACCAAAAGCCTGCGCGATCTGTTTACCAACCACTTTCTCCTTCGCGTCCGCAAGGCGTCCGGCTACTGATTGAATGTACTTCAGAGCATCTTCAAGAGCCGTGCTGAACGCAAGCTCTTTCTCCAGGAGGTCGACCTTCTGGGCTGCGTCGTCTGTTGCTCTTTGTAGTGCGTTCTGCGATTCCGCTGCCTCAACTATGCTCCTCGCTGTCGCTTTCGATTCCTGAATGTCGTGTTGTACTTGGTTCGCTCGAGCAATCCAGCCGTCAACATCCGGGGCAACATCTCTGCTGAGAGACTTGACCTGAACCTGCTACTGATTAGTACTGTGCGTGCATGGTGCACGTGCAACACACCTCTACTTCCTGCTTGGCCTGTTGCAAAGCATTGCTCAGTTCAGTGAAGACAGCTGGCGAGAGATCTGCCGCAGCGACTTCTGCATCCGGATATGAGCCTGACTTGACGGCATTGACGAGTGATTCCACCAGACTGCCATCAGCCGCGGATTCTGTCATATCGAGCAGAGCGGCAACGCAGAATTGGTAGGTCCGGACATATCAAGGTCGATACTGGGAAACTTGACATGAATTGTAGCTTCAAGCGCGGAAATGATCCGCAATTGCCGCGCGCGGCTAATCTCATCATCACCTGGATGGACGGGCGAGCTTGAGCATGAAATCTTCACCTTGGACCCATTGAAAGTGCGTCTCGACTGCGATCAAGTGCGACATATTAGCGGCAAAGTTGTCGATTGCGTCAGGTCCTGGTCAGTATCATTTGCGCCTCTTGAACGAAGATACAGGCAGTTCCGCTCGCCATCACGAGAACGGCGCATAACGCATCTAGAGCGGGTCGAGGTCTTTTTCTAAAGACACCGAGTATAAACCGCAGAGGAGGGTGTCCTGGCATCGGCATCATGTCTCCTGCAGCTCTCCAATCCCATTTCCGGCTCTTACAGAGATTTGATCTAGACTATGCTCCGATCAGTGTCACACAGTATGAGTCCAGCCGGACCGGAATGAGGGTGGTAGTCGCGAGTCAAGAAGGGCCAAAGGTCTACGGGTATTTCACACTCGCTACCGAAATTCACGATGACTCTGGATCGCCGCATACATTGGAGCATCTCTGTTTCATGGGTTCGAAGTCGTACAGATACAAGGGTATCTTGGACAAGCTAGCGACCAGAGTCTACAGCAACACAAACGCCTGGACTGCCACAGACCATACGGCATATACGTTGGAGACAGCCGGATGGGACGGCTTCGCATCGATATTGCCGGTATATCTGGAGCATGTACTGGTCCCAACACTGACTGACGCCGGCTGCTATACCGAAGTGCATCATATCGATGGCAACGGTCGTGATGCTGGAGTTGTCTACAGCGAAATGCAAGGAGTACAGAATACGCAAAGCGAACTCATGGAGCTGGAGTCAAAGCGGACTATGTATCCAGAGGGTAATGGCTTCCGATACGAGACCGGCGGGATGATGGAGAATCTTCGAGTGTTGACAGCAGACCGGATACGAGCTTTCCACAAAGAAATGTATCAACCAAAGAATTTGTCCTTGGTCTTACTTGGCCAGATTGACCAGCAGCAACTCCTCAGGATCCTAGACGAGTTTGAGGAGACCATTCTCGATGACGTTCCTTCACTTGATGCTCCTTTCAAGCGTCCTTGGGTAGAGTCGACAAAGACCCCAGCTCTGACTGGCACAACGATCAAGACTGTAGAGTTCCCAGAAGAAGACGAATCGACTGGGGAGATTCTTATCAGCTTTCTGGGCCCAGACTGCAACAATGCCTTGGAAGTAGCTGCTGTCAATATCGTCCTCATGTACCTTGCTGAATCATCGGCATCGGTCCTTGAGAACAAGTTAGTGGAGAAAGAGCATCTTTGTACAGGTGTATATTACTACTCCAATCCCCGACCAGAGACGACTGTAGAGTTCACGCTGTCCGCGGTGAAGACGTCAAAGCTTGCGGATGTCGAGAAACGATTCTTCGAAATCTTGAAAGAGGTAGCAAGCAACGAGCTCGACATGAAGTACGTTCACGATTCTATCCGACGTCAAGTACGCCAGCAGATCTTCCGCAGCGAGAATAGTGCAGAGAGTCTGGCCACAGATCTGATAGGAGACCATCTCTTCGGTAGTCGGAGCGGTAGTGACCTGAAGCGCATCAAGAACTTCTCCGAGTACGATGAGCTGCTCTCGTGGTCGGATCGGCAGTGGCGCGACTTCTTCTCCAAGTGGTTCTCAGATGCATACCATATATCGATACTTGGCGTCCCGTCGAAGAAGCTATCGGACAAGCTCAAAGCAGATGAACAAGCCAGAGTCAAGGCTCAGCAGGAGAAATTCGGCGAAGAAGGCTTGAAGAAGCTGACCGAGAAGTTGGAGCAGGCGAAGGCGGAAAATGATAAACCTATCCCAGACTCGATTCTATCTTCTTTTGAAGTCCCGGATACCTCTTCCATTCACTTCATCAGGACAACCACTGCGAGGGCCGGATTGGCTAAGAAAATGGGCAGACTGGATAATGACATTCAAAAACACATCGATGCCGACGATCACGACCTGCCGCTGTTCCTGCACTTCGAACATATCCCCAGCAAATTCGTCCGCATGAAGTTGGTGATGAGCACCGGTCCTGTGCCGACCCATCTCAAGCCTTTGATCAGTCTCTACATCTACAACTTCTTTGCCACACCGATCATGCGGGACGGCAAAAAGCTCAGCTTCGAGGATGTCGTCATGGAGCTGGAGAGAGATACAGTGGGCTTTGCCATGAACTATGGTCCATCTCA
This sequence comes from Elsinoe arachidis, assembly GCA_013372555.1. NCBI lineage: Eukaryota > Fungi > Ascomycota > Dothideomycetes > Myriangiales > Elsinoaceae > Elsinoe > Elsinoe arachidis. Next base: position 1,363,082 of record JAAPAX010000006.1, on the reverse strand, counting down.
TTCGGAACTGCTTCAAGTGACCTTTGAGGTCGAACAGGACAAGTATGCAACGGCGATAAAGTGGATTCGGACAATGCTCTATGACTTTGTCTTCGACGAGGAGCGCTTGCTTGCAAGCTTGACCAAAATTCTTGCCGACATACCGGATGAGAAGCGAAGTGGCTCGTCGATGAACTCTGCCACAGAATACATGGTTGAGTACAAGCGTGATTCAATCGTCAGGGCCACGTCCACTTTGGTAAAAGCCAAATATCTCAGGCGCATCAAAGCGAAGATGCTCAAAGAGCCCCAAGAAGTTATCAAGCAGCTCAACGAGCTCGTAGCAGCAATTCACCAGCCATCCAACTACCGCGCGTATGTCGCTGCCGACCTCACCCAGCTTGCATCGCCTGTCTCTACCTGGAGTTCTCTACTCGAAGACAAGGACACATCAAAGTCGCTTCGCCCCCTTGAGGAGCAGCGCTCTCTCCTCACCGAGAGCGGGCTCTCGCCGGGTAACAAGGCCATCATTGTACCTCTCGCCACCGTGGATTCTTCCTTTGCCCGCTTCGTCGTCAAGGGCCCCGACAGTCACGCGCATCCCGATCTACCCGCAATCATGGTGGCAGCTTCATACCTTGATGCAGTCGAAGGACCACTTTGGGTCGCTGTCCGTGGCACTGGCCTTGCGTACGGATCCGGTTTCAATCGCTCTCTCGGGACTGGTACTATGACCTACCGAATTTGGAGATCACCGGAGAGCTACAAGGCATTCGAGGCTAGCAAGGAGCAAATCACTGGCTTAGCTAGTGGTCGCATTCAGCTAGACAAGCTGGCATTGGAAGGCGCGATAAGCAGCATCGTTCAAGGATTTGCGGATGAGCAACCAACCGCGGCCAACGCAGCGGCTGTAAGCTTCTCCAATCAGGTGATCAGAGGTATTGGAAAGGACTACAATGATGAGATGTTGAAAAAGGTTCGCGATGTGTCCGCGGATCAGGTCAAGGATGTATTGTCAAGGTATTTCAGCAGCGTCTTTGACCCTGCAAAGACCAACATGTACATCACCTGCGCTACTATCATGCAAGAGGTGAGGGACTTCGTCTCGTACAAAGAAGACATGTACTAATAGTTGTCTAGGATCTCGTGAAGAACTTCAAGGAGGCCGGCTTCCAAGTCGAGGTTAAGCAGCTTGCAGATTTGGAGGACGATTACGATCTTGAACCTGTGGAAGGAGAAGACGAGCTAGACGATGATGATGACAACGATGATGACGAGGACATGGACGATGAGGATGATGATAGCGAGGAGGAAGCATAGATGTGGTACATCTATTGATGGCCAGGGATGCTGACTTGGCAACTTTCGGTACTCTCGCAGACGATTTGCGCCTGCAATAGAAGTCATGTACATAGCATATACGCTGCAAAGACCTTTCAGAACGATACAGTGTCTATGGAGTGACCTCCGGTTAGTGACATGTGAAAGAGGCGATGCTTGGCAGGTCGGGCTTCTCTCCGGTGGAGGACCGACCTTGGACTTCACAGATGCCTCATCACACCTAGCGTGCTCTTAGGCACACCTACTTCTCGGTTCGGCGCAGCTGCATGGCTTTTAGACTCCAAGTCTCCAAAGACGACACATTGCAGCCCGAAATATGGTCATATGAGAGCATCACGTTTCTCGTGCAACATCGACGTCCTCCGTTCTGCAAGCGCCAATGATCACTATTTACACCTCAAGCGCTAACCTTTCCTTGCCGTCTACTGGCTTTCTCGACCTCGGAACATGCCCTCAAAGGACGGTGATACACCTAGGAGGAAGAACAAACGGGAAGAGGACAGTCCTCGATCGAAAGACAAGGACAGAGAGAAGGAACGTCACAAATCAAGCAAGAAGCTTCACCGTCGGTCTTCCTCGCCGGAGAGAACCAGACCGAAGGGCAGGCCTCACAGTCCGGACAGCAGCAGACTATCGAGAGCGTCCATGGTCGACCTGTCGTCCCGACAATCAAAACCCACAATGTCGAGCGTGCCAGAAATGAGCCGGCGGGCTTCTCTCGGAGACTCAAAGATCAGCTCATATCCAGCCTTCTCCAAGGAACACAGTAGGGAGGCAGTGAGACCAAGTCAAGAGCCAGTCAAGTCAAAGATATCCATACTCACGCCGGATCCAACAGAAGGGGGCAAGTCGGACCGGTCAAAGCACAGTAGGAAGAAAGGGTCAGAGTCAAAGTCGCGTGCCCCACCAAGCCCGCCCCTCACTGCGGATGAGGGCGATCTGAAGAGGGCCAACTCGGCAAACAGCAGCCGAAAGTCCAACGACAGTGTCCGACATGAACCGAGGAGAAGCGTAGATCTGGGTGCACGATTACGGTCCTCTCAGTTGCGAACGGAGACTAGTACAAGCCCACGAAAGGCGTCCAGAGGCGAGGACTCAGACTCGTCCGCCAAGACCACAGAGTCGAGCAGAGGGACATCCAGACGATACGCCTCAGGGGCGAGTTTGCATCGGGATGCCGTCGATCGAGAACGGAGTGCTTCCCACAGGACCCCTACACAGGGATCTCTGCAAGGTTCACAAGTCGTCACAGATACTGATTCTCAGGCCACGTCTGTTGCTCCAGAGAGAAAGACACCTGCGCCAGCGACCGCACCTGCTAACGGGGCTTCATCATTCCCACCCCCAGCTGATATACGGCATGCTTCACCCGTAGCACAAGCATCCATGCCTCGGCCGGCCAGCATACCCCTCCGACCTTTCTCGCAGACTCCAGGATCGATACCCGAAGTATCGCCTTCATACCCGCAATCAGCCGGTATAGATGCTGTACAACCACCACCTCCTCCACCTCCCATGGATGTACCACAAGAGACTCCGCGAGTGGATTACCTTCTCCTTAATGGAGGCCTGCCTTATTTGCTTCCCAAATCATTGATACCCGGCTCAAATCAGCCACCTGTACAACCATACCAGCAATACATGTCGCCACGCATTCCATCATCTAACGCAAGTAACGATGCCGCACAGATATTTTCACCAGTTATGAAACGCATAGAGGATCTCAACAAGGTTTTGACCAAGGGTGGATCGGTAGCAGTGGCAACAGGCTACCGATCAGTGGCAAGACGTCTACTCGATCGACTCGAGCACGTTTTTGCAAGAAACATCTCGTCAGAGAAGTGCGAGTGTGTCATGTGTAATACTCAACCTGCATCAACCCTCTCGGCCGAAGAAGCTGACGGCGTGTCCTGGGGTGAGATTCTAGAATTTGTCTCTGGACGGCGTGAGCTGCCACCTTGGCCACCATTCACTTTGGATCCGGAGACCAACGGCTTGGGCATCTCAGGTAAGATCGAGACGCCAATGCAGAAACTCGATCCGGATGTGCCAGAAGAGTACAAACAGCATTACATGAGGCAGAATGACAAGACTAAGCGATCTGTCCAGTCTTGGCTAGAAGCACAGAATGTCAATGCTCCCCAGCCGGAACCACCTACTGATGTTGACGACGAAACGCTGTCATTTGCGATGATCACTCGACTTGAACCAGACAAGCGACCACTCTTCGCCGCTTTGATGAAGGGTCAGTCGACTCTTCCGTCCGCCAATCCTTCCCGAGCAGCGACACCAGCAAACAATGCATCTCCAGAAAGGCCCAACACTGTCCTCAGCCTGGCCTCCTCGGCACTTCAGCGTCTATATCGACTGCAATCACGACCTCGTAATCCCGAAGCCACACTCTACCTCCTCAACAACCCTCACCTCCACAGCATGCTCGCCACACTCGCCGCAATAGCTCCACAAGAATGGGACATTCTCGTCTCCGGCCGCTTCGACGGCTTCCTCTGGTCCGGCGCCGAAACCTCCTTCCCACCCTCGGCCTCCATCGCAGGCTCCCGCCCACCAACGCGCGGTCCTACCCCGTTCTCCCCCGCCAGCCGCGGCCCAACCCCCTTCTCCCCCCTCCGCAACATCTCTTCCCCCATCTCCCGCGGCACCACCCCTTTCTCCGCCACCGGCAGCACCGCCCCGTCCACCTCAGGCCAACCCGTCCAGCACGACGAAGAGACCGAAATCGCCGTCCTCTTCGAGGTCGAACGCGCCATCTACCGTGACATGGAAATGCTCGAAGACGCCTTTGAAGCCCTGCACCAAGGGGCTGAGACACTCCGCGCCAACCTGCGCAGTCGGGCCGCGGGCCTCAGCGTCGCTGCGCAAGCGAGACGGGGGAGCAGCGCGAGTGAGACCGGCGAAGGGGCCGCGGGGATGGGGAGATGGGGTGCTACGCCGGGCAGTCTGGGTGGGTGGGGCACGGAGGAGGAGGTGTTTGATGATGGCAGGAGTGAGTTGGCGCCGGATGATAGTGCGAGTAATATTAGTTTTGCGAGGAGGAGGAGGGGGAAGGAGAGGAGGACGCCTGGGTTGGAGGAGAGGGAGGAGGGGGGGACGGCGGCGGAGAGGAGGCGGAGGAGGTAGTGGAATGCATGAACATGATTGATGAGTGGGGTCTTGTGCGTGGTGTGAGCCTTGGTGTGATGTGTCTGGTAGGTCGTGCATGTGTGACCACCCTTTCGTCGTGCCTCTGTTGGCTAGTTGCATAGCGCATCGGACCGATCTGATCCTGGTCTTGTTGCATGCATATTGTACCTTGCCAACTCAAGTGACGCAACCAGCATCGTGCATGAATGACATCTGCATATGCATATGCAAGTCCATCTACCCGCCTCCTCCCCGACCTGTCACTCCTGCAGCTTGTCCCCTAGCGTCTGTGATTATGCAGCTTATACCCGGCGGAGACCATCGCATCGTAGTAGCGTCGATGGGGGTTGGGACTAGATCTCCCCACCACATGATCACATATCCAATCCTTGTTGGGGTAGTGAGAACACCGAACCCACCAAATGCACTATGCTGCTTATACAGGCCTCTTCAATAGGGTTTAGCCGGACAGTCCGGACCTTTCGCCCCGTACCGGGCTGCAGCTAGAACGAACAGGGGTATCTGGGCCGACGTGTGTGATCGACGCTGGGGTTTTGGGGGCGCGAGTCAGCTCTTCCTTTGGTCTGATGAGGTGCCTGGGCACTTGTAGTGCGCGTGTCTTCGCTTGTACAGTATAGTGTCCACCAAACAAGTTTCTGATTCAAAGGGGCCCTTCGCGTGGGCACCAGGGTAGGGATCAAGAGTCAATGGTCAAGCTCATGGAGACAGAGGACAGAAGCAAAGGGACAAGGCAGATTCCGCGCATCATGAAACGCGACCGCCTCAGGGCTGTGAATCCTTGCTCTCCGCTGCGATCCGGTGGTGCCTCCACTTTCGAGAGTGCTGTCAACCCAAGTACCGGCATGAGGCTTGCTGGTTGCTTGTTCGTCTTTGCTTCGTCTACCTTCTACCTATCCCCTGCCTGACGAATCGCTGGTTCGACATCGCTTGGGAGGCGAGGCCGGGAATACTGGGCATCACTTCTCACGAGTCGTTGCTCGTGCATGCGATTTGAGATGTGCTGGACTTGCGTCGCGACTCAGCGTTCATGGTGAGGATGGTTCTGGCAGCGGAGTGTAGCGAGTGTCTCACCAAACTTAGCATGCTCTTTCGTTCCGGACTCTAGAGCCGGGGAAAGAAGCATGTGCTCGCGTGGATGATCGGCAAGGGCGAAGACGTGGGAAGAGTGGTTCGGAGAATCCCTCGACTGGCATTGTAAACTCTGTGCCTGGTAGTAGAGATGGTTTGCCTGGTAGGTCTGCGATGTGCTACAGTACTCAGAGACGGGGAGAATAAATGCCTTACGATGGTATTGTGAAGCTGCAAGGTAGCCTTCACAGCAAGAATCCGCATCGTCTCGCAGCTATACCCGGGAACGAGCATCTTTGATAGCTTGGTGGGAGCCTTACTAAGGCTCAGTAACCTTTCATCCGCCCTCTGCCTCATCCTGCAGCCATAATGCCCCTGCAGTGCACCAGCACACCTTGGGGACATGAAACCATGCCGGCGAAAACCCTCTTTGCCTTTTCCTTGGGTTGAAACGCAACGCAGATCTGATCGCATGCATCTGTCTGCTTTTGACTCTGCATGTGCAGGTAAGCGCCACGCCCGATGGCACCAGTTTGACTTTAGTCTCTCCATGCACTATAGATCTAGGTTGCAGTGGTTGTTGCTTGAGCGGAAGAATTTTCTCGCGCTCCGGCGGTGGTCAGCAGGTGGCGCAGGGTCTCGATGAGCATTCGATCAGGGATGATTAGGTGACAGGTGAAGTGAATTGGTACAGAGGATGACGAAGTCTGATAGCCTTTGTCCTTGGGCGGACAAGAACAAGAACGCGATGTCTGAGAGCTTGTCGCTGGCATGCTTTGCGTAAGGTGAAGACTATTGCCAATGATATGACAATCTTCACAATGGTGTTGAGTGACTAATTCGTCCTCGAACAACATGAAGGTTGGATGAAATCTGGTTCTTCAATCTCGCAAGATCGATAGTGTACACTGTAATATATACCTCAAAAGCCTGTCCTCCAAGCGATGTTCCTGAACATGGCCAACGTCTCTAGTTCAAACGTAGTCCAAATCCCCCTCGTACACCTCGCCAAATCGCAAATGATCATAAAACTTCGTACCGAAAGGTAGCGCCCGCGTCGCCATCAAGGGGTATATTGCGACCGGTAGGGATAGTGCGTGCGATGATCCTCGTCCTTCTGGATCTCGAGATCTTTCGGCCGACGGCCGCTCACGCTGCTCTGCCGCTTGGCCGATTCGACTGCGTATTCGTGTGTCATGACAATGTGTCCCATGTGCGCGCTATTGTCGCGGAGTATGTCCTCTTCGCTGTCGTCGGCGTTGGACATGATGTTGGAGGTGTACGTGTGGACGCCTTTCTTGTCATGAACAGGGTTGGTTGAACGCTGGCTCTTGCTGACGGATTGGAGAGGGACGCTGCCTGCCGTGCGACCAAGGGTGGCAGCTCCTCCACGGCTGCCGTTCCCACTGTTAATGGTGCTGGCAGCTTTGCGGAAGAGGCGGACGAAAAGTGGGCGAAGAGGAGGTATCGATCCGAGGATGATGATGAGCCAGAGCTCGGTAGCTGCCCAGGTCATGAAGGGCGCGAATTCGTATGTGATGTCGTTGGGTTTGCGTAGGAAGTCAAGCATGACTGCTTTGACAGTACCGGCGGCAGCGGGGCTATGAGGAATTAGTGCTACGACATCGAGAGTTCTGTGAAAAGACTCTTACATGATGCCACCTGCCATGAGCAAGCAGAAGCCGACCTTCATCTTCATGCTGGCCTGCAGATTCCAGACAATGGAAATGGGGTACAAGGCGAGTACCACATCGATCGCAGCGCCCGAGGCACCTTGACTACCAGAGCGTCAGCGTGGCTACCGGGCATCCCACAAGTATACTTACAAGAAGCCAAAGTAGAGAGCACGTGTGGCGCCAGGACATGAACCCGGCAGTCGAGGGTTCCACAACTTGCTGGCCGGTTGACATTGAGTGAAAGACAAGACGAATTGGACAACGCAGACCACTCCGAGGAAGACCCCTAGTGACCACAGGAAGGCACGTCGCTTGACTTGAGTCGGCAGCTGAACCTGAAGTAGCAAGGCGATGATGGCCCATTTGGCAAATGTGAGGCCGACAAGACCGACGAATATCGATATCCAGACCCATTTCAGCGATTGGACGATTTGAGCGTATGTAAGATTCTTCATATGATTGCCCATTCCATACCAATTGGAGACGGCGAAGGTCGCTTGTGTTGCGAGACCAAAGATCTGATGTCCATTAGCAGGTGATAGAGAGTGTGATGTTGTGTACTCACACCAGCCAATGCTATCCATATAAAGTCCCATCGAATCTCTCCGGCTCGTTTACTGGCGCCGTAGAGTCGAAGTCCTATTACTATAACACCAAGTGTACATTCTGTCCAGCCGACGGCCATGAGCACAGGGCCCTCGCCGCCATAGCCACTGGTGGCCATGTTGAAAGTCGAAATGCCAGTCTCACACTATCTGTCCTTGCACGAGCGATTGATTATGAGACGTCTTGAAAGAGGGCGTGAAAGAGGGGAAAGGGAAATATGAAACGTATAAAAGAAATGCTTTGCACAGGTGGAGATGCGAAAGAAGGGAAGACCCAAGAGAATGGACAAAGACGCTAGACCAGGTAGGTGTGAACGGGAGTGTGACGAGGAACGAGGGAACAGCAGTCCACACCAGATCGAGGGCCTTGACAGCTCCTTTCCACAGTCGAGCCACTTGTCAGAACTGGGTACCGTCCGCTCGGACTCGACTCGCACGTGTTATAGATTGGGTGGGAAGACGCCAGCCATGCCTGCCACAAGCGATGAGGATGGAGGGCAGACAGAGGCACGGGCAGAGAGGTCAAGCAGCTCCGGTGTGCCTGACTCTGCTCTGACATCTGAACATTGCCAGGGTTTGAAACTAACCTCGGGGCCTGTCGTTTAGGCAGAGCATAAACTGGTAACGTTCGCGGTGGGGATCTGGCCATGGTCAGGAACTGGCCACTTTAGGGTTAACCCTAATTTTGGCCAATCGGAGGGTCTGATTCTACACCGACGCTAAGCTCGATTAGTGCTCTAGAATTGCTACCTTCTTCTTTATTTTACTCTACCTAAACACTACCTTTACTAATGGTCTAATCTAAGTCAATTAAATGTGAAAAGCAGCTATAAGCTGCTATAAGTAAATATCGACAAGTAAAAGACAAGATATCTAAGAAAGAGCTCTCCTAGCGTTTTTCTCTCGTTACTAGATAAACTCTCTATTGGCGGATTAAGAGTATATACAAATTATATATATTAGTATATTCTTACTAATAACGACTTACTACTGCTTAAGAAAGCGCCTTAGTCAATTTTATTCGCTTCCTTGCATACGACAGCTACAATCTAAACAATTACTAACTTAATCTATATACTAGATATCTCTTAGGTACTATAGCAAATCGACTAAATTATACATAACTAGCGCCTATCGGTTAGTGCTAGTATCGCCGCTTTAAAGCACGTTATCTAGAGATCAATCTCTAGCGAAGGCTAGCTATAGATAGTAATCGGTTAGAAGAGCTTAGAGATACTATAAAGGTAGAGGTATAGTTTAACTTTGTGTCTTACACCTTTAAGGTTTATAATATTAAGCTATAGAACGTCTACAATATAGATAAGATTAGTTACATACTCGGTTAATTGCTTCACGAGTGGGTCTAGATAAGGAGCAAGGACGAGTACTAGGCTTTTTACTAGTAAAGTAGTAACTATAAGTAGGTAACTACTATCGAGACTCTTAGTGTAGTTAGCTAAGTTATACTACTAGTCTTTATTATAAAAGGCTAGACGATTCAAGATAGCTAGTTTAACGACTTAGTGCTCCTCCTAGAGAATTTAATATATACTAACGCTACTATTAAGACTTCTCCGACTAGCTAGACTAATAACAAGGTTACTCTAAAGTAGTTAAAAGAGCACTTTAATCCTTATACTTAGCTATTAGATAACGCTAGAGTAAAGGTAAAAGACCTCGATTAACACTAGCGGTTGCTTCTATATAATAGCTATTACTTATACCTTATACCGGAGTTCGTAAAAGAAACCTTTCGTAATCGAATTACTTTACTAAAGTTGCTAGCTTATACCTTACACTTCCTCTAGCCTCTTAACGTCGCTATCTTCGCTAATCTAAAGCGCCTTTATAGAGAGGAGGTGCGCTAGATTATTTATAAGAGCGTTATCTAGATAAGTAAGTACTACTTTATTAAGGCTTATATTAATAGTTACGATAAAGCCTTCGGTAGTAACTATTAGATAAGAGCCTTTAAAGTTACTAGTATCTAGCTAGTAGATATAGCACTAGTTCTCTATCGAATTTAGCGCTATCTACCTCCTTAATCTGCCTCTTAATCTACCTCCTAATCGACCTCTTAGTCTACCTCTTAACTTCTAGAATTAGAGGCCAATTTAGCCTCTTAATTAAGTACTTAATCTTCTCTAAATTTGACTACAAATTTGTAGTCAAACTTTGTAGAGACTTTAACCTCCTCCTTTATAGCCTCTATACCCCTTCCGGCTACCTCTTTATAGCGCTCTAACTCCTTGTCAAGTAATAGCACGCCGATTAAGTCGGTCTAGTACTTTAACAAGAGGCTTAAAGGCCTCCTTAATAATTAGTAGCGTGCTAAATATAGTTTAGCTAGCCGTTAGCGAGCTTCTTAATCCTTATTTAAGATAGTAAAAGCAATAGAGAAGGAGACTAATATTACTAGAGAGGAGGTAAAGTTACTAAAGAGGAAACTCTTAGCTATCGATAAGCGTGCTAAGAAGGAGAATAAACGCAAGTGTAATAGTGCTAGTAGTTATCTATCTAGTAGCGCTCTAATAAGCTATAAGAAGGTACTTAAATAGAGAGATACTAACAAGAAGGTAGAGAAGGCTAACCGCCTTAAAGCAATTACTTACAAGTATAGAGTCGACCTTAGTAAGTAAGTTTAAGCCTTAAAGAAGTCTTTAAAGCGCCTTCTAGCCGAGTATCTAGAGCGCCTTTGCCTCTCTAAGCTTAAAGAGGAACACGAGTAATCTAAGCTAGATTATAACGCTACTAAAAAGAAGCACTCGGAGTTACAATAACACTATAAAAGTGTTAAGAGTAGCAAGAGTAAGAGACCTCTTATACTTAAGCGTAATAGCTTAGAGATTAACGAGGCTAATACTACTATATAGCTTAACGAGCTACTACTAGAGTTGCTGCTAGAACTGCCGCCGGAGGTGAAGGAGGAGGTAGAGGAGGAGAGCTAAGCCGTTAATAACACCTTCTATAATAGCTAGTTTTGGCAAATTGTTATAAATCTAGTTCAAGAAGTTAGTAATAGCTAGAGCACTTAGCATATAGTGCTATATAACTAAAGGACATAAGGAAGCAATTTTGCACTATATAATAGGTTGTTTAGCGCTTTCTAAGGTCTCAATTATAAGCTAAAAACACTAACTCTAAGCCTTAGCCTTAAAAGCCTCTATACTATCGACATGAACTGATAAAGAAGTACAAGTTCAAAAGCTTAAAGGTACGCCAAGAAATACGTCAGTCATCAAAAATGGCAGGTCGGTATATCTCCGGCGATATCTCACCGCTTTCCGAAAGCTGAGGGTGGCCAGTTCCTGACCATGGCCAGATCCCCACCGCGAACGTTAGTCTGGAGTCAAAAAAGTGCTTGATCCGGGCGAGCAGGAAAAGTCTTGTCCCACAGGCGTTCGGCGGTACAAGACGGGCAAGGCGGTCGACGAGCGAACCAATGAGAGAGGATCCTGACTCTGTGGTGGTCAAGGGCAGCGAGGGATTCCAAGAAAAGTCCGTGGATGCTTGGAAGATGTGTCGTGTGCGCCGGATGGGGTTGACGTGCGGCGGCTGGGGGGGGAGGGGACCTGCAGGACGAGGATGGACGTAGCGATCCAATGCCAGGCAGGGCCGAGGTGCCACCGCTCCCATCGCACAAGGAACATGCAGTTATTTTCATGTTTGTACCCATGTACCTGCAGATGTGCCGCTTACCAGCACCCGCAGGAGAGACTATGCTAGATCTATTGCCATTTCGCATGTCGCTTCAGAAAAGAGCATCGAGGCGAGGTGTCCAGGTGCGTCGTGGGGCCGGACCAAGTTCCCTAGAAACATAGAGAGGTCGAACTCTGGTTCCACCGAGCCACATGTCGAGTCAATCCCTGTGCGTTCGCGGCCTTGAATTCCGTACAGTCTTGGTCCACTTTCCCCATGTCAATGACAGGTGTGCCCGTCCGGAGCCAAGGCGATTGGGGAAGGAGGTGTCGAGGAAGAATGAAAGAAGGACCTTGACGATCGCCGTGCCACGCGTGTGGGAACCTTTGGAACAGTCCGGCAGGGAGATCAGGGGCAATCCGACCTTCTGGCTTTCCCCATGTCAATCAAAGAACCGGTGTCCCATCATCAGAAAGTAGGAGAGCTATCGGACGCCCCGTAAGCCTGACGAAAAGGCCACCAGCGAATGGTTGACCAGAAGAAGCCACGCCGCGAGGAAGAATAGCGGGCCGAAATTGCATGCAAATTGCTCATGGCTCGCATGGGAATTGCGTCTTTGACGAATTAGACGCGCTCGCTAGTCGTGTAGATTATTGGAAAGTCGATCCTGCCCTGTCAAGCAAAAAACTGCAAGTCGATGCGGCTGCTGTGCATCCATGGTTGTCTGAAGCGTTCGAGCAGCAATGCATACCGAAAGAGCTCGTTCCACCACCACCACCACCACCACCACCGTGTCACTACGGAAGCGGTGCAGTTGACCGAAGCTCGGTCTGTAGTCTGAATCATATGACCACATAAAATCCTCCCTCATCGCCGCCAACATCAACGCAGCTGACAGGAATCCTCTCTGTGCCGCAACGACCAACAACCTCGGTCCAAGTGGGAATCATTCTTGGAAGCACCCCTTCACCTCCTCACACCGCACGTCATTGCTGTGAGGGGTCTATAACAGGAGGCTTCTCATTGGAAATTCTCCGAGGTAGGGCAACGGATCTTGAGCTTGTCGATCGAGATGCCAAAGCTGCCGTGTCGGCGGCGCGCCTTGTGCGAGCTACTGGATGCAGCAACTGTATCTGGTAGTAACGATTGTCCCGAGGCAATGGAAAAAGTTGGGGTAGTGGATGATCATATGGTCTTGGTGGTCTGCTTGTATTGTTATGCCTAGGTCGTGGCAGAGGTAGCAATCAAGAAAAGCAGACGATCACATGGTCATTACCATCAGCTTGCCCAGGCTATTCGTATTCAACTCTTGTCTGAATCCGTTCGACCGTGCACTGTATTGGGTAATGCTATCGTACATTAGCTGCATGTGGTCTCCCAAAGCAGACCACGATCTATGCATCATCTCAGATCGAAGCACCTCGGCGTCCGCGAGTGCCACGCTCAGTCCTTCTTGAGCTCCTGGAACTTCTCCTCAATCCCGTCCTTGGTGATCACAAACATCTGCAGCCCATCACCGACCTCGATATGTCTCTCCACCGCACTCGTGAAAGCGTCCACCACCAGCTCTTCCACATCCTTCCTCGGCATTGGCTCTGGCGTCTTCTGCACAAGCGCATGACCCTCCCCACTACCCGGGATGTACTGATTCTTCAAGTTGACCTGGTTGTCCAAGAACGGCATAATGAGACTGCTTGCCGCGCCTGCCGCCCTACACTGTTCCCTCTCGTAACTTCCCACTGGATCGTAGCTGTACACAGCCCCCTTGCCGTTCTCATCGATACCACCCAGGATAGCCGTGACGTAGAAAGGAAAGAAGCGCTTGTTGTAGAGGATATGTGACAGACGTTGCGCGCATGCCGAAACGCTCATCTCCTTGCCATGCTGAAACTTGTACATCTTGACCGCTGTATCCAAGCGCTCCTTGAGTGCGTGTCCATCTGCTGCGAAGCCGACGACCGACAGAGCGATGCGGCTCCCCTTGTGCTCTGGTCCCTCACCACCGATCTTGAAGAGCTTGGGCTCGTACCTGGTGTTGATGTTGTAGCCGCTCGTCGATCGCGTGTCGCCTGCAAGGATGGTGAAGTCGGCGCCAGAGATCGACAGCGTGCTGCCTCCGTTGTCTGTGTATGGATAGAATGCATGTTGTCTGGGTGCTGATGCTTGATGCGGTTGTGAGCTGAAGGATGGCATGGGTCCAGCACGGGGAGTGCTGTCCATGAAAACGGACGCCATCGTGGGCAGCGCAGAATGATAGCCGAGATAGGAAGCTTTTTAGATACACCGACGAAGCAGATGAGCTGCAGAGTGGATGGACGGGAAGCAGTCGATGTTCGATGTTTGAGAGGTGAAGCTCCAGGCCAGGCAACATGAGTGACGCGAGCTTGAGCTCGGTCGGTGAAACTTCGGCTGTAAATGCGCCGACGACCTCTGCTACCAAAACCAACTCCGTCCGTCTCCTACAAGCACGGTTGACCATGAGTAGACTAGGTCTGGGAGGCTACGGCTCTAGCGATGACGAGGATGAAGTCATTGCAGAGCCACCAGTGCAGTCAAAGGTACGATGCGACTCTTCCACGTCCCAAGGATAAAGATACCTACTAATCCCCTCATCAAACAGCCCTCCGCTACCTCGACCACAGCAGACCCAGTCACCCAACCTCAACCCGCCATCTCTCAATCTCCCATCCACAACCACGGACCAGCACCCGGCCCTGCACCAGCCCCGTTCGCCTCCCCTCTCCCCTCACCACCTCCACAAAACTCCTCCGACCCCTCCCTCAGCCCTTACACCCTCACTCGCCAACAAATCCACTCCCTCACTATGCCACCCGTCCCGAACTTCTCCCTCCCACCCGCATCTCCCCGCTCCCCCGGCCTCACAGCTCAAGACAAAAAGATCCAACACTTCCTCGCCCTCAAGAAACAAGGAGTGCACTACCACGAACGCCTCCTTTCCTCCTCCGCCTTGAGAGATCCGGAGGAGGTGAAGCAGTTGTTGCGCTATGCAGGGATAGAAGGAGGGGCGGAGTATGAGAATGCGTTGCTTGAGGGGACGGGGGTTGATGTGAGGCGCTGGACGGGGGAGAGGGTGGAGGAGGTGGTGAGGGGGATGGAGGAGAGGAGGAGGCGGGATAAAGAGGGGAGGAAGGGGAGGGGGAGGGAGTTTGTGAGGGAGGGACAGGTGGTGGGGCGCTAAGACGGGCGGAGAGGAGACGAGAGGCAGCAAGATCGCCACAGGCGGAAAAGAGAATAAGGAGGCAAAAGTCGTCATTCATGATACCCAAGCTTATGGACACTCAAGCAAGCACAATCTCCTTCCACACTTTTCTCGGCTCCCCATTATCCAGCGCCGTCTTAAACACCTTCCCCAACGCCACACGCTGCCAAAACAACTGATTCCTACTGACGAGCAAAACGTAATACAAATCCCACTCGGACTGCGTCCTCTCTTTCGGGATATAATACGTCCACGTCTCGCACTCCTTGTCCGTGAACCTCTTCGCGTCTGAAAGCGCCAGGAACTCGTGCTTCGATCCCTCAATGCTCTCGCCGTTGACGACTTCCCAGCCGCTTACCCATTGTGGGTCGAGGAGGATGGTGCCGCACCAATCGCCTGCTTCGTCGTGGATGTCGTATTGGTGGAGTTTGGTGGAGTCGAGCTGGTTGGCGTCGTCACGCCGGGATTTGGCGATGCGGAGGTGGGCTGACCAGGTCCAGAATTGGAGGATGGGGTAGTCGGGAAACTCTTTGTCGGGTTTGCGTCTGTAGGGGGCTGTCTTGACGGTGTAGGGTGATTCGGGGATGGTGATGTAGAAGATGTCGCAGAGTCCGCCGCGCATGCTGCTGCTGCGGTCTACTCGGCCGTAGTCGTCGGGCTCGTTGCGGCTGTGGCGGTAGACAATGACTTCTCTCTCCCTGTGTGCGGGAGGGGGAGAGTATCGTGGTTGAGGAGGATAGTCCTCCCTTTCGACCTCGCGACGACCTGGTGAATAGATGTGTGGGGCCGCTCCTGGTCGCTGCTGATATGGCTCGTGACTATACGGATTTTGGGGCGGTCTAGGATAGTACGGGTCTTGCGCCGGTCGCTCGTAATAAATCGGATCTCGTGCATCCTGAGGACGCGCATACTCCTGTACGTTTCTCTGCACATCACCAACGGTGTGGTAGTAATTACGTCCATAGGTGTCGCGATGGTAGAAATTATCCTGTTGGGCTGAAGTGTCATGTGCAGGCTCTCCGCTGGCAATGGAAGCGCCACTACCTCGTCTGTGGTATCGACGTTCGTAAAGGTCGGCACTACCGCTTCGTGATCGGGGTCGTTCATGCGATGATCCTCGTGACCTTTCGCGTCTGCGTCCGGACTGACCTTGTGTATATCCCAACCAGCGCGCATCCGTTTGCAGATGTTCTTTGGTAGAGCCAATATCGGACGATTTCCACAAGGGTCGCAGATAGCCGTTACCATCCCTGATGTACCACTTGATCCAAGTATGTTCAGTCAACCATGAATGGACGTCACCCTCCACATCCTGCATAAGCTCAGTCTTGTAGACCATCTTTGCGTCACTCCATCCACACCAACTCCACGACGGGAACTCGGATCGTTTGCGGGATGGCTCGTCTTGCTTTCCCTCAGTTATCCAGCGGCGTTTGGCTGGCGCTGTGGTATCCCACAGAAGAGCGAGGTCGAAATGAGAGGTTGGTAAGCCGAACGCCAGAGGTCCATTCAAGTAGCGCGATAGCATGTTCTCCACACCGGTGAAAGCAGAGAGGATGTCTTCTTGCTTGGTCAATTGTCGAGCAGAGTACAGGCCGATGCATTGTGTATAGACGTAGAATGGACGACTTTTTAGATCCCGAGTAAGCTGTGATGGAACATTGACCAGATCGAGTGACCAGCCACGTCCTCTGGGCTCTGCTATGATGTCCTCGAGCATAGTACTGGAGGGACATTGGAAGAACACCCGACCTTCTGCGAAGATCAGACATCGTTTTGATAGGAGTCTTTCTTGGAAGGTCCAAGCCCTTTTGTTCCAAGTAGTGGTTTTGATGGCCGTTTCGGCAAGATGAGATACCATGAGTCGTACTCCGGGAGCCACCCGGCGAATGTGTTGATCTTTGGACCGCTTGTCGGTCTGAAGTGCATGCAGACCATCATGAGCAGTACTGCCGTCGGCTGCGCAAATGGTCACGGCTGCGTTGCCATAGATCATGTCCATGTGTTGAGCGTTCCTCTTCCACACTCTTTCCGAGTCTTGAACAATACAACAGCTATCCACCCAGAGGTACCGAATGCCCAATCGTCTCGTCAAATCAATCGCATCTTTGATGACCTGAGGATAGCCGGGAAGCACTTTCTCGAGAGAGCCGGGACCCCGAAGGTATAGGATCTTGGCCGTGGTAGTTTTGTGAACCTGATCACCTCCCCAAACATAGCTCAGTGCTGCATACGGAGCGTGTTGAGCTCCTTCCTCTTGGTAGGGAAACCCCTTCATGTCCAACTTGGACTCGCCACTGTCGATGTCCCGACTATCATCCGAGGTAGGTAGTTTGGTCAAGCAGAGATTGAAGACGTCTATTACTCCAAAGAAGGGCATCTTGATCATTTTGAGGAATTTCTTGTCATGTGGCGATCTACAATGACCGACGTGGTCTTGGAAGCATGTATCCAACCAGCTCTTGATTAGACTTTTGTTGTTGGCATCAGGATCTCGCTCTCTGCCGAGAAAGTAGTCTTCGGTTCTCCAGGTTTGCCGTGAATCCGAGTTGGTCTGGAGGGGGCGCTTCTTTGCTGCGAACAGCAAGTAGGCGTCGTCGAGTTCTGGATGCGACCAGCGGATGTGTATACGCCGTGTGCGGCTCGCAGAGCGATCAGAGATGCCACGGCGCCCGTCAAGCTCCCAGTTCAGCCAACACGTCGCTGAAGCAAATCGGTCCAAAATGCTTGCGAAGTCGCTTAGGTCCGATGTATTGGTACTTTTGCATATCAAATAGCATAATGGACATGTTTCGGATCTTTCAAAGATGCTTCTTAGCGTGGACATGTCTTTCTTGACATGGTCACAGCGAGTAAAGTCCTTGTGATCAGTCGGCTTGCCGCGACTCGTCGAGCTCACGAAAAACTTGTCCGGTGTCAACTTGAGGGATTCGCATGTTGAACAAAGGGCCTTCTCAAATTTAGTGTCCATGGGCATCAAGCTTGGAGAAGAACTACCTGTGGTGCTGGTGCTGGTGCTGGTAGGGTCGGACGGTCTTGCTGTACATCAATGATTCCGTTCCTGGTCGCGAGCACGCCATTGACTTTCGGGGCATCATCTGGGAAGCTGTCGACAACATTCTGGAGTGGTATAGCGAAATGCACTGCAGTCGTCTTTGGATCGTCTGGCATGTCGGGGTCATGTTCGGACGTGCTGACGCCGTTCAAGTCGTCGTCCATCGTGAGGTGTCAGTGTGGGACCAATCTGGCCGGCGCTTGTCATTCAAGACGCATCGATCGCGTCAATCCATTGCTGTATTACACTGCAACAATGATTGTGCAGCATCAGCCGGCTTACCTCGAAATATGTGGTGCGGTGGCTGGCGGCTTTCTCGGCCGAAAAGCAGCTTGCCCCTCGGCGAGCAGGCTGACGCTGACAAACTTCAGGCGGTGCCATTGCAGCTGGCCTCATCGGCCCTATGAGTAAATACTGCTAACCACGTGAGGTTTTGTGACTCTTCTACTGAAGAGCAAAATCTGCAGGGACTTTTCTAGCCACGACGAACAGCGCTTGGACCAAGTATGAAGCAATAGCACAAGATCTCAGGTACCCTTGACATGCCGGCAACGGGCAAGGGTACCAAGATCGAACCGACACGAATTCCGTAGGTCACGGTATCTTGTACGCGGCAAGGCATGGTAGCAGAACTGGTACACACGTACAGCGGGTTGGGTTAAGCCACATATGTATCCTCGCTTCGAGACGACGAAACGAGTGTCTTTCGAGGTCGGTGAAACTCTTTCGTGACCAGCATTCGGAGCCAAGTTTTGACCGAGATAGGATGGCATTTCCCCAGGTTTTGCTGGCATTTCGGGCCCACTTGGTGCTCGTCTGTGATCGGTGTCGTGTAGATTGGTGAAATTGCACGCGTTGAGTCGGATTGACGGCCAGGAAAGTCAAGGATAGCTTATCTTCCTCAATGGAACACATTCATGGTGATCATACAACGGATTGTCCGGGTTGAGAAGCCCGACATGTTCTGACATGTGTTGAGCCAACGGTTTTTGTTTTTGACACAGGACAGAGCGACGCACATGTTGTAACTCAAAGGTAACTCAAAGGCTGGTACAGCTTTTCTGGTACTAAAGGACTGGTATTGATGAGTCAGCGCACGCACAGTAGATAATCAGTTATTGTAACTCTCTGAATGAAACATACGTCTCTCGATCCGATTTGCCGATTATAACAGGTTATAAGCCCGGCGCTTCTTTAGAAGCACTTAAAGCTATAGCAAATTAAGCATGTCATTATTAACACGGATTACTAAAGCCGCCTATACTGAATTTTAGACTAGCTATATTTAGACAAACACTTGTAGTAGCCTATATTAATCCTTTAGTTAAACGGCTTAAACAAACTAATTAAATTAATTAGAGTAATAGGCTCTAACTAATTATTATTATTATATCTAGCTTATTAAAAATGCTCGACATATAGATTCTTAAGAGAGAGAGCAATTATAATACTTAGAGATCTACCCTTAAGATAGCTCTTCTTAAGAAGAATGTTCTTAGATATGTCATTTATAATATTAACTAGATACTAAAGAAAGAACTACCTAAGGATCCTAGTAAAGATGTTCTACAGGAAGTAAAAGATAAATATTAAATATAGAATAAACACTAGTATAAGTATAATAGAATTACTTATAGTATTATTATAATAAGAGTCTATAAATCTATTAGACCTTACTATAGTACTACTTAGAAAACATTAAAGAAGCTTCTTAAGACTATTAAAGCTACCTTTAAGCCTATAGTAGCCTATGAACTTTATAAGGCTATCTACAAGCTTAACAAAGTAGTTATAACAATAAATAATACTTAGAGGTACTATAAAGACTTTATAAAGTACTATTATTAATATACTATTATAGTAGAGTAGAGAGCTAGCACTATTAATATTAAACTAGAAGAGTTTAGACTTCCTCTATACTACATTAAGACTATGTTTATTATAGGCACAGAGACTACTAAGTAGTTAAGGAGCTAGAGAATAGGCCTTAACTACAAGAAGAGTCTTAAAGAGATAATAGGCTCTCTAAGAATTTAAAAGCCTCTATATACTAGAAAGAATCCAAATCCTATATATAGAGTAGCTAGATATATTAATAATTAATACACTTAGTGCACTTATTACATCTACTTTAATGTAGATTGCTTTAAGTAGTACTCTAAGAAAGTACTAAAGAGTTAGAGTAAGAGGGATAATAAAGATAGATTAAATAACAAAGACACTAAGGCTAAAAGCAAAGGTAATAAGTTAAAGACTAAGAAAGCTAGAGGTATATTAGCTGTTAAAGAATCTACTAAGAATAACTCTACTAAATTAAGTAAGACTAATAAGTATACTAATAGCGAGCCTAAGCTTATTAACTTACTACTAACTAGTTATATAAGTATAGCTATAACTATATCCTTCTTAACAAAGAACAAGAGTAGAGTAATCTATAATTCTAGTGCATTAAGGCACTTCATTAAGGACAGATTATAGTTTACTACAATTAGAGTCTAGAAAGGAGTTCTAGAATTCACCTAAGCTATAGGAATAAGGAAGCTACTTAATACTAAGGTTAGTATAGTTAGGCTAACCTTAACTAACAGTAAAGGCAAGAAGTCTATTATTTAGCTTAATAACTACATTTACTCCCTATTATCTCTAAATACTCTTATATCTAACCTCTAGAATAAGGAGGAGCTTAGTATCTCTATAGTTAGCAAGTTACTTATAAGGGATAGTAAAGAAGTTAGCCTTATTAAACACTATAAAAGAGTAAAATAGCTAAAGAACTTCTATATACACAAGCCTTAACTCTTAAAGTAACTACCTACAAAGCTAAAACTATAGAAACTATAGGCTATTAGAGTAAATCCTGCTATTGTAACTATATAGAAGCTAACATCTAAGAGATAGTACTAAAGATTAGACTATGTTAGTAATAACATCTTGTCTCTTACTAAAAGCCTTAGTATTAGACTTAAAGAACTTTAAACATTAGAGCTTAGTCACTATAAACTATATACTATATTAAAGACACAAAGAGTAGTATTAAGGGAACTAAGAGCCTTACTAAAGAGCTTACTAGATAAGCTATATTTAGATCTAGTTAGCCTAATTAAACCTCCTATATATAAAGGTTATAGATATCTACTCTTTGCTACCTATAGAAAGAGCAAATTTAAGTATATTATAATTCTCTTTCTAAAGAGTAATACTACTAAAGCAATTAAAAGTATCTATAAGTATAATACTTTAGCCTATAACAAGCTATTGTTTATCTTCATCTCTAATGGTAGTAGAGAGTTCAAGAACTATAAACTAGCTATAGACATCTACCTTAATAGCTAGAGATAGAACATCTCTATACTAGAGACATAATACTAGAATAGTAAGGCTAAGGCTACTAATAAGATAGTTATTATTAGGATAAGATATATCTTTATTAACTATAGTATACTACTAGAACTCTAGAATCTTGTTATTAAGTTTGTTATTTATATTAGCAATAGAGTTACTTATACTAAAACTAAGAAGATTCTACTTTAGATGTTTAAATAGAATCTGCTTAAGGATAATATACTAATCTTACTAACCTACATTAGGAGGTTTAGATACAGAGTATACGTTTATAATTATTATGTCCTAAAGTTATATAAGTTCTAAGCTAGAGCCTAGCTTAGCTAGTATGTTAGCATATAGAATAACTCTAAAACTAACTACCTTATCTAGGTGCTATATTAGTACTATACTAAGTAAGCATAGAAAGGAAGAATTATTATATTACCTTATATAACCTTTAATAAGAATCTTATATATAAAGACTAGGTAAACTAGCCTATTAAATAACTATACATTCTATAGACCTAACTACCTAATTGTTATAGATATTTTTAGAGGCTTAGGCGTTAGGTGCTAATTAGCTATAAGGATTTAGAGTCTAGCTAGCTTCGGATAGCCTATACGTATAGGCTCTAACTTTAGTGTATACTACCGGAGGAACTTAATTTCCTTAAGTATTATTCGTACTATAGAATTAGAGCTATCCTTATACTACTCTAGTAGATTATTATATATACTTACTAGTATTAATATAATCTACCTCTAATATAATAATACTTGCTTACTCTACTTAGGAAGTAGTTTAAGAATAGCTATTACAAGGACATAGTTAGGCTCTATAAGCAATAAAGAGGAATCTAGAACTCTAATAACTACTCCGGGAGAACCGATTATAGCAACCGTATCGCTAGAAGAACGCATCTACGACGCTAAATAGCGTTATAATTGCCTTCTATAAGAGTAAACCCTTAGGTAGATAGAGAAGTAAATTACTCTACTCGAGAAGGGAGCAAATCTAGACACTATCGACCTCCGAAGTAATACAAGTATAAGATTCTTAGCTACAAGCTACAAGCGCTATATATCTTAGAATATAGGACTCTCGCGGGTAAAGCGTAGTATAAGACCGAAAGATCCTAAGGAATACAAAGGAAGGAGCCTAAGAGAACATAAGGAATTTGTTAGAAGCTATAAAATAGCCTTCTAACTTACCTCTAAGAACTTCTAGTTAGAGAATAAGAAGGTTATATAGGTAAGCTAGTATCTAGCGAGAGAACTATACGAAGCCTAGTACTCTTACCTAGAGTATAAGCTTGTCGTAAACCTCTATAGCTAGGAGTAGTTTAAGACCTACTTACTAGATATACTCTCTAATCTAATTAACTACACCTTAGAAGCAACAACTACGTATACTACTATAGTATAGCTACCTAGCTAGAACATCTGGACTTTTGTAACCTACTTAGAGACTCTTAAGAACTAGCTACTCTCTTACTTAGAGGAGTATCGCGTGTAACATCTCTTCTCTAAACTCCACTCTAAACTATAGTAAGCAATTACTAACTACTACTTAGTACCTCCTACTAGGGAAGCGCTTATTAACTTAGGAGCAACTCTAGAGTGTAATCTCTAGGGCGCTAGCAAACCGTAGACCTCTCGTAACTAGCTTGTAGGTAGCTCTAGAAAGCTATAAAGGGAAGACTAGCTAAAAGAAAGCTCTACTAAGAAGGACTCTTTCTTCTTCTATAAGGTAGAGATAGAGTACTACTTCTATAAAAGGAAGAGGCACTATGCTAATAAATGCTAGAAGAAGGCTAAACTCTTAGATACAAACAAAGAGCCTATTACTTAGGTTAGATAGGCCTAGGGAAAAGGCCGAGCCTCGTAGTTACCTTAGGAACTACGAGGCGCTAAGCTATTAACATCTTACCGGGGATAAGGTACATCTATATTATAACAGAAGCTACTAGTGTCGACTGCCAAGTAGGAGTTATTCTTAACCTATAGGCAGAGGTTAGCCTTATTAGCTAGCATATAGTAGTTGAAATAAACCTTAAATTAATCCTAAGCGACCTTCTATAGCTAGCCTAGGTAGGCTTAGAAAGGAAAGCTACTTATGTAGCGTACGAGATATAGGTAGTACTTACTAACGACCGAGATACTACCCGTAGGGTTAAGACTATAGTCTATAGAGTAGACAAAGAAGGACCTAAGTTACTTCTAGGTAACTCCTTCTTATAGAGAGAGGACATCTAACTTAACTATAGACAGTAAACCTAGGTATAGGGAATTAAGGATAATTTACACATCTAAATAGTTACTATCTAGTAGCTAGAGAAGGAAGAAGGTTATATCCATTTCCTAGATGTAGTTAGGAGCGACCCGGAACGTAAGGGTATAGTCGTATACATCTAGATTGTAGATGTCTCTTAGGAGCATCGTGTGCTAGACGCCTTATTAGACTACCTAGATATATTTAACTTAGATATAGCTAAGATTCTACTAACTATAAAGGAGAGAGACTATTAGATCCTAATTATACTAGGAAAAGAGCTACCTTATAGTCTACTTTATAACCTCTTCTTACGTAAGCTAGAGATACTATAAGTATATCTCGAAGACGCTCTAAAGAAAGGCTAGATCTACTATAGCATAAGCCTAGTAGAAGCCTCTATTCTGTTTGTACTAAAGAAGAATAGCACTCTCCGCCTATATATAGATTATAGAGGCCTTAACGCTATTACTATTAAGGATCATTGCCTACTCCCCTTAGTAGGTAAGACGCTAGATTACTTATTAGACGTATATTACTATATAACCTTAGATCTAAAGGATGTCTATAACAGAATTCGTATTAGTCTAGAGGATAAATAGAAGATAGCCTTTAGAACGCGCTATAGATACTTTAAATATCTAGTTATACCCTTTAGGCTTACTAACGCCCCTACTACCTTCTAAGCTTATATTAACTAGACTCTAAGAGAGCTAGTAGACAATCTCTGTGTAGTGTACCTTAATAATATCCTTATCTACACCTATAGCGAGGATCTAGAGACCTACTAGCGAGTAGTTAGCGTAGTTCTTAAACGCCTAAGGCAGGTAGAGCTATATACTAACTTAGCTAAGTATACCTTTACTACTAAGGAGGTTTCCTTCTTAGAGTTTGTTATAGGCACGCGAGGTGTCTATGCTAATCTAGCGAGAGTAGTAACTATCTCTAGATAGCCTTAACTAACTAGCGTTAAGGAGCTTTAGTTATTCCTTAGCTTTACTAACTTCTATTATAGATTTATTTAGAATTATACAAAGCTAATAGCACCTATAATAGATCTCTTAAAGAAAGAGTACGCTGCCTTTATATAGCTAGACTTAGTAGAAGAGAGCTTTATTTAGCTTAAAGTCTACTTTATAGATATACTACTCCTGCGCTACTTCGACCCCTAGCGTCCGATACGCCTAGAGATAGATACCTCTACCTTTGTAGTAGCTAGTATTCTCTTATAGCTCTTTAAAGATAACAAATAGCACCTAGTAGCTTTTATCTCTAAGAAGCTATAAGAAGTAGAGCGTAACTAGAAGGTTTATAACTAAGAACTATACGTAATTATATATTGCTTTAAGCAATAGCGCTACTATTTAGAAGGCACTTAACATATAGTATAGGTCCTTAGTAACTATAACAACCTACGAGGCATGTGCGATATAAGCAAGCTAAACCTGCGCTAGACAAGATAGACGTCCTATCTAGAAGTCTTTAATTTTAAAGTCTAGTATAGACCTAGCAAGTCTAATCTAGTAGATAGACCCTTACGAAGAGTAGACTACTTTAAAGAGAACTACACACTTATAAGGTTATTACTAACCTTATAGAACAAGCTTAACTTAGTAAGTGATCTTAGATTAAATCTAGTTACTACTAAAGTATAGGTAGTTAGTAGGTTTAGCTTCTACCCCGAGCATAGCTCGGAACTTGTAGGTTAATAGCCTATAAGTTATAAATGCGAATCTAGCTAAACTGCTAGTGCTATAGAATGCATGCTATACGTGCTACGCTACGTAGCTAGAGTGCTAGTTGCTAGCGAACTTACATTAGTAGGAGATACTTCTCTATTATAAACTATCTATATACTTTAGTAGAAGGACGCTTTTGTAGTTAAGTATGTAGCTAATTTAGAGTAGGAAGATTATACCTAAAGTAGTAAGAAGACGCTAGTATAGCGCAAACGTAAAGATAGTACTCTAATGTATAAGAGTAAGCTATATATTCCTAATAAACCTAGCCTTAGGCAAGAAATTCTATACTAACACTATAACTCTCGTATAGCTAGCTACTATAGCGTAGCTAGAATGTATAATCTAATTAGTAGACACTACTACTAGCTATTATTAGATCAAGAAGTACGTAAGTATATAAAGTTATATAGCACTTGCTAAAGGTTAAAAGCACTAAGGTATATACTATATAGTAAGCTCTCCTTCTTACCTGTCTCTACTAATATCTTTAAAGAAGTTATACTAGACTTTATTATAAAGTTACCTCCTGTAATGCACAATAGTAGCGCTTATAATGCTATCCTTATAATCTGTAATAGATTGTCTAAGATAGCTATCTACATTATAGCTAAGGAGATATAGACTATAAAAGACTTTATAGATGTCTACTTTAAGTATGTAATTTGCAAATATAGTGTATAAAAGAGCATTATATTAGACAGGGGATCTCTATTTACTAGTTAATTCTAGATAGAGATTTGCTACTAAATACAGGTAAAGCGCAGGTTAAGTATAGCTTTCTATCTATAAATAGATAGCTAAATAGAACACTAGAATTAGACTTTAGAGCACTACCTTCGAGTCTTTACTATAGAGAACTAGTCTAACTAGCTAAGTCTACTTTATATAGCCGAGTTTACTTATAACAACTCTATACATGTAGCTACTAAAGAGACACTATTCTATACTATACTTAGTAAATACCTTATTCTCTACCTTCTACCTAAGGATAGGCGGCTAGAGAGGGAAGTACTAGTAGTAGTACGACAAGTGCAGAATATATATATATTATAGACAACTCTATAAGAGCGCTTAAGTACTATAGTAGAGTATTAAATATAGTACTATAACAGGAAGTATACCTCTATAAGGTTTAAACTAAAGGACTTAGTATAGCTAAACATAAAGAACCTTAAGCTTAAAGTACTAAGTAGGAAACTTTTAGACAAGTTTATAGGCCCTTTCTACGTGAAAGAAGCGATTAACTTATAGGTATATCGCTTGTAGCTACTAAGTAACTATCGTATACACGATGTGTTCTATATATTACTACTAGAGCCTTTTTACCTAAGAGAAGGAGAAGAACTACCTAATATAAGAGCGCTAGAGTTAGTAGAGGACGAAGAATAAGTATAGTAAGTGGAAAAGATATTAGCTAAGTGTACTACACGCGTAGGAAAGAAGAAGTATCTACTTAAATAGGAAGAATATAATAAGACTAAAAGCTCCTAGACAAAGGAAGAGGACTTTAAAGAGATAGATAACTTATTAAGGGAGTTCAGGGAGAGTAGCAAGCGTAACCGGGGACAAGATAAGAATAAGTAGCTTAGCGTAGGCTAGTAGTTTACTTGCGGAATGCTGCTATAGGCTCGTAATAAGTATCCTTAGCATTAGGGACTTTAACTTTATAACTTCACTAGGAGCATAAGGCTAAGGATCTAAAACTATTTATTGCTATCTATAGGCTCTATAGCCTAGTATCTTCGCGAGAACAACGCTAGAAACACCTATACTATACCTACTTAACTCCTCTAGAACGCAAGCGACAAGCGTAGCGACTACTTATTCTTAATTATAACATCTAGATTATCCTAGCTATAATATTAGTAAGCGACTAACAAGCGACATAAGTGCGATTATACCTTAACCTACTTATTATTATTATTCTCCTCCCTAAACCTACTAAACTTACTCTCCTTACTAGCCTCCTTACTACTCTCCTTACTAGATCTAGAACTAGAACTAGACCTAGATCTAGAGCTAGAATTAGAGCTATTATTCTATCTACAATGTTAGTATACGAGATAGGTGCGAGGTAGTAGCGAACTTATACTAGAGCTACTACTATTATTACTACTCTTATTACTACTACTACTATTACCCCTACTATCTCTACCCTCTCTACTACTACTACTACTATCTCTACTATCTCCTCTACCTCTACTATTGCTACTACTACTATAACTACTACTACTACTCTATTTACAATGTTAGTATATAATGTAACTAAGAGGTAGGTACGAACTTACGCTACTGTTGCCGCTACTAGCACTACCTCTACTAGGACTACTAGGCCTAAACATTAGGTAAGGACTACTACTAGGCCCTCTACTACTAAAGCCTAAGGGACTAGGCTATTATAGCTGTTAGTATAATACTAAGCTACGAGACAAGTACGAACTTACGTAGCTAAACTACTAAATAGCTATCTATTTAAGGACATTAGTAATTCTCCTTTACTCTAATAGCTATAGCCTCTCTATGTTAGAGCTAGACTTAGGAACTTTTATAGGCATCTCTAAAGGATTGCCCCTAAGCTCTACGATATACCTATAATTCTCTAGCTATCGAGTTAAAGTGTGCTAGGCGCGTGTAAGCTTTAAGCCTATATACTAAATAAGAGAGTTAGTGCCTCTTCTATTCCTAGGGAAAGTGCTAGCAGCTATAGCATTAGAGTAGGCATTATAGAAAGCGTATATATACTCTATATAACTATTAAAGCTAATCGGGACCTAAGAGTATTAGTAAGGTCGTATATAAGTATTACTTATAGATATTCTTACTAGAGTATAGGAAGACCTATTACTATAAGTATAATAGTTATACCTCTTAAGGTTTAGCTTGTTATAGATAATACTATACTTCGTAATTTCGTATATATAGCGTATATAAGTCAGCACGTAGAGCGTAGTTATATCGCGGGTCGCTCGTCTACTAAAAGTATATTCGGGAGCGCAATTAAGAGTAGGAGTAGAGATGTATATTAGCCTACTAAAGGCAACTATAATGCTAGGCGAGGAAGGTGTAGTATGCATAATAGGTGTTATTATAGAAGAAGAGAAGAGTAGGCGCGTTATAGAAATATATTTTAGCTATAATTATTGTTGTTATCCTATATAACAAAGGAAATCCTAGCACTAAGAACCTAGGGAGCAAAAATCCTAAATAAAGCCTAAACAAAGCGTATATTACCTACCTTTCTAGAAGTGATAAAGCCGTAATAACCTTACTTGTTATATACGTCTCGCGCAAAAATCACTATATAGACGTAAGTAGATAGAAGTAGCACTACTAGATACTCTTTTCCTATAGTTTCTACTAAGGTTTAATAGGTTTTTATTAAGGCTAGCTACTAGGGACATTAGCTAGAGAGGGAGGTAATGTTATAGGTATTTTTAGGGGCTTAGGCATTAGGCGCTAATTAGCTATAAGGATTTAGAGTCTAGCCGGCTTCGAATAGCCTATACGTACAGGCTCTAACTTTAGTGCGCACTACTAGAGGAACTTAATTTCCTCAAGTATTATTCGTACTACAGAATTAGAGCTATTCTTATACTACTCTAGTAGATTGTTATATATACTTACTAGTATTAATATAATCTACCTCTAATACTAATACTTTATAGCTTTAGGGGGAGTAGACATTTAGTAGTAATTAACATTAACAAATACATTAACAAAACTTTTAGTCTAATTAGCTACCCTTTAGTTATAAGAACCTATAAAGCACTTAGGCTAATACTTCTATATCTATATATAAATAACCTCCTACCTCTATTAAAGAATAGAGAGAGCACTATTACTATTATCTTTAATCTAATTAATAATCTATTTATAAGGAGACTATCTATAAACAGGGAGAGTACTCTACTAAAACCTACTAACTAGATAAAGATCTTACTACCTTACTACCTGAACTTCCTACTAATAGTAAACCTTATTCTATTTTTAATTCTACTATAGATATAGATTAACCTCTAATGTCTACTATAGATAAGGATGTTAACTATCTTATTACACTCTTTAACACTTAACTAATAACTAGCAAAAGAAAGAGATCTAATTTACTACTAAGGGGAACTATTAGAAGATCATTAAGAACATATCGCTAAGTTAACTATAAAAGACTTAACACTAGCAAAGTTATTGCATCTGCTATAACTACCTACAAGCCTACCTTTAACAAGCTAAAGAAGCTTACCTTTAAGCCTAATCTACGTACTATAGAGGAAGCTCTTGTCTCCTCTAAAAGGAAGCATTAGTAAGCTATAATAGACTCTAAATAGTAGTCTCTATAGGACACTAGAACCTTCCTAATTATTATAAGATTATAAGCACTAAGAGGTATAAGAGTAATAACTAGGAAATAGATATTTAAGACTAAGAGACTACTAAATAGAGAAGTTAATAAGTATAAGGCTCGATAGACTATAAGGGGCTTTACCTAAAGAGTAGGTATTAACTTTGTAAGAACCTTTACTCTAACACTAAGAGCTAAGACTAGAAGAGTTATATTAGCATATATACTCTACTACAACTAGTTTATTATAACAGCTAATGCTATTACTATATTCCTAAGACTAGATATTAACCTTAAGAACTACATTACTTGCCCTTAGAGTGTGCCTATCCCTAATGTAAAGAACAAGCTTATTGTGCTTCTAAAGGGACTTTATAGTCTTAAGTAGGCTATAGCTCTCTAGTATAACTCTATTTATAAGACACTAAAGTTACTAGGTTTTACTAGATTATATAGTAATACCTGTCTCTTTATTAACAAGTACTATATAGTCCTTATGTATGTTAATAACTTTAGAATTATTATAACTAAGTAGAAGTATATAGAGAAGTTAGTTTAAGATCTTTATATTAAGTTTCTAATAAAAGTAGTAAACTTAAACCTCTTCCTTAGTGTTTAACTTTATAGAACTAAGGAGATAATTAAGATTAAGTAATCTTACTATACAAGGGAGAAGCTTAAAGGCTATAATCTTCTCTAAGCAAGAACCTTAAAGTACTCTATTAATTAGCTCTATAAGCTAAATTATGCCTAAGTTAATACTTAGCACTATAAGACATTTAATAGAATTATTAGTAAGCTATAATACCTAGCTAATAACACTAGGTCTAATATTAGCTATGCTACTAATTACTTAGCTAGATTCCTCTAGAATCTAATAGTAGCTTATATTGTTATAGCTAAACAGATCTAGAGATATATTAATAGGACTATTAAGAAGGGACTTACCTTTAGGAAGACTAATATACCTTTAGTTAACACTATTAAGGCTTATTCTAACTTAGACTTTGCTAGTGATAGCTTATTAGCTAGATCTACCTCTAGCACTATTATCTATATACTTAGAGTACCTATTATCTAGAAGTTAAGGCTATAGAAGATTATAGTGTTATTAAGCACTAAGGCTAAGTACCTTACTCTTATAGAGACTTATAGGGAGGTTAATTAGCTAAGGAATCTCATTATTGAACTTAGGCCTATAGTAAACATTTATCTTAGCCTAACTATAGTCTTTGTAGACAACAAGTTAGCTATTGAACTTACAAGAGATTACACTAACTTAAGGAGATTAAAGTATATTAATCTAAGGAATTATTACTATAGAGAGTAGCATAAGCTTAGAACTATTAAGCTAGAGTATATTAATATAACTTAGTAATTAGCTAATGCACTTACTAAGCCTAAGTCTCTAAATAAGATTCTTTAATAATTACTATAAGGCTAATTACCTAGTGTACCTTTATACTATATACTTATTTAGAATCTCCTTTGTAATTGTTATTTAAAGTATAATTGCTATACTACTATACTTATTAAGCTATCTTATTTGTTAAAAGCTTATTATAGCTCTTGCTACCTTATTATTAAAAAGAGAGAAAGGAAATAGCTATCTCTATTATATTACTAGCTACTTAAGCCTAAGCAAAATCTACTATCCTTTGCCTTAACACCTTTACTATCTACTATCCTATACTACTAAGGCCGCTTTTATCCTACCTATCTATACTTATATAATAAGCTTACTTCTTCTTCTATAGAGAGCTCTTAGAGTTAGACTCTAAACTACTCCTCTTCTTCCCCTTTCCCTTGCTATTACTAGACTTAGTTATTAGTAGAGTTCCCTTAGGAGTTAGAGATAAGCTTATATTAGACATGCTCCTTAGAATACTCTTCTAATCCTTAAGCTCTTAACTCTACCTATATATCTAAGGCCTATTAGTCCTGTTACTACGTAATAGCCTCCTCTAGATAGGATTATAGTTGTTCGTATACTCCCTAAACTTAGCTATATACCTACCCCAAGTGCTAGAATTGTTTAGCTTAAATCTAGTAGGAGTAGAGGTAGGAATAAAGAACTTGTCCTTAGTATACCTTAGCTTTAGGACATTAGTGTCTCTAACTAGATCTATATTAATCTTACTAGTTACACTAGAGGCAAAACTAGCTATAGAAGGACGACGTCTATAAGAGGAACTAGTAGAAGTTAAAGGAGAACTAGTAGGAGTTAAAGGACTAGTAGATAACTTAACCTTCCTTAGAGTAATACCCTAGCTATTAAGGAAGATATCCTTAGAAGTCTAAGACTAGAAGTTATATTTAGAGTACTTGTTAGAATAGATATAGTTAGTGTAGGCTCTACTATAAATCTGCTAGAAGGTGACACAGGTATTAAAGTTCTTTCCGAAGCAAGACCTATTTACATTCTTAATGTTATAGTAGGTCGGGCTATTATAAACAGTTCTATCTCTTATATAATACATTAAGATTATAGGGAGATAGTTAGCATTTATAGTGTGTTAAGTTGTAATATTAATAGTCTTATTAGCTGTTAAAGTATTAACTAGAACTACTATATTATAAGTGCTATTACTATCGGTAAATACCTTAACTTAAGGTGTCTATACTAAGCTAGAAAGACAATAAAGAGCACTAGACTTCTTTAGTAAGCGAAGGAAGAAGGAGACACTAATAATGCTATTTATAGTAACTAGAAGGCTAGAAGACTTAATAGCTCTGTTAAATATAGTAAGGACAATTACAATCTAAGCCTTAGAAAGGAGTATACTATTACTCTACACTCTTATACTAGAGAGCTAAGTATAATTAAAGAAGGTTATAGATATGTTAGTAGTAATTAAGTTAATGTAACTTAAGAGGCAGTACTATAAGTGTAATAAAGGAAAGAGAAATTATAAAGAAGCTAGCTAGTTACTTATATCTTCCTTGTTAGAGATTTATAAGCTAGACTATTTACATAAACAATAGCTACCTAGCTATTATTAAAGGTTACTATTGTTACTAGCTTAGTAAAGCAATTAATAGTAAACAATCACTAATAATTAGCTAAAACTAACAATCACGAGTAAGCATGTAAGATAAAGTAATAACCTAATTACTTTAGCTACATATAATAGACTAGTTCTTTAGCCTTAACAATCTATACTAGAGGGGGAGTGTTGTAACTTAAAGGTAACTTAAAGGCTGGTATAGCTTTTCTGGTACTAAAGGACTAGTATTAATAAGTCAGCGCACGCACAGTAGATAATCAGTTATTATAACTCTCTGAATGAAACACACGTCTCTCGATCCGATTTGCCGATTACAACAGCACATACCCCGCAATCGAGCTGTTTAGGGTTTGACGCTACCCAACAGCTCCCGGCCCGTTTGTGACTTTGTGGGGGGGCCTCTGTGCGTCTCTGGTCGGATCAGCATGGGCAACAGGGCACTTATCAATCCGCTCCTCTTCCCTCTCACCTCGCACGCAATCTTCCTCTGTCCTTCCCTGAGAAACAACCCTACGACAAGACATATTCTACACACCACAAAGAAGACAGTCGACAGCACAGAAACAAGACCGAACAGCACGTGTCGGCGGCCATTGGGTTGCGTTGTCCCCTGGAGACTCTGACGTAACGAGGCCTACTTCACATTCTTTGTGACAGCCTTTCAACAATCTCACCACACCTTGTCCCTCATCAATCGCTCTCGACCTCACACAGCCTCACGACCATTCAAAATCATCTCCTCCGACTTCCACGACATCGAAAGCACCCGATTCTCACAATGTCCGACTCAAACAACCAGAACTCAACTTCCACCACCTCAACCCCCCCTTCCGGTCGTCGCGGCTCTTTTGCCTCCCAGACCTTGCAGGACCTGTGGGGTAACAACAAGTCCCGTCCTTCTTGGAGCGGGCTCGTCGATCAGAGTGGTAGTAAGAGCACGGCTACGAGCAATGGCACAAACACATTCCCCGGTTCTGTTTCATCCGCCGCAGCCCAGGCTTCACATCGTCGCATGTCTATGACCGCACTCGGCATGAACGGTGGCGGAAGCAACCAGTCATCACCCATGAACGGATTCAAGCGTAGCGACAGCGTTTCAAGTCACAACAGCGGCTCCATTGATGAGAGTGCTGTCGAGGATGGCGATCCCCTCTCGCAGAGCAGTCCCACTACCCCATTTGCTCGCCGTATGAGCTTTGGAGCACGTGCCTTGCGTGATGTCCGTACAGGAACTGGTACAGGAGGAGGAGGTGGTGGTGGTGGAGGAGCAGGGAACACAGCAGGTAGATCTTCCTATGCTGATACCGGTGTCGCCACGGCCACTGGGAGCGAGCAGAAGAAGAACGCCCCGCCCACACCAAAGGCTCGAGGTCCGTCTTCTTCTTCAGACCTGCCCAGGACCGACGACATCACCCTTGAACCCGGCTACCACTGCACATTCACTAGTCTCATGTGTGCACGTACTGACATTCATACAGATTCAAGTGGCTACAACTGGGCTGACAGCTTCCGCTCCCGTGCTGAACGCTCATCTTCAATCGCTTCAACAAGTGGATCTCCCACTTTCCACACCAGGTCCAAGAGCATTGCTACTATGCAGCCTCCACCCGTCCAGCCTCAGGCTCCGAAGCCCATGGTCCCTGATCATGTCGGCGAACGTATTCTCAAGGGCGACTTTTACATGGATTGAGTCACGTTTTGCGAACACTTATTAGCTTTCGTCGACATCATCTCGAGGACGTTTTTTGTACAACATTTCAACACCGATCTGAATCATTCGCCGCACACAAGCTCTCTCGCGGAACTATACCAACAGTTCTGGCCACCATGGCCATTGCTACTGCTGCTGCTTGCTCGACATTGCGTGCTTTTCTTGTTCATGTTGGCATCTGATTTCTAACGACGAGTACCAGAATGAACAACATCATTACGCCAATCACGAAAGGCTACCAAGAACGACCGAAGGAATCTATCTTCATATGGACTGCTGCCAGTGCAGTCGCTTTCGACCATTTGCGACAAATGTTAGCTATCTCAGCCGACGGTGGATATGACAGCCAACTTGAGACTGCCAGTACCGATTGCAAGGCCAAGGCGCACAGGCGTTTGGGTGTTTGCCAACCAGAATGACGTACGGGGCGGCGGTCCGTTCGCGTACATTATTTTTCACAGCTATGGTTCAATGATTTTCTATGGGCATGAAGTATCAGGAACAAGAATGACACGGTTTCATCCGCATGTACAACAGCGAAGGAGTTTACGGCGGCATTTCAGAGTAGCTAGCGAATCAGACTGCCACAGCGAGTCATGGTATTTCCCATAGCCTTCCAGAACAGCAGGCTTTTCTATCGTCCTAGTCTACATCCCATGCTCTAATGCCCACCCACCACCTCCTGCAACTTCCTCCAGCTCTCCCTCCCCTTGACCCTCTCCCACCAAGCCTTCACATTCCCCCTCTTCTCCAGCTCGCCATGCAACCCCAGCCGCTCCAAGAACGCCACCCACGGCGCATCATACACCTCCAACAACGAAAACTCCTCTCCACCCAACCACTTCTGCCCACCAAGCTTAACCTCATACCAATCCAGCGCCTTGACCAACGTCTCGGTCGACGCAGCAACGACATCCTCATCCGCCGCCCCCTTGCCCATGAACCCCTTGAACAGCTTCTCAAACGCCAACGTCTTCATCGCCGGATCAAAGTAGCTGTACTCCACACTCAACGCCTCCGCATACGTCCCCAGCTTCACGGCATCGGTCGGGGGTGCCGCGATGGAAGTGGTACCACCCGTCCCGCTCTTGGAAAGCAAGTAGCTGCATATCGCCCTGGACTCGAAGAGGCGGAGATCCCCGTCTTGCAAGGCTGGGACGCGGCCAAAGGGGTGGTGCGAGGAAATGTAGGAGGGGTCGTGGTGGGCACCTTTCATCATGTTGATTTCGGACAGGGTGTAGGGGATGTTGAGCTCGAGGCAGGTGAGGAGGACGCGCTGGGTGCAGGTGGATTGCAGCATGCCGTAGATGGTGATTGGGCGGGCCATATTGGAAGTGTGGGATGGGGGGTGGTGTTGGAGGTGAAGAGGGAGGATGTGGACGTCGATGGAGACAGAGGGAGAGAGAAAGAGAGGGAAGGATACAGATGGATTACCTTTGGGTGTGCTCGTTATGTGAGCGGAATTTGCGTAGGAACTTACAGCTTGAGCTGTTCGGCTCCACAGCAGTGATGAGACTTAGTCATTGTTTCGAGATGCTTGGCGGGAGCTGCTGTGACCACGGCGCCGTCTGGGCCGATGGACCTGATTGTGGTCCATGTCCAGGGCGACAATGGAAGAAGCAGAGTGTGAGTTGGAGGAGACGGCGGGATGCGGAGGACGGAAAGTGCGCAGTTTCCGTGTCTGCCGTCAAAGTCCAGGAACCGTTTCTTTTGTCAGCGGCCACGTTCCCTTGTTCTCGGCTCAATGTGGGCATCTTCTCCGTCTGCTCCAGTCCAAGGACCACACCAGAACCCTGACACAACGTCTTGTGTCGGCATGAACTGGCGGGGTCCCGACTCCTCCACGTTCTGGGGTGTGGAGAGCAAATGGCCCTTATGGTAGGTATATACAGTAACAAGAAGAGATCCTCTCTCCCGTTCCTTTCTCTCTCAATTTACCACTGCCCATACCGCAAACATGACTGCCAACGGCAATCACACCGTCTCCCAGATCGACGACACTATTCCCCTCGCTGGCTCCAAGCGGACAGACTTCCGCTTCGACCCCAACTTCGATGCCTCGTCCATTCCTTTGGAGTCCCAATCATGGCCAGTCATGATCATTGGCTCGTCCATGGTAGGCATGACGATGGGCGTCTGCCTCGGCTACCACGGGTAAGTCATACTGTCTCCTGTCCCACGAACTATCCAGTTCATACTATCAGACCCCAGGATTAAATCAGCGTCTTTCGACCGCCATCCTTCGACCGCCATTCACCCCCGCGCTGCCCTCTTTCTGCTCAAGTCGATCGAGATATTCCGCCAGCTTGGCCTCGACGAAACCATGACCCGCGAGTCGGCCAGCAACTTCGACCTTGACGCAGGCATGATCATCGTCGAGAAGCTCGTCGGCGGCAAGACTCTCATGAGCATGCAAGAGAGCGACCCCGCCGAAGTCGCCAAGGTCAGCCCCGTGCAACGCCTCTGGCTCACCCAGAACATGTTCGAGCCCCTCCTCCGCGACCGAGCAAAGCAGTACGGCGCCGAGCAATTCTTCGGCCAAGCCGTGGTGCACTACGAAGAAGTCTCCGACGGCGTCATCGTCGTTATCCAAGACGTCGCCACCAAAACCTACAAAAAATACAAAACCACCTACCTCATCGCCAGCGACGGCAACCGCAGCCCCACCCGCGAGAAAGAAGGCATCGAATGGCGCGGCCCGGGCCTCCTCGAACAAGCCATCTCCATCAACTTCAAAGCCAACCTCACCCCCTACCTCGGCACCCGCGCCGTCCACGGCGTGACCTACATCCAAAACGAAAAGATCAGCGCCGGCTTCCGCCTCGAAAGCGGCGGCCAGCGCGGCTTCCAGATCGTCACGCGCGCAGGCGACAAGAAGGGGTTCCCGCCCGACAGCGTCTCGGAAAAGGACGCGAAGCAGTACTTCTACGACGCCACGGGCATCGACCACGAGATCGACCTCACCGTCGAGTCTGTGTCTTACTGGTCTGCCGCGGCGTACACGGCTGATCGATTCGCGAGTGGCAAAGGTCACGTGATGATCATGGGTGATGCGGCTCACGTGATGCCCCCGACGGGAGGCATGGGTGGCAATACAGGCGTGCAGGATGCGTATAACCTCGCGTGGAAGCTGGCGTATGTCCTCAAGGGACTGGCGCCCGAGGGATTGCTACGGACGTACTCTGTCGAGCGCCATGTCGCGGCCAAGTTCTGCATGACGCAGGCGTACTCGAGGTTCCAGAAGCGGGTGGAGAGGAAGAAGCCTGATGTCGACGAGTTGCCGGATATTGTGTGTGAGATTGGGTATAGGTATCCTGAGGGGGCGATGGTCAAGGAGGGCAGGAGGGGGGAGGAGTGGGAGGATCCGTATCGCCCGTTTTTGGCGCCGGGGGGGAGGTTTCCTCATGTGGAGTTGAGGGATCAGAGGGAGGGAGGGAAGAAGATTTCGTCAGTGGATTTGTTGAGGACGAATTTTGTGCTGGTTGCGGCGGAGGAGGGGTCGGAGTGGGTCAAGGCTGTGAAGAGGAGTGGGTTGCCAATCGATGCTTACGAGATTCATGCTGGGTCGGAGACGGTGAGGGATGTGGAAGGTGCTGCGAAGAAGACGTGGAAGATTGGTGAGGGAGAGGCGATCCTGGTCAGGCCGGACGGTTTCATTGCTTGGAAGGCATCGAGGCAGGAAGGGAGTCATGGGGAGATCCTGAAGGAGAAGCTGAGGGAGACCTTAGCTGGCTAAATGTGCTTGCGTACTTTCTCGTATGTGGTCGTCCAATCAAGATTTGTTCCTCCATGTTGCTTTCATCCGGGTTGTGCTTGGATGCCTCAGGCACAGATGTGCCGCATACGCAGAAGCCAATGTGATGCGTTGCATATGCAGGCCGTGAACAATGCGCGAATTGATGCTCGTGATGAGTGACGCTTGTTAGATCCCGATAGTGCATGTCTTCAGGGCCAATGGTAATTGAGTATAGGAGGTCTGCCTTCAGGAAACATCGAGTTGTTTACTTGCGGACAACGTCTTCCTCAGGTTATCAATGCTCATTGCTGCCTCAGCAGATGATCAACATTCGTGCCCGTATTCTTGATGGACCAATTGCCTCTGGAGCCTGTAATGCGAAGTGTGAGTAAAGATCGTGGGTTGATCTTTCGCCGCTCGAAGCAACCGCCATGAGCTTGATGAATTCGACGCAAGTGGCGGCGCTGAGAGTGGCGGCGACTCGATGGGTGCCAGATGCAGGGTATATATTTATTTCCAGCCGGTAGTTTCCCAAACGAAGCCGCGAGACGATGTTCCCTGTCCCAAAGCATCCTTTCTCCTAGTGGGGAGTACTGTTATATTCTACACTATTCCCTCTGTCGTAGTGACGAGCCGTTAATTCGACTCCGAACGAGCCCATTCGTTTTTGACCCTTTTCTGGGCTTCGAGGATTGGATTTATCTCATTGGAGGTGGCGGCATGTGACGGCGCATGTCGAGCTGAATGGCCGTTGGGCAGGGACGAAGAAGGCTGGGCAGGGCACTTCGGCGGATGGGGACGTACTTCCGCCACTGAAGACCATGGAGACTGCGGCACTTGCGAGGGCGACCACTCTTTTGATCTTATGGTTGAGAACAATGAGACGTGAGGGATGTGTCGTGTTCGTGCATGACTTATCCGAATGTAAGTGTGTGTGATTGTGTTGTTGAGCAGCGGTGATTAGATGCTTCATACCAAAATGATGTCGTGCCCTTTCCTTGCTGATAGGGAGGCATGGAACGAAGCCAGTATGCGACATAGACGGTGATGTGGAAAGTACTCGCCGATCGAGTACGTGCAACATGTGCTTCTCCGCAGTCGAATCGCACAAGGGAGAGTGCCGGCGTCTTTGGATTAAGTATATAGTTATTGTTGGTTTGCGTCTGTCCAAACGAAGCCGCGAGATGATGTTCCCTTCTAAAGCATCCTTTCTCCTAGTAAGGATTAGTCTCATATTCGAGACTATTCCCGCTGTCGTAGTGAAGAACCGGTATTCGATTCGGAACGAGCCCATTCGTTTTGATCTTTTTGCAGACCGCGGGCACAGTTTAAGGAAGTGACATGTGATATCACATGCCTGAGATGGATTTCACAGTCGAAGACCTATCTTTGGTGGTTTCGTCGGACTGCCTGTCACTGTGTGACTTGCGTCTTACGTAGTGTCGGCCGTGCTTCTGGAGGCGATATAGAGAGTCTAGCTTCGAAGGCAAGATGGCGACGTTCCTGCAGTGCAGTCGCCCGTCTGGCAAAATTACCGTCGAACGCATCGAGGTCGCCCCAACCTTGAGAGCTCGCACGTTGTCAGCAGTCTTCCATGGCCAGGAAAGGTCCTGTTCGGGAGACGGGCGGCCAAAGAGGAGCGTACAAACTGCTTCACTGCGATGATGAGACTCCCTTACACAGCGAACAATACCATATTTCAGAGCTGGGAGCATGGCGAAGCATGTCCTAGCTGCAGAGGTGTGGTCGAGGGGAGGTGCTGCCACTGACAGGGCGAGTTCTCCAGTCCAGGCTGATGCCAGTCACCCACTAAGAGATGCCTGCCATCGTAGTCCATTCAGTAGCGTCCTACCATTGCTTGTGATAGCGAAGTGGCATTCCTTTGGTCAGGCGATCTGGGTCCTCTACGGCGCAGCTTCGTCTGCAAATCCCACCAGTCACCTGCCTCGATCCAAGACATCACAGTCACCCTTTCGCACCTTCCATCACGATAAGGGACAAGAAGATGGCCAAATAATAGCGTACCAAACCTGAACCTGAATACAGCAGTGCGGTGACGAAGAGAAGTCGGCCAGATCGGAGGCCGCGAGGTTTGGGGCCTGAAATCTTTCCCTGACGATCTGGTCCGGCCCCCGTCGATCCTGAGTCAGCACCTCCAGCCGTGGCATGGGGGAAAATTGATTGATTCGCCAGGACCTTCTCTTTTTCTTCCCCAGCTTTCGGTTGACTTTCTGTCAAGATGTTTGCCTTGTCTTTGACACATGCGGCTCTAGGTCAGGTGCGGTGAGTCCGATGCGGGCACTCGTCATGCTTGTGATGGATGGACAGGGTTGGTTGAAACTCAATTGGTGATTGCGAGAAGAGAAGTATATGTCTATGTGCAATTGGCTATTTCTTTGAGGATGCGGCGCAAGAAACCCCCACCCTGTGTGGTACATCTACAATTAGGGTGGAGAGTGACTGCCTGAGCCGCATGCAAGCTGTGCGATCACATGCCTTGCCTTGCCCCGGAAGATGCTGAATGACTGACTCCGTCCCTAGATGCTTGTCCCTGCGGCGTAGATCGTGCAGACACTACCGAAGATCGTTCCCCGAGCGCGCCAATCGAGTTGTAAAGTCTATGAATGAGTAAAGATTCCAAGAGATAGTGTGGGATCGAATTGAATTTGGCTTTGATGGTTTTGTCGTTTGTGGTGCACTCGTATCCAATCAGGCCACAAGGCAACCGCGTTGTTGCCGCGCTTGACGATGACGATGAAGTAGATTGAGGGTCTCGTATTACATGGAGCGTGACTCTTTCGTGGGAAAGTGCTGTGTCCTGTTCTTGCGAGGATGTTGGGGTCGGAATGGTGGTGAGAAGCTCTGCCGCTGCACTGGATTGACGAGAGCTGCGAGTTTGTGTCGTAGAAGTTGAATTGATAGTCGATGAGTATCACGGCTTACTTCTCCGGCTTTCCCTTTGTCTCTCCTGGATCTTTTGGGTCTAAGAAGAGGAAGGCAGCGTGGACAACGCAGTGCGATGTGGAGAGCAGCATTGCGCAAGGGTATGCGGGCCGGAGCGCAAGCGGTGCAAATAGATTAATGATTGTGGTCGGCCTGATAGCTTGTGCTGATGTTGTGGATATGATGACTTGCAGTCGGTGGATGAGTGGTCGAGTAAAGGATAATGCCATGAATCAAAGGGCGTTGAGATGAGATTTATACAAGAGAGGCTCGAGTACAATGACGAGCGTGACTGTCTGCGGCTCAGAGCTGATATTGGGGTCGTATAACGGGCCTCTCTCAGCCAATTGACCGGCAACTATTTCATCAAAGTCCCTTGTCCGAATAGGTTTCCAAGGCTGTATAGTGCACGGCGGACTGGCGGTAGAGACTGCGCCGCCCAATGAGTTCAAAGCGAGATGAAGGTCAGGCAGGCATCAAGATGTCCAAGGATCATTGGTCGAGAGTGGCGTGGAGGACGAGATGTCTGCCGCGGTGTACAGGCTAGGGTTAAGCTCAGGAGCCGACTGCCACAGGATGGTGCAGCTGATTAGCCGTGGTGGGACTGTTTGAGGCAAAGCTAATATGAAAGGAAGTGCCGCAGTGGTAAGCATGTGACATGAATGGCAGAAGGTAGAGACTTATAGCCTCAGTCATGGCTGAGTGGATGAGAAGTAGACAAAATAGAGAGCTAGGTAAACCTACAGCCGTGCAAGAAACAACAATTGGTGTCTAGCTATCGACCGATAGAGCCATGTTGGAGTCATCCCGAGTGAATGACCTGAATAGAGTAGGCAGTGTGGACCAGAAAAGTTGTTGTGGCACGGTAAGAGCAGGCGGAAGTCTGGCTGTGACCAAGCCATCGAGACGAAGAGTGCTTGACCTACCAAACTTGATGCCAAGTGTAGAATAGACAGCAGCCGCACTCAGATCATGTCTCGCATTGGCCTGCCGCAGCCCTACCCTGCTCGGTCATAGCGGGCTTTTCTCCATGGTAATGGGTTTTATAGTTTTCAGCTGGTCGATCATTCCGCCAGTCACCGACCTGCATCCCGCATCAGACCCTCCGGCGGGTATGACGTGCCTCTGGCACCATTAGTCTATTCATGCCGACAAAGACCAGATGTGTTTGTGCTACTTCCAGCGTGGGATGCGGTCGATGGAGTGGACAAGAATGTACAGATCTTGTGTCCTGTGGCCTTGAGTCAAGCTTGGTTGTGGTAGCGTCCTGCAGGCATCCGCCCAACCACATCTCGCGCACAGCAAGTCGATACGGCGACGACTTTGATCCTTGACGGGTCTCTCGCCGAATCTCAGCCGATGGTCGCGATTCATCCGACAAGCTCTGGACTATGGCTGGGCCTGTTGGTTTTTGGTGACGTCCGGTATAGCTTGACCGGACGACCTGTCAATGATCTGCGACGCGAAAATGTCCGATGACAACACGTTCTATCGCGTATCTCGTCTGCAGTAGCTCCGCAGCAAGTCCTGATCAGGGGACTGAGCCCCGAAGGACTATCCCAGCCGGATTGCAGTATTCCAATCTGGATTGTCTGGAGACCAAAAGAGTAGAGTCGCCTACTGCGCATTGTGGCTGGACGTCCCTAGTCCGCGGCTGAACGTCAAGTGCGGCTCGACCTTCCATGGTTTGTCTCAGAAGCACTCGACGATCAAATGGCTGCATGACCGGCAGGGAAATTGGTCAAACATGGCCCCAATGGGTTCCAGGTGCGGTCAACACTGACTCGAACACATGTTTCGTTCTGATCAGGCTTGGGTGTCCATGATAGCACGGCCGGCTGGCCGGGCACGATGGCGTGTTGAGCAAAGAGCAGGTTAGGTGCGGATCACGTTCACCTTTATGGAGCTCGCACAAACACACGATCTATCGACCATTTCTGCGACCCATTGATCTATACTACACCTGGAGCGATGCCGGTTGGAGATAGAGTGCACCCTTGACGACGGAACACACTGTTCGTCTAAATACATAGCTAGTTGCAGTATCTCGTTGGATCGAGCTACGTCAGTCGACATTATGCAGCATTCCGACTGTCTGGACACGTTGCTGACACGCAGTATTGGTCCTCATCGACCTGTACCGGTGGAATATGCAGTCTGGCGTGCAGCACTATCGATGATGCCTTACACACAGCCGGAATCCTTTTCAGCAATATTGTACCCGATGATTTCGTGCTTTTGCTCCAAACTATTATCGATGCTGTAAAAATTGATCTCTATACTGCGAGATCTAGAGACGTTTCTATATTTGTCGCGCACCACTACACCGGTTGTCGGACACTGCCCTGGAGAATGGCTGTGTAGAAGAATGGTGGAAGTTTGGCGTTTTTCGGTCGGTGCTCTTTGGTCGCAAATTGCCATTCTCCCAGCCAATCAACAACCATGCTACAAGCTGAGATAGCTCGCTTACCCTCGTCACACTCGATTGGCGTCAATTTACGCGTGCGACGTACCCAACTGGTGGAATCGCTGCTGTAGCCCTGTGGGTTGTTGACCTCGGCCACAGTCACGGCCACCTCACATCCCGTCGCTACGCAGCGCTGCAGTCACCTTGAGCAGTATCAAGATCGGAGAAAGCGCATTGTCTGTCTGTCATCATTGACAAAGCCATCCGCGCCATCCTACTTCTATTCTTCTCAGCTCTTCACCGGTTGTTGCGGGGAAACGCAGCTGACATCCGCCCGCCCTTTCCATTTCGCCCCCGGCCCTTGTCTCAACGCCTATCGCTGGCAACCTGTCAGAGCAGAGCTGATCGTTTGATCTCTGCTGTTCGCTCGTGGCCGCTGGAGACGCAGAGCAGCTCGTACCGTCATTCGTGGGTGCTTTCGTCCCCTCGCACACCGCATGATCGGCGTGAATGGCGTTCATTCATCCAGCTTGAGACCATAATACGGCCAAGACTTACACTCTGAGAGATGGCGAACCCTCCGGAACAGGCGGTGATTCCCGGCTTCTACCCGATCGATTCCTTGGAGGCTCAGCTGGCCTACTATGAGGACTCAAGCCATGATCTCTTTCCCTTCTTCTGCCAAGGCACCACCGTGCCATGGGGCATCAATTGTGCCGGCAATGCCTCTTTCAGCTCTAATTTTGATCGAATGCAGCCGCCTCCACCGACACTTTCACCAACTCAGGGCTCGTCTAGTGGAGTACCACTGTCGGCCAACACTGATCATTCATCTCCAACACAATATTGGCTACGAGGTGGCAGTGATATACTAGAGCCATCGACCGACTTTCTGTCGCCTGGTCAGTTTGACACTTTTGCAAAATTCAACTCTTTGGAGAATGCCCAAATGGAACCGACACAATCTGGACATGGGTCCCTCCCATCTAATGCTTGGGCTCAGACTTCCCACCCTGGATCCGAAGCTCTTGCAGCGATGCCCAATACCTGGAGTCC
This sequence comes from Elsinoe arachidis, assembly GCA_013372555.1. NCBI lineage: Eukaryota > Fungi > Ascomycota > Dothideomycetes > Myriangiales > Elsinoaceae > Elsinoe > Elsinoe arachidis. Next base: position 1,318,799 of record JAAPAX010000006.1, on the reverse strand, counting down.
CACCACCGCGCCTCAAAGCCAAACTCCCACCGCCGCGGATCCGCAAGCGTCTTACCAGCATGCACAAGCGCACATGATGCCTTCAAGCGCTGGAGACTTAAATTACGGATACGGTCCTGGCTACGGAATGCCAGCGCAGAGCTCTGCAAACCTTGACGGCACTTTCGTCACACAAGCCGCTACTGCCGCATACACCTCACCACCCACAGCTTCATGGACCGGTGAAGCTCAGAATGACAACAGCACAATCAGTATGCATTACCAGTATCTCAGTCCGTCTAATCTTGGGACTGCACAACCACTGTCACAATCGCAAGCCATCACCAGAGCACGGCCACCAGCTGCGACCTCATCCTATTTCCCGTCTCAATATGAAATGCAGTACGTACCAAGGTATAGCTAAACAGGCGCACAGCGCTAATTCTCGCAGGAGTCAGGTTCCGCGCACGGCGCCGCAGCCCACGTGGCACACAAATGAGCCGTGGGCCCCGATGAACCTCAGGAGCGAAGTACAAAATCACCCGTCGGCCCAGCGCATCCACCAAGAACTATCCATACCGTCGTATCCTCTCACTCTGAACTCAGCTTCCGGCAGTGCTTCGCCCTTGCGCCCATCCCCTGCACCCAGAGTTGCAACCAGACGACAAACTCGCAACAGCAAGTCCGCTCAAGGGAACACTTCCTCTTCTGGTGAATCCTCCAAGAAACGTGGGGGACGTCCAAAGGGCAAGGGTATAAAGCGAAAGACCCGTGAGGAAGCCGCAAAGATGAGAGCAATTGGCTCCTGCTGGAGGTGTGCGATGCAAAGGGGTATGTAACCTGCCCGTCTTCTGGTGACGATCCCGACTGACACCAGATCTACAGATAAAGTGAGAAGCTCACACTGACTTCGTTATTCTGCTTCTGACTATCTCGCAGTGCGATCCAAATGAGCCATGTATCCGATGTCAACAGGCACTCCAGAGGTCACATCTTTCATCTTCGCGCATACTCGGATGTGATCGAAGACAACTTCAGGTGCTCGTCGGCCACTTTCTGCCAGGTGAGTATGTTCATGACCGCGCGCTGCAGGATGCTCACGACGATCAGCTTCACTGACAGAAGCGAACTCGGTCGATGCACTCCATGAATTCATGACGCAGAGAGTCTTCAGATGGGGCGACCCTCAGGAAGCTGGTTTCTTCGTACCCTTGGCTTGTGGTTGTGGCCCAGCGTTTACCTGGGTACAAATGTGGGAATTTGAGCCTCAAGACGATGACATACATTACACAGTCATGTATCCCAAACAAGATGCCACACCGATGCGAGTCAAAACGCCTCTGCTCGGTCTCATCAGATTGGAGGATCAAGGATATGCACAATGCGATCAATTTATCAACAGGATCATCAGTCATCACCTTGGTGAGTTTGCGGACAAATGCTTTGAGGAAGAACACATCTTTCAACAAGAGCTTTTGAGGCTCGTCTGCGCATTGTATCGGGATGCTCCGAGGACAGAGGTTGTAAGTGACGCCGTTCACATCTCAGGCCCGGAACACGCTGATCCGTACAGGTGCTTCGTGAACAACTCAAAGAAGTCTTACGCATGCTCATTGCCACAAACATCATGACGACGACCTTTAGCATTCCCAAGGACCTCTTCACAACGACAATCCTCCCCCATCTGAAACGCGGTGGTTCGGCAATGGAATTCGGAGATTATCCGTCACCACGTATTGCCAGTCACCAGCTCAAATTCTACTTCAGTCGCATCAGACACGACGCATACTTGAGGATCCTCCAGTACTTGAACTCGAAGCTAAGAGCTTGGACCAACAAGGAGGCGACATGGCTGACGGCCTTCTGCATTACCTTAGGCTTCGCCATGGTGCTCGAATATTGCCAGCAACTCATTCACATGCGATCTGACGCGAGAATCTCGCGTGGACAGAGGGACGTGTGGACAGCTCGACACGAGACTTTGATAGAGTGCAAGACCATTGACGAGCAGTACGCGTTCCTAGTTGCTCTCTTTCACAACAAATACCACATGAGGAACATTTCATTCGCCAAGTTGTCGGATTTTATCAACACACGACCACAGGATGGTCCCGAAATTGCTTTCATTCATGGATTGCAGAATCTAATGGCTTCGCAAGGTGGGTCTTGTCCAGCCTTTTGTGCTGAATCATGCTAATACAGAGATAGCGGACTACCTTCGTGGGAAGAAGATCTTGAATCTTCCAGTCGATCATCGTCAAGCATATACTTCTCGTCTTGTGACACGTCTTTTGGATAATTTCATGGGACTTCAACTCGGTTCAGACCCTCGATTCACGCAGATCTCATGATCGTTGCTTCACAGTCCTTTTGGAGAGTGGATTCTTGCTTAGCATGATTCAAGAGCGTGGAATAGAGAAGCATTAGCTGTGTACACATGGGGGACATGACCACGATGAACAAACATCAGCGTTTCTTCTCTTGCATAGATACCCTTTGGCCCGACTTTCGGTTCAAGCGCATGTCCTACGTGTCTCTGGTCATAGAATATAGAGGTGTCTGACGAAACTTGTCAGAACCCCCAATCGAAGCCTTTACCACACACGCTGGCAAACAGAATAATCTTGACAGCCTTGCGTAAACATAGCACTGTATTCTTGTTCACCATAAGACACTTCAGACCGTGTCATTCTGACTAGGAATGGAATGAAATGCGTACTTCAAGACTCTGGCCAGCATCAGGCGTCCCAATATCAGCAGGGCGGAGCATGTACCCGGGGTTTAAGCAGCAGAAGCCTCTAAGCAACAAGCAATGTGTGGACCAACACTTCTCGAGCAAGTACAAGCCCGATCCTTCATTACGTCCGCCACTTTTCAGCCTTGCCACGATGCTCCTTTCCCACAGTGTGACATTGTAGATATGCAAACACTGCAAACCCCATCCCCACCCTGATCTCCGGCCCACGGCCCTCCCATCCGCCTCCACCTCAAATTCTCTTCCCCAGCCCGCACCCTCTCTTCCTCCTCTCATACACTTCATGAAAAATCATACGAACGCATAATCAACCGCCATCCCGGCTCTTCGGGCCGTCATAGCAGTGGGATAGTAGGTCATATTGGCGTACCAGAGCGAACGCGACCAGAAGCGGCTTTTAGGCCTCTCATTCTGTTCGGACCTGGCGCAGAGATGTGTCGGGTTCGAGGTGGGCGGGGGGTCACCTGCGCTGCTTTATATTATTCTTCTTCTTCACTACTGTACCTTGATGGATGAGGGGTCTCGGAGTAAGAGCTAGGAAGGTTGGGTAGGACACGGAGCCGTCGGGATGTTGACGTCCCACAGCTGCTTGGGTGGATGAGGTAGGTACCACGCCAGCTCGCACTTCAGCCGGAACCAAACCCAGCACCGACTCTACCTACTCTTGCTACTCCCTCTCTCGACTCCCAATCCAGTCCTACCTCTCTCTTTCCACGATCGCCGGCTCACCCTATGCTCTGTCGTTGTGACATACAAAACCAAACCACTATTTGCCTGCTCCCCGTCCTCTCTCAATGGATTCGCGAGTAACTTTTCATGCAAGGTCTCTGTGGGAAAACGAAACAGCCTGTACAGACAAAACGGGCGGTCCGCTCCACCCCGTCCTCTTCAGGCCCCTTCGTGGGTCGGATGGGAGGATGGGACTTGTGTGGACCAAACACTCTTTTTCTTTGCTATATAGCTTCGATAGTGCGAGCGAGGAGATGGTGATGGTGGCTGTTGCTGTGAGCTGTAAGTGGCTTGCTTGTGCATCCGTCGTATTACAATGCAAGGCTAGAGTGAAATAAGTAGGCATACACTGACGCCCCGCGAATAAGATGTTCCTTTGCCAAATCAATTACTTTCAATCATCGAAACTCAAAGGCATGGCGCAATGGTACAAGCGAGGCAAGAAGCTTCAGATGGCATACTTGTGTATCCAAATGTAATATGGACGGGGTATATCTTTCCAAATCTTAGATGTCTAGAACTCCATCCCAGCCAGCCTCTTTCCCTCTTCTTGTCACCAGCTTTACAGTCTCAAACAATGCAATATCAACCTCTTGTAATCCTTGACCGCCACCTCCAAGTCCGCCAACGTCAACGCCTCATCCGCTCCATGCGCGACATGAATACTCCCCGGCCCGTATAGATACCTCTTCTGACCATCCACCGTCACCTTCAAATTCGGTACATCAGTCCCATAATTCACCGCCTCCTTGTCAAAACCCGGCACGTCCGTATCCAGCGGAACAGGCCCGTAGCCAACTCCCAGGAAGTCAAGACTCACGACCTTGTTCCCCTTGTCGTCCCGGAAGTCTTTCGTTGCGTCCTCTACTGCTTTTGTGACCATGTCTTGGATATCCTCGGGCGAGCCATCGGCGATGCGGATGGCGACTTTTGCTCGTGCTTCTTCCGCTACGACGTTCGCTGCGACGCCGCCCGTGATTTGACCGATGTTGAGAGTTGTGACACCGTAGCGGTCGCTTTTCGGGAGGGAGGGCTCGAGATCGAGGAGGGCGTTGAGAGCGCGGACAAGGACCTGGTTGGCACTGCGGCCGAGCCAGGGGTAGCCTGAGTGGGCTGCTTTGCCTTGAGCCTTGACTTCGAAGACCGTGATGCCCTTGTGCCCGCTAGCGAGTCTGCCCTCGGTGGGTTCACCGAAGATGATGCTCTTTGGGGTGAGGTTGAGCTTGTTGGCTGCGCGCATGCCGTCGCCGTGGGTTTCTTCGCCAACTACGAAGAGGAAGGCAAAGTCGTTGGGTGTCACTTCTACCGAGTCGAGGAGGCCATTTGCCGCAATGATCATAGCTGCCACGCTGCCTTTGGCGTCAACGGAACCTCGGCCAGAAATGGTGGTGCTGGCTTTTGTAGAGGTCGTGTTGTACGGGATGAAGGGCGGGACAGTGTCGATGTGTGACGTGATAAGCAGCTGAGGATTGCGGTTCTTGCCCGGCCATGCAAAGACGTTGTAGCGATCTTTAGCCACCTCTTGCGCTTCGACTTGGTAGCCTTGGGACTCCAGAGACTGTGTGAGCCATTTCCCAACTTCCAGCTCGTTCCCACTGATGGACTCAATTTCGGTGAGATTCTTGTGGAGGTTGATGAGATCGTTTGTGCGAGATGACGCGAACAGATCAGAGATGGGAATTTGCGAGGACAGCTCGAGATCTTGTTGCGCTGGTATGTGAATTGCTTGAGAAGGGGACAGCAAGGTCAGCGAGCCCACTGCAATCGCATTCAAGAGCTTCATGGTAAGCTTCCAGGGAGGCACGGAGTCGGGGAAATGAGTAACTGAATTGTCCCAGGATGTGGATTGGCAGGGAGTGAGCTTTGAGGAAACAATGCATCCATGTCAAGGATGGCAGTGTTTCTCCGCACCTCGTCGAGCTCAGGGCAGCTCAGAATGACGTGCACCGTCGGGATCGAATGCCAAGGATTCAGGAACACCCGCCATTTCGACTTGGAGCAATGGAAATCTGGAATGTTCCGACTCTGAGCTAGCTTGAAGATAGGAGCAAATGGATGTTGCTACAATTCGTGAAGAAGCTTTGACCGGCAGAGATATCTTCAGCATACCTTTCAATCACCTTGAGAAGGCCATCATACCACAGGGGTCCTTCGTGAAACTTCACGTTGAGGATGCCTCTCAAGCAAATCGAAGACTGTTATAGCATTCGTATGGAAAGTAGATGACACCGAAGTCACTGGGGTCGAAGCTTGGGTTTCCTCAAGTCCAGCATCTGAAAGGTTGCCTCGGTCTCATACCTTAGTATGACGTGACCGTCCTTTGGGCTCACAAGTCGGTCATAAGCCTGAATTCAAATGACGAGAAAGCTCTCGTGCATCAGCAGCAGATACTGTAACAGCGTCTGACGCTGTTTGGTCGCACGGAAAGAAGACCGAAAAGTCGTCGTCAGCTCACGGCACACACGGGAATCCCAGGGGTTGTGGCTGAAAGGGACGGCAGCTTTTAGCTTTAGCAAGAGAAATCCTCTCAAGCCACACTGCAGTGGCTACGTCCGCTAGAAACATGTTCGAGGCCTGCAGGATGATGCACGGAAGAGACAAAAGGTCATGGATATCGACAAATCAAGTGGAGAATAGACGAACCGTGATGGGCGAGACAAGCTTTGACAAGCTTTTTGGAACATGTTAGCGGCGGGAATCGTGGTCGGGGGACGTCACCGTGCAGGAAATTCGCAAAGAGTTGGATCCGAGCGAGATGGAACTGGTCAGCCCCCTCCAGCCATTACCGAGAGTAATGCGACCGCTATACGAGGGGTCCTGTGGCCTCTCTTATCTTTTGTATGCATCCTTCATTTCCCTTCCTTCTGCCTTGACCTGTAGAGACTCAGACATTTACCTGACAACTGCGGCGGTGTACGACGTTGCGACAGCCACATCCACAAGACGCCTTGGATTTGCGACAGACTGCGCCATGCAAAGACACTATCAATAGACGACTCATCTTTCAAATCTCTCGAGTCGTTCCTCCCACAGGCATCCTTTGCTTGTTTATCCGACCACTATTATCAACATGGCCGAAGCAACAGAAAAGGCCCCTCCCAAGACCCCGCAGAGCATGTCCGGCACGTCAACAAGCGAAGCCGAGAAGCAGCCCGTGTCCGCGCCTCCACCCGACGACGGCAAGGACTCCGCCCATGGCCTTCAACATCTGCACCTCGCAAAACCTACAAAATCACTGACACATGGCAAATCAAAGAAAGAGCCGGCCGGTGGATATGACTCGACACCAATTCCTGTCGGACCGCCAGGATGGACCGTCAAAATCACCTTCAACAGAGCGACCAATCTGCCCATGGCTGATCTCAACTCGTTCAGCTCAGACCCGTACGTCCTTGCTCAATTGAACATCAGTCTCCCCCAGCGACACAAAGAGGATCCGCCATTGACGTTCCGAACACACACTATTCGTAGGAAGACGGATCCGGTATGGAACAGCGAATGGATCATAGCAAATGTGCCTTCGTCCGGTTTCAAGCTCAAGGCTCGGGTCATGGATGAAGACCCGGCAGATCATGACGACCGACTGGGAAATGCCCATATCAGCGTTGACCACATCAATGAGGACTATCCCGGCATCAAGGAGCAACACTATGCCATCAAAAAGCGAATGGGTAGCAAACGAGCATATGTCATCCGAGCCATCTCCACGTGTCTAGGCAACTCGCCCCATATGCACGGCGAGCTGATAATGAGCGTTGAAGTCTTGGGAAGGACCAAGGATGAGTCCGGCGGCCGAGCCTACACGGTTGGACCATGCTGGTGGGTAAAGCATTACTCGCCTATGCTTGGCCGTATGACGGGTATGAAGGAGGAGCGAGAATCCAAGCCGGAAGAAGCTCCGCAGGACCAATCTGAGAAGCAAGGTGAAGGCGCTGGCACCGGCGCCGAGGCAGAATCCAAAAAGAAGAAAAAGTCGAGCGCTCAGCGCTACAACTTCCAGGCCAACCAGATGCAACTCCCTGGCCCTGTACCTGCTGAGCTTTATCACCGCTATGTCGAGTTCAAGCCTTTCGTCAAGGGCATGTTTACTCGATCTGGTCCACGAGGCTATCTCTTCAACAAAGCTCTACATCACCAGCATGCTCGAGTCTACAATTACGACAGATCTACGGTTTGGGGATATGTACCCGTAGATGATCCACAAGCCATCACAAAGCGGTTTCTCGAATTGGTCCACTACGATCGAGGCGGTCGTATCTTCACCTACGTCTTGACTCTGGACGGTCAATTCCGCTTCACCGAGACTGGCAAGGAATTCGGCATTGACATGTTGTCGAAACACTCGATGCACAGTGATGTGGAAGCTTACATCGCCTTTTCCGGCGAGTTCTTCCTCCGCCGCTATCGTCCTTCATCACATCGCAAGAAGTCATCCGGCTCCTCTCTCCGGCCCTCATCGCCATCACCCTCTGGCAAGTCTCGATCACCTAGTCCCCTGAAAGCACGCCACAAACTCAAACCCTCCACTTCATCCTCCAAGCACCTCTCTCCGGACCCATCCAAGCCTGTCGCCGATGCCGATCCCTCCGTCTCAGACGACGAAGAAGCCACCTCCAACGCCAACGAGACCGCCGGCGGCAAAGTCAAACCCGACACCCCTGTCGCCTACGAAACCGGCGACGACGGCGTCCCCCTCGACCCCTCCGAATACGAACTCTTCATCGACAACGACAGCGGCACCTACCGCCCGGCCGCCCACCTTCTCCCTCTACTCCGAACGTTCTTCAACCGCTCCTTCCCAGGCCTCCACGTCCGCACGCTCGACTGCCAAAAAGACGCCGACAAAATGGGCAAACTCAAGGACGAGCAACGCGAGCGCAAGAAGAAATCCCAAGGTGGCGCGACGGTCGTCTTCACCCAACGAAGCAGGAGTAGTTCGTTCGCGAGCAGTGTAAGCTCTTCTGACGAAGAGGAGCTAGACCGCATCGAAGGTACGGGCGAACGGAGGTTTAGAGAGCAAGTCGCGAGGGACTTTGAGTGGAAGGCGAAGAAGCGCGTCGAGCACTGGCGGAACGTGGATCCGCGGCGGTCGAGACCAGACGGGGATGGGCCAGGGGGGCAGGAAATCGCAGCTGAGAAGAGCGCCGAGCCAGCGAACGGAGAGAGGGACGAGGAGAAGGGAAACGGAATGGAAGTCGAGGGCGGCGAGAAAGAGAAGGAGAAGATCGAAAAGGAGGAGATTGATAAGGAGGAGGTGGGGAGGGAGCAGGGCGTTGATGTCACGAGGAGGGGGACGGAAATGAATCAGGGTCAGACGATTGGGACGTCGGATAGGCATCCTGAGCATCATGTTGTGAGGAAGGAGGAGGGAGAGGGGGAGGGGGAGGGGAAGAAGGGGGAGTGAGGTTGTGATGGAGAGGGTGTACAGAGCGCTTTGAAGTTTGGATGGTGGATTTTGATACCCTGCAATGTTATTCTTTCTTCCAATCAATGGTATGACGATGCAGTGTTGTATCCAAGCTCGGCAATGACCGGCTGCGCGATTCAAGTATCGCGACGTGCCGTGTGCTACGCTGAGGTCTGGATGATCATTGGGGAGGCACTTGCAAGCGCTTTGTGAGCAGGATCTGGCCAGCAAAATCATCTGATATCATGCGATATTACAACCTGTACACGACCCTCTTCCTCACCACCAGCTTTATGGCCATCTAGTTCTTCACCTTATCCACCACCTCCTTTGCCTTTCCTTTTGCTTGTTCCGCTGCTCCCTTTGCGCTATCTACTATCGACTCCGCGCCCTCTTTCGCCTTTGCCTCGAGGGACTTTTCTCTGCCGCCGAATCTGTCGCGGTATGTTAGCTTCCTTCTATGCAGTCTTTCGTCTGTGTGTCTGCGCGTATGCTCCCGAATTCTCCTCCTTGTCCTTCTTAGTCTCCGGGATTTCTTGCTCTTGAATCTTGTCCGTCGTCTGAAACTCTGAATGTCATGATCCTTCGCTTCTCTCCTTCTCACTCCTCCATATGGGTGACGATCGGGGGAGTTTACTCACTTCCAGTAGTTCAAGTACCTGTATCCTTGCGTCGATTGCGCGCCAAAGTTCACCACGTGACATCCGAACAGCAGCCAGTTCTTAGGCTGAACCGCCAGCGCGTATCGCATGAAGGTACCACTGTAGCCCATAAGGGCGAGAGTCATGGGGCCCGAGATCCTGTGTCCAGCTCAGCATAACGCACTCATGCTTATCCTCCTGTCCTTGCGAGCAAAACGTGTGATCTCTGGAGGGAAAGTGGAACCACAGGAGTATCAGGCAGACGTACAGCTCTTCCGGTTTGTTCGTGTCCATCACCGCCGCAAGAGGAATACCAAAGTTGGACGCCGGCCCCCAAAAGTCTATGATTATCAGTTGCATGCTCTTCCGTCAAACCGGGGATTGCGCGGCCGTACGGGTCGAGCAGAGGTAATCTGCCACTGGATTCGAGCGGATTTTGGCATTGAGAGCCTTGACTGCGGCAGCCATCTTGACGTGTGTTGCGAGGAGGAATAGCAGAAGGTGAAGTGTGACTGAGAGAGGTCCGGAGCTATGGGCGGAAGAATTGAAGCTGTCGACGATTGAGAGGTCGGGTTGAGCTGCACCGTGCGGAGAATGTGGAGACCGGAAGTGAAGGCCGGATTTAATCTAATCTTATCGGATCAGAGGAATTTATTCCTTGCGTTTGCGACGACCACAGATTGGATGCATCGACAACCAGCGCTGAACAGGTCACTGGAAGGATGAAGCTGCTCACGCTCAATTTCGTCACTTGTGCAAGAAAGGCATGCAAATCTTCGCCAGCGGCATTCCCGCTACATCCTCAGGAAGCAGAACTCGAACAAATTGAGCTGGATCTGAATGTGGTTTTTATACGGAATATATTGCCTAGGCTGGAATGGCCGGCGATCAGGACAATAGCACAAGAGGTGAGTCTGCCGATCACCCAGTCCTTGAGGGCATGCTCTGACATCTGCAGCTCGGACTACCTAGCTTGCCTGATGAGACACCTGAACTAGAGACACTGGTAGCTGAGACTGGAGAGCCGACACAAGTACTGAAGGACCTACATCAGCTGCTCATGGAGACGGGAATAGAGTCCGGGAAGCTGGTGTGTGGGAACTGTGGACATGAATATGCCATCAAGGAGGGCATTGCCAACTTTTTGCTCCCGAGCCATTTGGTATAAGGATGACATTGATAGAGGGCTCAGCCCCTTCAGTCGACGATGTAGGGGGAGTGTGGTACCAGGACTGTTCATGAGTGGAAGCCATGGCTCCTCTAGGCGTTGAGGTCTCGAAAGGACAAGAGGGAGGGCAAGAACGCGCTTGATAGATGATACCCATACACGCGCACTCGGCGCTACGATTTATGCTGTACAAATCCCTCGTTGCCGCCTCTCCCTTACGTATCCTTTCTCTCAGCCGCCCTTCTCTTCGCCCTAACCTCCGCCTTCCTCCTCTCACCACCGTCCACCTTCTTCCCCCTCCTATGCTCCCACAGCCCCTCCTGGACCTTGATCTCCGCCCGCCCCGTCCCCTTCAACAACCTCACATTCTTCCCAGCAATAATATTCCAACTCTTGATACTCACTCCATCCACCGGCTTCCTCTTCCCCTCCTCCACCTCCCTCACCACCCTCTCCACATCCTCCCCCTCCGCCCCAGGCGCCACATTCACCACCACCCTCTTCGTCCCTTTACTCCTCAACAAATCCACACCTTCCCGCTCAGGCGCTTTGACTTCCACAATCCTCAACTCCCCCGCCCCGTCTTTCACGTCCTTGAGGTCACCCCCAATCCCAAACTCCCCATTGCGGAACTTCTGCCGCCACCGCAGCAGGTAGCGTCGGCTGCGCGCGGGCTCGACACCGGATGAACGGAGTTGTTCCGAGGAGAGGGAGAAGAGCGAGTCCCAGCTTGGGATTTTGGAGGAGTGGGCGATCATGTTGCGCCCGATTAGGGTGAGGAAGGTGGGCGCGTCGGGGACGAAGGGCGTGGGGCGAGGGATGGGTTGGGTGGCTTTGATGTGGGCGCAGCGGATTGTTGAGGGGAGGTGTGAGGTTGAGATGTTGCTGTGGAGGGGGATAGTGAGTAGTCGGGGTGCTTTTCGGGGTATCATGGTTGGAGGTATGTGTGATGTGGGGGATTTTGTGGCGATGAATTGGGCAATGGATGGCAACTCGAGGGAGCTGAAGAACTTGAACGAGTTCGGGCTGGTGTGCGTCGTATGTAGTGCTGATCTGGTGGATGCTTGAGCTGCTGTCGTCCAACCTCGAACTTTTTGATAGACCAAGTAGCGCCGGTCGGTGCCGCAGAGCCGCAATTTCCATGCTCAAGCTTGCACTCACCTTCCTCGCTTCCTCCATTTGCATGTTCAATAATACTGACGACGGATTGCGGAGGCTTACTTAGAGGTGCTCGAGATATCTTGAGTCGCATAATAATGATGATTCCACGGTGAACCGGATCTGATACCACTCCCTGCGAAGGACAGAGAAGCCCTCAAGATGGCCGCCACCACGAATGGTCACAAATCGACCATGGCGACCCACTCAAACCCATCAACAGCCACCAACGGCAATGGCACGCCGTCACTCGCAGGCGGCAACCTCGCCGACCAACTCAACGACCTCGAACGCCGCAAATACGTCAAAGGTTCTAAACTCGGCTCAGGTCAATACGCCGACGTCTTCTCCGCCCACCTCATCTCGGACCCCACCCAACTCGTCGCCATCAAAAAGATCAAAGTCGGCCCCGAAGTCGCAGAATGGGGCATCTCCCACGACTCCCTGCGCGAAATCAAGTACCTCCAAGAACTGCATCACCCAAACATCATCCGACTCCACGCCGTCTTCTCGACCAAGAACCAGAACTTGAATCTCGTGCTGGAACAGTTACCACAGGGTGATCTGCTCAAGATGATCCAGGACGTGGATAAGGTGCACTACGGCGCTCCAGACATCAAAGCATGGATGGTCATGTTGTGCCGAGCCGTTCACTTCTGCCATGCAAACTTTGTGCTGCATCGGGATATCAAGCCCAATAACTTGCTGATTGCGGCAAATGGGGAGATCAAACTTGCTGATTTTGGTTTGGCGAGGAGTTTCGCGGATCCGTTTGTGCCGATGACGTACAACACTATCACGAAATGGTACAGGCCGCCGGAGCTGTACTACCAGGCCAATTTCTACTCTGGAGCAGTGGATGTTTGGAGTTCGGGATGTGTGTTTGCGGAGCTGATCTTGCGAAGGCCGTTCTTGGCTGCTATGCCGGATACGGATATGAACATGATTGGGATGATTAGCAGGATGATAGGAACGCCGACAGAGGATAATTGGCCTGGTGTGAGCAAGTTGAAGGGATACGTGCCGGTAGAAAAGGCGGATCTAGTGCCGGTAAAGACAAAGGGGGAGTGGGAGGCGATGTTCAGGAGTGTGGGCAGTGTGGGTGTGGATTTGCTGATGGGTATGTTCAAGCTGGATCCGAAGAAGAGGCTGACGATGGATGGGGTGTTGCGGCACGAGTGGTGGACTACGGCTCCGAAGCCGAGCAAGCTTGAGGATCTGCCGAAGAAGGGCGGAGGGTTGGAGGCTATGGGCGACGATCTAAAGCGGAGAGGAGGCGAGCTCCCGAATGGACGTGGTGACAAGGTGGCGAGAAAACTGGACTTTGGAGGAATGAAGTGAACTTGGCTTGAATCGAGAGGGAACGACAAAAAATCTGTCGGCCTGGGCAGATGACACCGTCAGCAGCCTGGCGATCCGGCATAAGGTAGGTAGCTGTTGCAAACATCGACCGCACCCAGCACTCAATCGCTAAGCAGGCACGCTGCATGCACGCCAACAGTGCGACTCCAGGACATACATACGCCTGGATTGATGATGGGAGCGATGTACACGTGACAAAAACATTCTGACTAAGTACTCACTCCGTACAAAGTGGCAAAAAAGCTCTTACTCACTTACTCGACTGGACCGTTGTACCAGGGCTTCTCCAATCTACATCGCATCGCACATTAATCTGTGGTGTCATGCAGAGAGGAGAACTTGATTTGAACCCGGGGCCTTTGCTCTGGGTCAGAGCTGCGCCGAATAGGTGATGGCCTAAACTCGGTCGACTGCAGAGCAGAAGACTTGGTTTGACTACTTAACCACTTGAGCTAAGCTCGCGGGGTCGTTCGGTGAAGGGCATATGACAAAGTGGCGTTATATAGTCATGTTGCTTGGGAGGGGACTTGGTGGCATGTGAGGTGGACCGTGAAAGATACATAATCCGGCCATGTTGAAGCACGATAATCTCACCTACAAGGATACACTACAGTACAGTACATGTTCTCATCGCCCTAGTCCGTGACCGCGCAACTCAAAAGGCCACAGTTCTGAAATGAACGAGAGACGACTCCCTACGAATGACAGCCCGAACCATAAGGAAGGTTCAATGCCGCCACTCACGGAGGAATCATTGATCTACGCTGTGGTCATAGAAGACCGGCATTGTGATCGTGCAACTGTGGAGACCTCAAAGGAGAGAGTTGCAGACGACGAGTCTGTTCATGCAGCGCTTCATAGTAGTCATAGGCAATCGGATATGAAATTGAAGAAGGTGAGAAACAGATCAGAAGAAGGAACAGGGACAGCAACACCGTAGATTCAAGCGAAATGCATTTCAATGCCTAATCCCATTGACTCCATTGACCGTCTTCTTCGCCTGCTGAGCACCGGCCTGCACAGGGGGAGGAGGCGGAGGCGGCACCGGGCCAAAAGGACGGGGGAGATTCGACTCCTGCTCTTCCTCGGTGTCGTCGTTGTACTCCTCGCCGTCCTCGTCGTCTTCGTACTCGTCGTACTCGCTGTCCGTCTCGCCGAGATCCTCGTCGCCTTCGGGGCCGATGACGTCTTGGCCTTCGACGTTGCCGCCGCCTGCGCGGCCGTAGCCGTTGGTTTGCATGGCGCGGCAGAGCGTCTTGAGTTTGTCGTTTTCGCGGGTGAGGCGTTCGATGTCCTTTTGGGAGTGGGAGCGTTCTTCGGCCATTTGGAAAATGTTCTTGTTGGTGGCTTCTTGTTTGCGGGTGAGTTGCATGTTCTCCTTTTCTAGACGCTTAGTCTTCTTGGACATTTCTTCCATTTCCTTGCGAAAGGTTAAAAATAAGTCATTGCTATTGTTCAAAGTATCTTCAACCTTCAGATACGAGGTGTCAGCTTGGTGGTCTGAATGAAAATGGGTCTGGACAGTTGACGAACCTGTTTGAACTTTTCGACGTAAATGTTCAGTTGACTTCTCAATTCGTTCTCAGTCTGGGAAAAGGTAGAAACTTGTCGTGTTAATTGATGAGACTTTGACAGCTCTGCGTCTTGAGCCTTGCGCAGCTTCTCGTGTTGCGCTATGTGATATTGTATCTCCAGTTCGCGGGTCCGGAGTACAGATGCCATGTGAATCTCACGCATCTCATACTGCTCGATGAGGCTCCTCAGTTTGTAGTGCTCAACCAGTGTGTTGTCAGGTCCCGAAAGGTCAGTCGCAGACCTGCTGGGTGCTTCGCGAGACTGTATGACCTCTTCCACATCGCCGACCATCTGCTCAAGTCGGTGGTGAAGCTCATCGTTCTTGTCCGCTGCCGTTTCTTTTGCCTCGCGAAGATCCTCTTTAAGCTTCTTGTTATCCTTAGTAAGTTCCCGGCTCAGCTTCTCCAACTTCTCCTTAATCGAATTGGCTTTGCTGAGCTCTGATCTTTGAGCGTCCTTGTCCTTCTGCAGCTGATCGGCTCGTTTCTTGGCTCGGGTGTGTTCTCTTTCGGTGCGCTTCATGTCAATCAGAAGCTTGTGCCACTCTCGCTGTATATGCTCGGCCTTGTCATTGGCAGAATCCATCTTTTGCATGATGTTCTGCATTTCTCGATTCGCCTTCCTGGCTTCCCTTTCTGCGCCCGGATATCAGCAGGGTCCTTCGACCGCATCCATGTGACCTACCGATTTCTGCATCTTCCTCACTCTTGCCAGCTCGATCTTGTTCTAATTGAGCTATCTTCGCCTGAAGCTGCTTGCGCGCTTCCTCGGAGTCCGGTGCCACTTTCTTTCCTTTCCCCTTCTTCGTCGCAGGGGCGGCGGTCGGCGGGGGAGGAGGCGGTGCTGCAGTATCAGAGGCCGTCCGCGAAGCCGTGTTGGCCACAGCCGGCCGAGAGGCGACTTCCGCCATCTCTCTGTTCCGCTTGTGTCTTGTCCGGGCGAAGACTATACTTCCACGGCTCAGGTCCTGCTAGAAAAGGACCTGGCTACGCACTAGATAATGTCGTCGGGTGTGGACATGGAGAGTCAGAGAGGATGCTGGACCTTGTTGAAGGTCACCGGGAAAGCAGTTTGGGCCTTGAGGTGGTTCAGATCGAGCTGTGGTGTTTCGACGTGCTCGGAAAGGTCCTTGCAGGGGGTTGCGGAATCCTTCGTGGTTCAAAATGCGTGTCTATGAATGCGCGGTAAGAATGTGCCAGTCCAGTACCAATAATCCGCAGAGTAATGGAGCTGCAAGAGAATGTGAGTGATCCGTAAAGAGTCCAGAGCGCTGTGCTGCACCTCACGTGGAATCTTGAGAGAGCAGGATCAAGATGAAGGGACGTCCCTGAGAGGACGTCATGATTGGTGGGATCCCTTCCGCTTTTCACTTGAGCCGCGTTAGCCGACGCTGCGTGGGATGAATCTTTGATGGGATACACGGCAAGATTTTCAATCACACTAATACCAGATCTGCTGTACAGTATCTCACAGAGCTCATGGTGATGCGCAGGAGCGTCAACGTCCTCAAAAATGATGGACTGGTCCATTCAAGAGCGACACCGAGGAAGTCAAAACTCCGCCACCACTATGCATCGATAACCAACCTGGAAAGTCTGCCAAAGCCGGGCGAACAGATACACGGCTTCTCATTGCGAAGAACCAAGCATGTGCCAGAACTCAAACTCACTGCCTTGGAATTCAAGCATGACAAGACTGGCGCCGAGTATCTGCACATTGCCAGAGATGACTCCAATAATGTCTTCTCAATCGGTTTCAAGACAAATCCGCCTGACGCTACCGGAGTACCTCACATCCTCGAGCATACCACGCTATGTGGTAGCGAGAAGTATCCGGTCCGAGATCCGTTCTTCAAGATGCTTCCTCGGTCTCTCTCCAACTTCATGAACGCTTTCACCTCATCTGATCACACTACCTACCCATTTGCCACAACAAATGCTCAGGACTTCAAGAATCTCATGTCTGTCTACCTCGACTCTACTTTACGACCTCTTCTTAAGGAACATGATTACACTCAGGAAGGCTGGAGACTTGGCCCGGAGAATCCTCTCGCTACCGATGCAGAAGGCAGTAAAATAGTCTTCAAAGGTGTCGTCTACAACGAGATGAAGGGACAGATGTCGGATGCCAGCTACCTCTACTACATCCGCTTCTACGAGCATCTCTTCCCGGCGATCAATAATTCTGGTGGCGATCCTCAGAAGATGACCGACTTGACATACGAGCAGCTCAGAAAATTCCACGCAGAGCATTACCATCCAAGCAATGCAAAAATCTTGACGTATGGGAACATGCCACTGCACAGCCATCTTGAGTCGATCAATCAGCAACTGAGCGGTTTCGCTGCTATCACGCCAGATCTTGATATCAAGACACCTCGCTCCCTGAAGGGCGGTCCACATGAAGTCACATTGAAAGGACCAGTAGACCCTCTCTCGCCACCCGAAGGTCAATACAAGACGTCTGTCTCGTGGCTCATGGGGGACACCGCAAACGTTCTGGAGAACTTCTCGCTGTCTTTGGTTTCGTCCCTGTTAATGGACGGATATGGCTCGCCCTTGTATCAAAATCTTATTGAAGCGGGTCTTGGGACTGATTATTCGCCTAACTCTGGCTATGATGGATCGTCCAAACAAGCTGTATTTTCTGTCGGACTCAATGGTGTGAAGAAGGCAAACGTTCCTAAGGTCAAAGAGGCCATCTTCAAAACTTTGAAGGAGACCAGGCAAAAGGGGTTTGAGAAGCAGAAGGTTGACGGAATGCTGCACCAATTGGAGCTAAGTCTCAAGCACAAGACAGCCAACTTCGGAATGGCTATCATGCAGAGACTGTATCCAAGCTGGTTCAATGGCGTCGATGTCTTTGATGCTCTAGCCTGGCAGCAGACGGTCGATACTTTCAAAGCTGAATATGCCAAGGGAGATTATCTGGAAGCTTTGCTTGATAAGTATCTCATGACTGACGACATCATGTTGTTCGCTATGGAGCCATCCGAAACTTACGGTCAGGAACTCGTTGCGGAAGAGGCAGAGCGATTGCAGAGCAAGATCTCAGAAGCTTTCGCAACCTTTGGCGGAGAGGAGAAGGCTACCAATCACTTGCGCCAAAGAGAACTTGAGCTTGTCGCTCAACAGAGCGCTGAGCAAGACCTTGCCTCTTTACCGATGGTAAGCGTGGAAGATATCGCAAGACGGAGGGAAGCCCCAGAAGTGGTCAAGAAGGCCCTCAGTGGCACTCAAACGCAGTGGAGAGAAGCCGCTACGAACGGCTTGACGTATTTCCGGGGCTTGAGCATTCTCAAAGACCTTCCCGACGAGCTTCGACCATTCATTGGACTGTTCTGCGATGCGCTCATGAGAATCGGCACCAAGGACAAGTCGATGGAGGAGATTGAGGATCTCATCAAACTCAAGACTGGTGGCATTTCCTTTGGGTATCACTCCAGCTCTGGTCCTGCTGATCCTACCAACTGTGAAGAGGGCATCACATTGTCTGGCTATGCGTTGGACAATAACGTAACGGCGATGTACGATCTACTCACACTTTTAATCCAAGAGACCGACTTCGACAGCCCCAAAGCGCATCGCATGATCACTGAGCTGATCCAGAGCTCTGCCAGTGGTGCGGTCGACAGCATCGCCGAGGCGGGCCATGCATACGCTAGACGATTTGCCGAATCCGGTCTCACGGCTCATGGCAGATTAATTGAGCAAACCTCTGGCGTGACTCAGATCGCCAACATCACTTCCCTGGCAGCGAATCCCGAGCTGGAGACGACCGTTGCCCCTGAACTGCTTCGCGCGCTAAAGGCAATCCAGTCAATACTGATAGGCAATCAATCTTCGATGCGCCTTGCCCTCACATGCGGACCTGAATCGACATCGGCAAATACCTCATCTCTCGACAGGTTCCTCTCATCGACCTTCAGCGCTTCTTCTCCTACGACATTCAGTCCCGGCCTACATCTGCCTCTTCGCGACTGGCGGTCGTCCATTACGACCAACACCAAGACTCTGTTCCCGCTCCCTTACCAAGTGTCGTACTCTGCGCTCTCCCTCCCGACAGTACCTTACACCTCGCCACTCTCCGCCCCTCTAGCTATTCTCTCTCAACTTCTCACGCACAAGCACCTCCACCGCGAGATTCGTGAGAAAGGCGGTGCCTATGGCGGAGGTGCTTACAACAAGGCTCTCGACGGTGTGTTCGGCTTCTACTCGTACCGCGACCCCGACCCAGCCAACACGATCAAAACGATCGAGGAGGTAGGAAAGTGGGCGGTTGAGCGACGCTGGACAGACACGGACATGCAAGAAGCTAAGCTCAGCATCTTTCAGGGAGTCGATGCGCCGAGATCGGTGAGCGACGAGGGTATGACGGAATTCCTGACTGGTGTCACTGGGCAGATGGAGCAGGACAGAAGGGAGAGGCTGCTGGATGTGACCAAGGAGCAAGTCAGAGATGTGGCGGAGAAGTTCTTGCTTAATGGTGTGAAGGAGGGGAGGCTGGCGGTACTTGGCCAGAAGAAGGAATTCATGAATGGGTGGAAGGTCGAGGATCTAGGCATGGGAAGTGCTAGTGTGTAATGTGTATAGATCGATACCCTGTATATCGCCGCTCCAATTGTACTTGTATACAAAATGCCGACGTCGATATCTACGAATGCTGCTTCTGAGACTCAGATTGAACGACTTTCACTTTCGCCAGATTACTGATAAAGTGGAATGTATCATTAAAGAGATCCTGGTAGTATTCGTTGTGGTCAAGCTCACCGCCGACCCCGCGCGTAAAGTGGCACGCGTCTCCACGCGCTCCACCTCCGCAACTTTTTCCCCGACACTCCTCACCACAACTTCCCACCGCCATTGACACCACACAGCATCATCATGGCGCCCATACCGCCCTCCGAAGCTCTCCTCCAACCACCGTAAGCCCCTGCCCCCCATTCCCTCCCTCCACCACTAACCCCCCCAGCACAACCCCCCTCTCCACCCCCTCCCGCCTCCCCTCCAGCTACCTCCCCCTCCCCACCTTCCTCCTCCCCACCTCCTCCCGGACCTACACGCAACAATTCTCCGACCTCTACTTCTCGCGCCTCGCCCTGCTCAAACCGCCCACCACTGCCCTCGCAGACTCGATCTGGTCCACCTTCCGGCTCGGCTCAACCCAAGCCCAGCGCGTCGACCGCGTGCTGGACGTACGCCAGGGGGATCTATGCTACATCATCGGGACTGTTTTCGTGGAGATGCCGCTTAAGCCGAATGTGCTGGAGGATGTGGGAAGGGAGGAGTGGATTAGTGCGCCTGTTGGACGGGGGAAGTTTTTTGAAGAGATGGCGGGGGAAGAAGGGGGGGGTACGGGAGGGAAGGGGTGGAAGGGGCGGAAGGTCATGTTGGAGGATGAGTCGGGGAGGTTGAGGTTGACGGGGGATGCGTTGGAGAGGGTGTTGCTTGTCACTGGGGCGATTGTGGCGGTGTTGGGGACGGAGAATAGGGATGGGGAGTTTGAGGTTGTGGATGTGAAGGTGCCGGACTTGCCGAGGCCGCCGGTGAGAGGGGAGAGGGGGGAGGTGGAGAGGGTGGTGGGGAAGAAGGAGGAGGATCAGGGAGAGGAGGGAAGGGGTGGGAAGGTGGCGCTGGTGAGTGGGTTGGGGATATCAGGGGAGGAGGGGGATATGTTGGCTTTGGAGATGCTGGAGGAGTATTTGCTGGGAGAGGCTGGAGGGGAGGGCGATGTGCAGGAGACAGCGAGGGTCAGTCGACTGATGGTGCTGGGGAATTCGTTGGCTGGATCAGGGCCGATTCCGAGCAGAGACGAGTTGGCGAGCAAGAAGACAGGGCAGAGGAAGTATGGATATGACAGCAGCGCGTACAATTCCGGACCGACAGACATGCTGGACAACTGGCTAGCAGGACTACTCCCCAGTATACCCATCACTCTTCTCCCAGGCGACAGCGACCCCACTCAAGCAGCACTTCCTCAACAACCAATACACGCCGCACTCTTCCCTAGATCAAGAGCATACATGCCTCCACCTCTTCCCGCGGGAGCAAAGAAAGGCGAAGCAGAACCGGTTGGCTGGTTCCACAGCGTCACAAACCCCTGGGATGGAGACATTGACGGCTGGAGGGTACTAGCGACGGGAGGACAGCCAGTAGAGGACATGTGTCGATACCTCAAAGGCGACGACAGGGTTGAGATTATGGAAAGCACGCTGCGGTGGCGAGTCCTCGCCCCGACAGCGCCGGATACATTGTGTAAGTTCTCCCTCGTTCTTTGCTCTTCTTTTGAGCGACTCTCACCGTCTATCATGCAATGCTCCTGTCCATTTCCTGCTCTTCTTTCCTCTTCGTCGGTATGACTTTGCTGACAGATCAAAAGGGTGTTACCCCTTCCAAACCTCCGACGCGTTCGTCCTCAAGTCCTGTCCCCACGTCTACATGTCCGGTAACCAACCGCGCTTCGAGACAGACGTGATTGAGGGACCGCAGGGACAAGCAGTGCGCCTCATCGCTGTGCCCCGCTTCAAGGAGACAGGGGAGATTGTCCTACTCGATACCGAGACGTTGGAAGTGGAGGTCGTCAAGTTTGAGGTGTTTGGGGGAGGGGGGGAGGTAAATGGGGGTTGAACAGGTTTTACCCTAAGTTGCATGATGCAATGACTGCTCTGATGGCGAGGATGGGATGGCCCTTGTCAAGCGAGGAGTGCTATCTTACTCGGACCAGGCCGGTTTGGTAGAATGGGGGCGTCTCCAGCTTTCAAAGCGGGTAATCCTGTGGCCAGCAGCAGAGGCTGGACGTGCGAAAGCATGCACGCAGTGGCAGTGGCAATGGCTTAAGGTGGCGGTGGACCAAAGTCAAGCGTTTGTGAGGGACTGCTCAGCAGCGACGAGCGTGAGGGGAGATGATATGAAGCATGAGCGAGGCGTCTAATGGAAATACATCACCACGTAGAGTCAACGAGGTATGATCACCTGTGACACAGAGTGCTGGGTATGAAGTTGAAAATGTCCTTTTCGGAACATATATTTACTGTCTTCCTCTCTTGTGTACCAGCTGTACATTAATGCAGTCCCTATATGTACCCTGCAAAGCACCAACAATGAGACCTTTGCAACACCTCATTCAACGCCCAACACGATCCAAACCAGCTGATCAATGCTTCTCTAACCAGAATTGTCTTCTCTCTTCTCGAATGACCCATGCTTGAACTCCCCCTATGAAAAACGAAAGTAAAACGCCACGCTATGCATCCCAACCCAAACCCTCTCTCTCCCCACCCTAATGCCCCGAAGGAATCGTCTTCTGCTTATTCTGCCCCGCCCAAACGCCCCCTCCAACCGCGCGAGTAATGCCAATAGCAACACCCACGGCAATACCCACAATCAACAACGCCAACAGGATCTTGACCGTGAGCCTCTTCTTCTTATCCATCTCGCCCCACTTCTTGCTCAACCCGAAACAGTTCTTCCTCCTGCGGTGGCACTTCTCCATGCGCGCTTTGCTCTTCAACGTCTGCTTCGACGGCCACATTTCGCATTCTTTCGGGCGGCCGTCGACGCTGTATTCTCGCGAGGGCTCCCAGAGAGGGGAGGGGACGTCGCCGCGGGTCGCGGAGTGGGGGGCGGAGAGGTAGCCTTTTTCGAGGTCAGAGTCGGAGGCGTTGGTGTTGACTGTGAGGGAGTAGGGCATCTTGACGGCCGGGCAGGGGCGGGTCGGGGGGGAGTGGTCGCGGGTGGTGGCTCGTGAGAGGGTTTTGGGGGTGTCGAAGATGTTGGCGTTGGGGTTGGGGGTGGTGTCGTTTGTGGGTGTTTTCTCCATGATGATGCCAAAGGAGGATTTCTCGTTGAGGGATGGATGGGTCATTTGGGAATGGTAGTTACCAGGCCCCGTGGAAGGACGCTGGTTGGGTGGTGGTGTTCGTAGCTTGACGATTGCCTAGCTTGGGAGCGGAAATTTGGATGAGGCTTTTCGAGGGAGGAGGTCCTTATTGAGGGAGAAAACGAGGTTACCCGACGTCAGATCGTTCAGGTGTCTTCCAACGAGAAAACCGTTGAAGCGGTCTGCCTCGATTTGGTGGGTTGGAGGTCGAGGTGTGGTCGAGGGCAGGTTATCGCTCCGTGCAGCAGGCCGTTTTGTTTGAAGTGGTGCACGTGGAACTGCGCTGTCCTAGCACCCGGGATCGTTTCGATTTATGGGCAATTGCTCACACAGAAAGAAGTCGTAAGATGCAAGAATGATGTATCGTGAGTGAAGGTCGTGAAAAGGCTGAGGCCAAAAGGACAGTGTGGAAGATGAAGTATCAGGTCGTGAACTAGCAGGGGGACATGGGCGGGAAATGGAAATGGCAGAGAAGAGGACGCGGCTGTCGAATAGAGATGGCACTACTGGTTATCTCCCGCAAGCCAATGTGGATTGATTGATTGCCTGCAAGACGTACGATTCGACAGGGAAGACTGGAGCCCGGGCCAGCGCTTGATTGTGTGTGTATGTCTCGAAACGCCTCGTTTTTCTGGCGAGAGTGCACGTCAAAATTGCCAGAGATGGTACGAGTTGGACACGACAAAGAGAGGCAGAGCAGCGACTGGGCCACGTGCCAAGCTCATCCAATCTGTGGAATCTAGCTCGAACAGGCAAAGGCTGGGAAATCAAGCGCGAAGCTTGCATCACAAGCGTGGAGCGAACTGGAGCGAGCTGGGGCGAGCAGCGTCCAGGCACGGTCCATTCGCCTTCTTCTGGTGACACAGCATGCCTGTGATTTGTGCTCTGTTCGGCCTCAGAGCTACTCAAAGGCTATCTTGCATGCATGTGCTAGCCTGGTCAAGCTTGCCAGATAAGAAATGCCAACCGAGTGGCAGCATAGAGCATATCAGCAGCCTGTTGTTTAGATTGTAATTTATCTCTCGGTATGATCCACGGCGCCATCTCTGGCTCTCCTGACGCAGCTCCACTTGCCCATGACGATCATCAGGGAACGCGGGGCCAAGCTGTCCGTGCAGAACAGGTTGAATGGAAATGATGGGACATGATGCTTGCTGCAGTATCCTTGAAGGCTTGACCACATCCTCGATCATGCGGGCCACAAAAGGCATGGAAGAAATCCCCAGCTCTTCCGTCATGATTCTTCGTTTCGTCAGGTTTCATACCGTTCACTTCCAGCTGAAAGAGAGACAAACTGCTACGGGAAACAACGTTTACGTACCCTCAAACCGTCTGTCGTCGGTAAAGAGCCTGGCCGAAAGCTGTGCCGCCGTCGGCCATTCTATCTACAGCATCTGTCTGTCGCTTGTCTCTGATCTCTGCCAACTGCCCAAATCGGCCTTTCTCGAACGTTGGGGGCGTAGAGTCGTGATAACGCCACAAGAGCTTGCCTTTCGCCTTGATTTTTCCGGTCACGGCGTAGCAGTCGCCGCAGCTCTCAAAAAGCACAAGAAGCCTTTTTTTCATCTCGCCGGAGATGCTGCCAATATTCGGTACCTTTCCGCTCCGCCGAGACAAGTCCGACCACCACCACTTCCTCAGGTATCTTTGACCAAGGTAAGGATATCTAGTTCTCAATTCCAATGTGCACATTCTTCTCCCCAGGCGGTAAGACCTTTTCTTCCTTCTTCCCTTTCAAATCAGGCAATTCCCTGCACGCCTCCTCAATGATCCTTAACGCCGTTTCCACCTCTGCATCTGAGATGACAAGCGGGGGTGCTAGTCGAATAATGTTCTGGTGCGTCGGTTTGGCCTGCGGGGAAACATTTGTGTTAGCATTCATCTGATCCATCAACGACGTTTCCGAAACCGTTGTCGGTCCACCTGTGGACGCCGTCGATTTGACGTGGGCGATCTTGAGGGCGCGGCCTACCAGAAGTCCCTTTTCCTTCATGAGCATGCACAGGTCCCACGCACTGTGTCCGCCCGTCCTGCTCTCATCGATGACGATGGCGTTGAGCAGACCTTTGCCACGGATCGTCGTGATCATGGGGTTACGGCTGCGGATGTCGGACAGGCCTTGCCTGAACTTCTCACCCAAGGTCTGCGCCCGCTCGACGAGGTTCTCCTCTTCAACCACTTCAAGAGCGCGGATGGCAATGGCTGAGCCGAGAGGGTTACCTCCGTATGTGCTGCCGTGGGTACCGGGCTCAATGGTGAGCATTACCTCCTTGCTGCCGAGGACGCAGCTGACGGGGTACATGCCACCTGAGATGGCCTTGCCGAGAAGGACGAGGTCAGGCTTGATGCCACTCCACTCGTGGCAGAGCATCTTGCCTGTCCGTGCAATTCCTGTCTGGATCTCGTCGCAAATCAAGAGAACGTTGTGCTTGTCACACAATTCCCTGACTCTGCGGAGGTAGTCCTCATCGGGTACTACGATACCTGCCTCGCCCTGGATTGGCTCGACCAGGAATCCGGCAGTCTCTTTGCCATGTACCTCAAGAGCCTTTTCAAGATCTTCAATGCTGTTGTACTTGATTGGTTGTTTTGTCGAGGGACACACACTGCCGATGTTAGGAAGGTAAGGACCGTAGTTGTCTCTCGACTCGGGATCCGAAGACATGGTAATGGCAGCGAATGTCCGGCCATGGAAATTCTCCTGCACACCAAAGACCAAAGCTTTGTTCTCCGGAATGCCCTTCTTCTTGTAACCCCACTTCCTTGCGATCTTGACCGCGGTCTCTACTGCCTCAGCGCCGGTGTTCATGGGCAGGACCATCTCAAAGCCCAACATCTTGGTGATCGTCTCGGCAAAGCGTGGGAACACATCGTTGTAGAAAGCTCTTGAACTGAGCGTCAGCCTTGACGCCTGCTCTACCAATGCCTGCACCAGCTTGGGATGGCAATGTCCTTGGTTGACAGCACTATAGGCGGACAGGAAGTCGAGATACTGCTTGCCCTCTGGATCCCACACTGTGCAGCCCTGTGCTCTGCTGAAGACAATCGGAAGGGGATGGTAGTTGTGTGCAGCGTACTCCGCTTCCGCCGACATGGCCGCATTGGATGATGAGGCATGGTATCTGTCATTGGCGGGGCTGGACAAGGTCGGAGAGAAAGTGGGAGCTTTGGCATTCAGGGTGCTACCGTCGACATGGCCGTTCGTGTTTACAGCTATGGGAGCCATATTTGCAAGTGGGGGTCTCTGTGCGTGGGTAGTGGTGTCGGGGTTGCGGCCCAGTGGTCCGGGAAGCGTGTGGTCAAGTGTGATCTGTTGGAAATAGTAGGTGGCCGAGAACACTAGTCGGGGCGGTATAGCTTGAATTTGTAGGTCATGCGCGTTGAGGACGGAGTAAAGTGAAAGGCTCTGTTGCGGTTTGAGCCGGCCCTGTGTGCCTCTCTCCGAGACGAACCCCGCGATCCCTGACCTCAACCATGAGACACGGCTTTGGGCGACGTGTGATTGGTCGAAGCTCAAAGCCTCGACTGCAGGAACTCGCCCGCGGTCACGGAGAGTATCACGCCCAAAATAGCCAATGCCAGATGCATCTATTTGATGGACAAGTCGATTCTCCTCGATCACGGCGGATCAGGACATTCGACCGCGACCGAAAAGGTTCTGAACACAGAATCCTCACTTTCTAGGCATTGCCGAGCCACCTTACATCGTCTTTAGCTCATTTGCGGTTCAGGCAGGCGGGGCACTGCCCGATTGGAGCAAATCCCAAGGCCGAAACCTGACACCCGTATTTCCCTTGCTGAGAGCTCCAAGCTGTTGCTGTCGTCCCGGCTACTTGAGTCTGCTCTTGTCCCCTTGTCCTCACTCACGTTTCCCTTCATCACCCTGCAACAATTCTTGTCACCATGATGGAACCATTTACAGTCATCCAAGAGCTGCCGGAGCAGCGCTTGAACGACAAGTTCGAAGAGCTCACTGCCGGCAAGACCGCCGATCACGACATCCAATATCAGGCGGCTCTGCGTGAACGATACAGTGATTTGACATTGACTGCTGTCCCTGCGAATAATTGCAACATCCTTGCCTTCGCCGGAGCTGGACATGCACAGGTCGACCTTGACACAACAATCGATCCCGCCTTCAGCTGGAGAGGTTGGCTGCCTAGCTATGGCAGATCCGGAACCGCCACCATTGGTCAGACAGTCTTCTTCGCCAAATACCATCTGCAATGGCGAAACGAAGACTTCATTTTGTACGTCGTCGGAGGTGTGCAATACATCCTCAAGGAGCCGCGTGGGGCAGAGACAGTCCTTACGCCATCCCGCGTCACAGACGAGCTGATCAAGGCCGTCGGCGTCTGGCAGACTTCCGACAATGATATCGTCTGGGTCTTTGACAACTACTGGCGTCAGGACAAAGCTTTGTGGGAACAGGTCGCCAAGGCAAAGTGGGAGAATGTCATCCTGGATGAGAACATGAAGAAGGACTTGACCAGCGTGTCCAACAAGTTCTTCGATAGTCAGCTTTACCCTCTGGAAGCAAGACGCATTTGCTGACTCCTGACAGACGAAGACGTATACAAGGACCTCGGTGTCCCATGGAAGGTTAGATCTCCGGGATCATTCATCGTCACTACTTGCTGACTCCACATAGCGAGGTATCATCTTCCATGGCCCTGCAGGGAATGGCAAGACCATCTCGATCAAAGCCTTGATGCATACTCTGCACGACAGGAAGACGCCGATCCAGTCACTCTACGTCAAGCAAGCTCCAAACACCTATGCTATTGGTCAGGTCTTCTCGTTTGCTAGAAGATGTGCTCCGTGCATGCTCATCTTTGAGGACATTGAAACCATCATCACCAATTTGACGCGCAGCTACTTCTTGAATGAGGTGGATGGGCTTGAGAGCAATGATGGTATCCTCATGGTCGCCTCCACGAACTTTCTCGAGCGTCTCGACCCTGGCATCACGAAGCGTCCAAGTCGTTTCGATCGCAAGTACCTCTTTCCACTTCCAAACCAGCACGAACGCACGCTCTACGCCGAGTACTGGAGGAAGAAGGTCACGTCACAAGACTCTCAAAAGGTCAAGATCGATTTTCCAGAGAAGCTCTGTGGAGCCATGGCCAGCATTACCAACGACTTCTCTTTTGCATATATGCAAGAGGCATTCGTCGCTACGCTTCTCACCATCGTTCGGGAAGAAGCTGATGTCCCTGCCACACCAACGATGCCCGGTCAATCAAGCTTCCGACCAGGATATATGCGCAGCGCTGCCTCACAAGCCTTGTACAACAACTTGAACCCTGCGAGCATGTATATGCGCGATCCGCTTGCAGACCTTGAACAATACCGCATCTTCCGAATCTTCAGAGAGCAGGTCAACGTCTTGCGAGGAGACATGGACAGATCCGAGTCTGCTACTTCCTCGCCTCCGCCATCATTCAGGACTGCAAGTACACCCTCTTTTAAGCCTAGCAGCCCACCACATATCCCAAGCCTTTACACCACCCAAAATGATCCATCAGGAACAACACCGAATCGCGATCTCGCGCTCCAGGACTATCAGATGCAGCTCATGCTCTTAGAACAGCAGAACAAAAAGCGCTTGCTCCAATCAAGGCAAGAGGCCGGCGATAGGGAGATGGAGCAGCGACACAAACTCATGGCCGTTGCAAACCAGCAGACTTCACCAGAAGGCCTACCGAGTGCTCTATCCATGCTTCGCTTGGGAGGTAGCAGCAAGCCCGAGTTCAAAGTCAAGCCTACCGAGGAGCTGCCTTCCCTGCCACGACGCCCAATGCATGGTGAGATGGCTCCTCAAAACCCTGCCATGATGGGCAGAATGGCGCCCCCTACCACCTTTGGCGGCACCATGGCTCCGCAGCCAACTATCGATGCTCCTGCAGAAGGGGCAGCAGGGAGGAAGTGGCCCCTTATTAACACCACCTCTCTGCAATGGGGACCAGGGAGATGATCGCCTTGCCACAACACCATACGATCCTTATCACTATTTGCACTTTAGCATGCTTCCCCTGCTGGCGTCGATTAATTCCTCTAAATCTTTCCGTTGAACGGCAGACCAGCACAACCGGCTTCAGGACAGTGGAATATTTTTCGGCTTATCCAAATGAGTACACACTGCACGAATATACCTTTACTGCAAACCGCCACGCTATCATCTTCTCAAAGACAAGAGGGTATCTTACTTTTCTCTGTATGCCCACTAAATGCCTGTTCGCTAATGCCATCAATCCCCTGTCATCCCTCAATCCTTCTTCCCCTGCCCCTTCGCCTGCTCCATCTTCTCCCTCTCATACCGCTCCCTCTCGTTGACCGCCTTACCCTCTTTCGTCTCCCCCTGCTTCTCCACTTCGGCTTTCTTGCCCTGCGTTCCCGCTTCCTCCGTCCGTTTTGTGACGATATTCCCATCCTTGTCTCTCGGCTTCCGCTTCCACCCCGTCTTGAAGAGCTTACCCAGCTCGAAGCGCGGGAAAGGGTGCGCTTCTGTGTTGAACACCACCTTGTCCAACGGCAGGATATCGTCGGGCCCGAAGAGGAGGTAGAAGTATTTTAGCGTTTCGGCCTGTGAGATATCAGTGCATGCTCGTTTACACGACAGCCCGATAGTAGGGGTGAGGAAATGATGTCGGGGAAAAGGGAAGGGGAAGGTCAAACCCACCAGCCAGAAACTCTCCATATTATCTCTAAACCTCACCGGGATGTGATTCACGTCCCCGATGGAACTATACCCCGCGTCGCCCTCCACCTTGCCGTACTTGACGAACGCCTCGAACATACT
This sequence comes from Elsinoe arachidis, assembly GCA_013372555.1. NCBI lineage: Eukaryota > Fungi > Ascomycota > Dothideomycetes > Myriangiales > Elsinoaceae > Elsinoe > Elsinoe arachidis. The sequence goes on along the minus strand of JAAPAX010000006.1, from coordinate 1,289,345 downwards.
CCAGCCCCACTCGCGGTAAATCTCTTCCCCCGTGATGCGCCACATGTAGAACAACGTCTCCACAGTCTCCGGTCGCTGGAGATTATGCACATCGTTGCTCTTGATATGGAAATCCTTCCGCCACGGCGCGTCTGGAGACGGGTCGAACTCCTCCGGCGCTTTGGGGAGGTCATGTTGCGGCGCAAAATCCTTGAGCATAGTGGGGGGATCGGGGAGGTTGAAGTGGGCGATCTCCGGCGCGAGACCGGTGGTGGTGACAAAGTACATGCCCATGCAGGTTTTGGTGAGTTCGTGGGCGAGGGCGATTTCGCGGGTCTGTTTGGCGGTCCAGGAGGGGTGGGCGGAGGCCGTGGCCAGGGTGCGGCCGAGGGTGGCGCCTAGTGCGATGGTGCCGGGCATGAAGCACACGAGGTGGTCCATTTTGGGGAGGAGGGGGGAGGAGAGTCCGTTGGGCCGCTCGGCGAGGATGGTGAAGTTTGTCGGGGTGGAGTAGGTGATGAGGTGCTTTTGGACGCCGGCGAGGGCTTGATTCCAGAGTTCGAGGTAGATGGGCTCTTGGAGTGAGGTTTGGAGGTATTGTTTGATGAGGTATTCTGTGACAATGTCAGTAAAGCTCGAGTGGATGTACTAAGAGGACCGACCATAGTAGGAGTCTCCTCGACTGCCGAGGCGGATATTATCGCCCCTGAATACGCCTTGATCCGCGTAGATGTAGATTGGCACAAGACCATCCTTGACGCCGTTGTCGTCCACCACCTTCATTACCTTCTCGGCTGTCTCCCAGTATGTGGTCTCTCCTGTCAGCTTCGAGAGATACTTCATCTCCAGCTGCAGACTCGTAGCCTCGGCCGTACTGCTCGCTCCTCCATCGTCATGGCTTGGTAATCCTTCTCTTGTGCTGAGCCTCACGCTCGCGTACGGCACTCCACTACTCGAGTTGTACGCTCCAAGCAACCTGTCTGCGAGGTCCGTCGCCTTCTCCAGATACAGATCGTCGCTCAGCTTGTCCACCACTGGCGCCCAGCTCTTGAACTCCGTACTCAGATAATGCGCACTCAGCAACCCTCCCAACATCCTGATCGTCGTCTCAAAAGTATTAACATCATGATCCACATCATAACTCAGCGTCGTGCTAATCCACTCCCTCGCATGTGCCAATTCGCTCGTCAAGTTCATGATCATCAATGTGTCCAGAGCATCCACAATGATCCACCCCATGCCGTTCTTCACCATCTGCCTCCCCTCCTTGCTCACAGGATGATACTCATCATACCCCCAGGCATACTTCTCATATCCCGCCCAACTCTCCTTCATCACCCTCCTTACCTCCTCTTGCCGCGCAGCCCAATCCACCTTTCCCCCCTTCTTCCCCTTCGCCCCCAGTCCAGTCCCCGAGCTTTTCCCCTTGCCTAGCCCCGTCGTGCCAGCACTCGAGAATACACCAAGCCAGTACAACACCGCCAGCACACCCAGGCCTATGAGAGCGAGGAATCTCTTCCGCCGCCATGGATCTCGCCGCGACGAAGGGTAAGCGTATGGCTTGTCCTTGTACATGGGGAGCGAGTTCTTGCGGTCTTGATTCCACATTCCCCCGAGCTTGTTGGGGAGCGATTCGCTGGTGGAGGAGTGCCCGTTGGGTGCGGCGAATCGTGAGCGCCCCGAGGAGGTCCAGGGTTGCGATTCGCCTGACATTTTTGCGTGGAGGGCGCGAGGCGCGGAGGGGAGGGAGATTAGATGGTCATGGGGGTGGGGGACTCGAGGCTGAGCGAGGGGCCGGACAATTCGTGGATGGTGAGATTGGAGATCTTATTGCTGGATATAAGCCGAGGGATTGGAGAGCTGGTGCGGTTGAAGGAACTGCTGTGGTGAGATTAAATGTGGATGGACGAGCTCTGGAAGGCCAACTTTCTTGAAGCTCTCTATGCCAAGAATTTATATGGGAGCTTCCTGAACGGGAGATTTCACGATCCATCACTACGATCGGCTATAGTAAACCACCAGTCTGCGACCTCTTCTCCGCACACATTCCCTGACATCAGATACCTGACGGCGCCAATCTGGGCAAGATCTCCTGGCGATTTGTCACTGTGGCTTCCATCTCGAGTACAAACATCGGGGAGTCCAAGCATGGAGGAGTGACTGAAGGTTGATGACTTTGTCTATCTGCCTGTCTGTCTGCGGTGCCCTCTCATGGTACGTTGTCGACCAATCGAGTGAACGTGCTTGAGTGGAACAACCACGTCTAGCTTGTTGTCAAGCTCGCTACTTGCAGTTCTCTTATCCACCGTCTGCTCCTCCCGAGAATGCACTGATCATGAACGCCATCAGACCCGCCTCTTACCCATATCGACATCTACGACGTAGGAGCCTCCCTCTTGCCCTTGACGTTCTTCTTGGGTGTGTCGGAGATCTTGAGAGCTGCTCGATTATCAGTCGCCTGGTCCTATGTCACATGCGGAGCGTCATGGTCGTACCAGGAGGAAGCGATTGCTTGAGCTTCTCGGCCTTGTCAGAGTCCTTGAGGACGAGAGTGTACAAGTAGCGCTTGCATCGGATCTTGAACTTGATCTGGTTGGTGGAGCGGTTGCGCTTTATTCTCGCGGCTGGGAAGGGACGTGTTAGCAACTTGGGCCTGATGTATCGCCATATCCGCCGCTTTTTAATTGTCCTGCGACAGAGTATGGCTTCCTACGGCCACGATCGAATGTGTGGAAGCGGGATCTCGAGTCTAGAGTTTGTGCTTTCGGGATTAAACGTACAACCAGCATCCTTTCTCCGGGCGATCTCGATGAACTGCTTGATGTCGGTGACTTCGGAAGGCATTTTGGGCGACTAAGGTGGTATCGGTCGAGTGTGTTAAGATTCAATGTCGTCGTCGGTTCAGAATCTACAATGGTCGAAATTCTGCGCTGTGCCTGTGGGGGTTCGCCAAGAATTTCGACTTATGGTTGCCGAAACCTGAGCTTGTGCAGCGACCACTTCACATGCCACCGGAGCATACTCCAGGCATCAACTTGATCTTGATGTAAAATACCTAACTATTCTCAAGGAGTCCTTAGAACACTCTGATCCTGACGCATTGTTCGTTACTATCGTATTCTCGATCCACTTTTGCCCATCATGCCAACTCAGCTGGATCGAACGTTACAATCCAAGGCAAGCTGCGCACTGCTCAACTCAAGCTTTCGCTTCTGACTCTCCTAGAACCTCTTCTTTGGATTTGCTGGTCTCGTCACAGCTGTCGCAGCCTGGACTATCTGGGGTCCATCTGACATCTTTCCGAAGCAAGACCCTGGTGGGGATCCCAACCTTTGGACAGAAACTCAACTAAAAGAGTATCTCAAAAGCGTATGTCAAAGCCAGCATGTGTAAAAGTCGCGAGATGCTGATGAACATGCAGAGGAACTTGGCTGTTGGCAAGGGTCCGACTCGCGAGGAGCTGATTGCCATGGTGAAGGCCGCCAAATCGGCGCCGCAGTAAGGCAATGCATTGTTTCAATCCACCGCGATTTCGGTGACGAGGCCTCATTTGCAGTTTAGCGGATCTTGTGCTGTCAGTCTCGGTGCATGTGGTTTGGGGCAGCCGCAGAATACCGACCAAATGATACCCACTTCCTACCAACGTCCAATGAGATAAAGCGTTGAATGCTTCGACGAGTGTCCTCTATCATGTGCCGTGGAAGAATACGCAGTGTCTCATTCATCTCGTCGTGATTCGGTCCAGGTGTATGCGCTCGTGTAGTGCGGATTGCCCTCACACCGTAAACCTGAAGTTCTGCGTCTGAATCAACCAACTTCGCCCTTCACCACTCTTTGCCTTGCCCCTCCCTCCAACCTCTTCCTTGTTCGGTACCAGCACCAGCGTATCCGAGAAGCCTCTCATCGGCCCCTCCTTCCTCTCCACCAATCTGACATAGCCTCCGACCTGAACAAGCAGACTCATATTCTGTTCCAGATCTCGCTTACTCGGCTTTCCGGTAAGTGCAGCGACATTCGTGATACTGGGATTGGTGACATGAGCATTGAGCGATTGGATCTCGAAGTGGGTGTAGGGCATCTGCTCGAAGGTACTCTGGAATGCGGTCGGATCTGAGAGTTGTGTACCATTCGAGGTGATCAGAGGCAAGTCTCGGCCAGGAGAGATGTTTGACGGTGGTACGTAGAAGCTAGCGATGGTGTTGCGCGCGCTGTTTAGTGCATTGTAGTACGCGTCTGTGAATTCCTCGGCGACTGAGAGCGATCAGCATTGACCAGTTGTAGAGGCTGATATAGACCGACCTGTAGTGGAGACACGAGTGAGCTCGTCATCTGGTAAGATACCAGACGCTGCCATATTGTCTGATCTGTTCGCACTGAAAATACGTAACGGTGTTGACGAGTGGTCGTGTCCGAAAGTCATAGATATAAATCTCCGAAGCTCGGACCGATCAAAAGTCTATACATCGTCGACATTCGGCTTCACTTTCTCCAGAACGGCATCACCTGTCGTTATGCGACCACTTCCGTCGGGAGTCTTTCGGCCACTGACTCCATTGCAATCTCTGTTATATCGAAGATGGAAGCCATCATGGGTGTGCCAATCGTGTCGGCCGAAATTACAAGGTCGACGAGGTGCCGCTTCGCTATCCGCGAGTGATCAGACAAAGCCGTACTATGTGACGACACCCATTTTCTACATCAATGCTTGTGAGTCAATCGGCGAAGTATATGACCAAGTAGTTGACTGATCATCAGCGCCTCATGTCGGCCATATGTACACCATGATACTAGCAGATGTGATGAAGCGATGGCAAGTTCTCAAGGGTCGGGAGGCAGTGCTTTGTACAGGCGTGGACGAACATGGATTGAAGGTTTGCTACGCGCCTGTTCTGCAATGCCTTTCCGTCTAATGCTATGCTTCAGGTACAGCAAGCCGCACAGAAGGCCGAGACCGATCCTCAAGCATTCTGTGACAAAGGGGCCGCCATCTTCCAAGATCTGGCCAAGCGATGTGACATATCTTTCAATCACTTTGTCAGAACAACCGCCAAATCACATAAGGAAGCCGTGGAGTATGCCTGGACAGTACTTGAGGAACGAGGCTTTATCTACAGATCCAAGCACGAGGGATGGTACGCAGTTAGTGACGAAGCTTTCTATCCGGAATCTCAGGTCCAACTCATACTGGATCCTGGAACCGGCCGGAAGCTCATGGTATCCAAGGAGACCGGCAATGAAGTGCAGTGGAGCTCAGAGGATAATTACCACTTTCGTCTTTCTGCCTTCCGTGACCGGTTACTCGAGTTTTACAGGGCGAACCCAACATGGATCACCCCGGCTCACAGGATGAGCAGCGTCATTGCTGCTGTGGAGGAAGGTCTGGAAGACCTGTCAGTATCTCGCCCGTATGACCGGCTCAAATGGGCGGTTCGGGTTCCGACAGACTCAACTCAAAGCATCTATGTCTGGCTAGATGCCCTTCTGAATTATGCCAGCATCGCCGGATACCCTTGGCCACCAGGAAGCAAAGATCAAGGGGCGTGGCCTGCTGATATCCATGTGATCGGCAAAGACATTGTACGGTTCCACTGCATTTACTGGCCTGCTTTTCTCATGGCATTGGACCTTCCGTTGCCTAAGAAGATCATGACACACGCACATTGGACCATGGACGATCGCAAAATGTCAAAGAGTATCGGCAACGTAGTGAATCCGTTCTGGGCCATGGATCGCTTCAGCGAAGAAATCATGCGTTACTTCCTTATTCATCATGGCGGCTTAGAAGACGATGCCAACTACGACAATTCCTACATTGTTGGTCGATACAAGAACGACCTCCAGGACCGTCTCGGTAATTTGGCCAGCAGAGTACTAGCAAGTAAGATGTATGATCCCTACCAAGCCAATCGGCGATATGGCGGTAACCACGACGCTCTGCGGCAGGAGTGCATAGATTGCCATGTTGACCTGGCAGCTACTCTGGGACCGAGGGCGAGGCCGGTGAACTGGAACATTGATGTATACCGAAAAATGCTGCACAACCTGCCCAAGAATGCGGACCACCTCATCAACGAGATGACGCCGAATAAGGCTTTGCAACTCATCATGTCCAGCATCTTTGCAGCAAACGCCTTCTTCCAGAACCACGAGCCTTGGAAGATTCACAAGCGGTTGATGAGGGGAACATACGCGGACGCAAAAGAAACGGACCTCTTGGAGCGGCGACTGGCCTGCATCCTGTACTTGATGACTGAGACGTTGAGGATAGTCGGCATCATGCTTCAGCCATTCATGCCTCTTAAGGCGAAGGAACTGCTGGACTTGCTTCATGTCGAGGACAGCAAACGAAGTTTTGCAGATACAGCTCTTTGCTCGGACAGCTCATACGGCAAAAGGGATCCGGAACAGATGACAATGTTGTTTCCGCCTTTGATCAATACTGGTTGATGGGACTGTGGTATCGATGGACAACGGTCTCAGCCACTGGCAACATGTCATTCGACACTCTGGAAGAAGCGAGTGACACTAGCTGTGGTGGAATTTGACCAGGACCAGAACCACTACCATGTAAATACAAACAATCTTCTGACCCAGACGTTGTATCCAAGAGCTATTGATGATCAACCACGTGAATAGACTCTTATCCCGATTCTACCCACCAGTCCCGAATACCGTGGTGCAGGGTTTCATGTCTTGCAACTCCACGATAAAGGTTTCGCCCTCATATCGACTCGTACTGATAAGAAACCTTCCCTATAGAGACAAAAGAAAAAAGTAATTTTAGGATCTTGTCTATCTGTACCCACCACTACCTTGTCGTGCAATTAAGGGACCTGACGATTGGACTCATGCCATCCACCGTGATGGGCCTCGTACCACTGTTTGACAAGATCCCGTCAACAGTCACACAAGTTATAGGGTAAGCATGGGGTAATGCCAACCTGACGAACTCCGACGTGACCTTTTCTAACCCCGTAATTCGGCCTTGATCGGGCAAACGGCCCCTCGGTCTGCCCCACCAGGACGAATCAGACGCTTATCAGCGGATTGCGTCGACTCCAACAACATCTTGTCACGCAGGGCATCGTCCCCGGTCTTTCTCGTGAGAATGTGCACGACGGTTGTTGTCAGCGATCGACTTACGTTTCCACGTCCGATGCTACCGCTGTTCCACGACACCGGATCGAGTCACGGGTGTCAACATTGACAGGGCGTGGACGGCACGTTCGGACCAACAATCGGGTGGGGATATGATTTCCCCAGACGGACGTAGATTCCTGATATCAGAATAAATCCCGGGTCTCCCTGGTCTCTTTACAATCCAATTCGTGTCCATCTCACATACTCTCACACGCCTCTGCTCACTTCCTCTCCCTCCCCTTCCCTTCCACATACCATCCAGACCATCACAATGGGCGCCCAAACCCTCGCCCCAAAACCCAAACCCTGGATCGAAACCCCTCTCACCGAATCCGCCCCCCTCTCCAAAGCAGCAGGATGGTACGGCCCTCCCCTCCTCCTCCCTCCCCCTCCCCTCTCCCCCCTCGCAACCCCCGATCTCTAAACCGCAGAAGCAGAATCCTCCTCAAACACGACCACCTCCAACCCAGCGGCTCCTTCAAATCCCGCGGTCTGGGGCTCTACATGCTCCGCCAACTCGCCTCCTCCTCCCACCCTAGCCGAGTGTCCTTCTACTGCTCTTCAGGCGGCAACGCGGGGCTCGCATGCGTGCACGCTGCCAACGCACTCGGTCGGCCTGCCACCGTTGTCGTGCCCACCGCGACCAAGGATTTCATGGTGGCGAAGCTGCGCGCTGCGGGGGCGAGGGAGGTGGTGCAGATCGGGAAGCAGTGGGGTGAGGCCGATCGGTATTTGCGTGAGGAGGTGATTCCGGCTGCCGAGGCGAGGGGCGAGGTGCCCGTGTATGTCATGCCGTTTGATCATGAGGCGATTTGGGAGGGGCATAGTACTGTTGTTGATGAGGTGAAGGTGCAACTTGAGGAGATGGGGTTGGAGAGGCCGGATGTGCTTGTTTGTTCGGTGGGTGGGGGAGGGTTGATTAATGGGATTTGTGAGGGGGTGGAGAGGTATGGGTGGGATGGGGAGGGGACGAAGGTTTTGGGCATGGAGACGAGGGGCGCGGAGAGCTTCAATCGGTGTGTGGTGGAGGGAAGGCATGCGCGGTTGGAGGGGATTGAGAGTCAGGCGACGAGTTTGGGGGCTTTGAGTGTGAGTCGGAGGAGTTATGAGTTGTTGTCGACGAGGGATTACGTGCAGAGCGCGGTGTTGAGTGATGGGGAGGCGGCGATGGGGTGTTGGCGGCTGGCAGAGGATGAGAACCTGTTGGTCGAGTTGGCTTGCGGAGTCAACGTTGCTCTATGCTATGGTGGTCGATTGGAGCAGGCGTTGGGCAGGCCAGTGAAGAAGGATGATGTGGTTGTCATCGAGGTCTGCGGTGGTAACGCCGTCACTGTCGACATGATGTGCGAGTGGAAGAGGGAGCATGGCTATCTAGATGACAGGATCAGCAAGAAGGAGAAGGCGACTGTGCCGAGCGCAAACACTAATGGGTATCACTAGACGAGGTATCACAGACGACTTCTGTAGACATGACAAGGCGTTGGTACTTGATTTGCAATAGATTACGATAATTTCTGCTATGCTGCGGCAGTGCCTTGCAGCTTGCCTCGCAAGTACTCCCAGTAGTTCCTCCTGATCGGATCATACTTGTCTCTGAGCAATTCGTACGCCTTGATTGCCTCTGCGACCTTCTTTTCGCGTCCCCATATCTCAGCTAGCAGATCCAATGCATGGCTGCTTCTCACCGTGCCTTGATCTAGGTCGACGAATTCTCTGCAGAACTCTACCAGCTCATTCGACCCGTCCTTGCCCTTCGCCCTTTCTACCGTACCCTTCAAATAAGCCCACGGGCTTTGGTTCTGCGGGGCCTTTCGGATCGCCTCCTTTGCGAATGCCACCTCCCTCTCGTACACATCATTGTCCTTGACGCCCCGACCGTCTTCGCTCCCGTTGACGATGAAGAAACGATGATTCCATGCTGAATTGTTCCTCACATCGTCAGCAACGAACAGCGCCGTCTCCTCCAACTCATTCGTCTCCTCGGCCACCTCGGTCACCAGATCAGGGACCTCGTCCTCATCGGCCTCTCCATCCTCCGCTGCTTGAGCCTGTAAGGCTTCCCTGATCTCAGCCCTCCCGTTTCGTGCCTTGACATCCCACAGTCCGAAACGCCTGACCAGCCATTGCCGGTAGCTCCATACGTGGTAGTTCTTAGCGTCACCGGCGAGCATGCGGTTCACAAAAGCAATCTCTCCGTCTGCGTTACCAATGCGGTCCAGAAGGTACTGCCTATGATGCCAGATCTGGTAGTTCTTCTGATGTCGTAACGCAATGTTGTTCAGCCAGGTGATTTCCTCATTGAGATCGAGGTTGAGCGAAGAGAGAATCTTTGCCCGGTACAGCCAGACGGTGTAGTGTGCAGGGTTCAGACTGATAATATCCTCTGTCAGATCCAGAGCTCGCTCGCTCATTTCATTGGCAGCCATCACCGCGCGTAAGTAGGACATGGCCTCGGCATAGCCTTCTGTGTAGGAGATTGCGGCGAGCGGATTCGACCCGCCGTCGGAGTGGGGGATTGGGCTGATGTCCGCCCAGATGGGATCGGAAGAGTAGCCCATCCTGGTACCCGAGGATCTATTGTTGGATGTACAGTCGTGTATCACAGATTGTCGAAGCCGAGTGTGGCAGCTTCTTTGTGGAAATCAGAGAGTAGATGGCCGGGTCAAAGGTATTGCCAAGCGGAGAACAATACTAAGACCAGTGCCGGAATGTGGTGGATACCGTGGCGCAACAGGAATCTGGGTCCGCTTCAGATACTGCATGACATGTCATTGAGAGCCTCAAAGTCCCATGATCTCTCCACGCACTTTAACGGACGTACCAAAAGTTGACGGTCAGGAAGAGGATCGATATCGACATGATCGGCAGTCGGCGAAAATGCGGCCGATAAGATCAGGGAGGCAACTCGAAGCGGATCGCCCTCGGCTCTGCCCTGTGCAATGATCAGAACGGGACTTCTTGCTAGCCCAATCATGATTTCTACTACATCGTCACATCAAGTATGTGGCTCATTTTCAATACATCGATAGGACCTCTTTTTGTTGCTCATCAGCTCAGAGATTGTCGTAAAAGTCGCTGAGACAGACGCCGGCCCGGCCATGAAATGTCGGAGGACGGCGCGGAGAAGCAGCAGAACGCAGCGACGACCTCTCCGTCGCCCGTTTCAGGCGTACATGGCGTTCACGGTGAGTTGCAATACGCGCGTATACCACACAAGTGTACTTAAGCACGATAACAAGTGTGAGATTCCCGTCGTTCCATACCATCTACTTCCACTTTTCCTCTAGATATCGTGCAAAAAGTATCTGCAAATATCATCATGGCTGTAACAATCGCCCCGACCAAGCAGATCACATTGTACCGTGGCTTCAAAGTACCAGGCCAATATGTCTGGTCTCAATTTGTGACGAAACTTGAAGCGCGTCTACGTTTCTCCAATATCCGTTACAAAGCAGACTGTGGGTCACTCGGCCAGTCGCCACGCAAGAAACTTCCGTACATATCGATCGCGGAAGAGGGCGAGGAGCCAGTGACCATGTCTGACACAACCCTAATCGTCAAGGATCTCATCAAGAGGGGCGTCGCAGAAGATCTGAATGCTCACCTGTCGCCTTCGGGAAGAGCACAAGATCTTGCTGTCCGTGCGCTTCTAGAAGACAAGCTGGTCTTCTACCAGGTAAACGTGTCCGAAAGGGAATCATTGGATCGGAGCTGACCGGTCCTAGGGATATGAAAGGTGGCATGAGAACTACTACACGATGCGAGATCATGTCATGGCGTCGATACCCTATCCAATCAGAGTCGTCTTAGCCAATATTCCATACAGGGCGACTATGCGGACATTCTACGGCCAAGGCACCGGTCGATTCTCTTCTGAAGAAATTGCTGCGTTCCGATTGGAAGTATGGGACAGCATCGAGAGTCTACTTGAGGAATCTGCACGTCAGCAATCGAAGGCCGTTGATGGCCAACCCTACTGGATCCTCGGTGGTGTACAGCCCACAGAGGCGGATACAACGCTATTCGGTTTCATCAGCTCGAATTTGATATGTACCGCGTAAGTGGTAGGATATTCCGAATGTTCCTTACGATTACTGATATTATGTCAGTGCTCCCTCATCACAAAGAATCATCAGAAGCAAGCCTGTGGTGTTGGAGTACGCTCAGCGCATACACGATACCTACTTCCCGGAATATCAGCGGTGGGAATAGTGATGACTGTTGGGCTCCAGACATTCTTCTCAATGTAGTATATGCAATAATTTGGTCAGGCATGTCGCCACAGGCACCGACCACGTCCGAAACAAGAGCGACTCAGCCGTGCCGTGGCTGGAGCTGCATGTAAAAGTTTCAAAGCGCGTAAGACCCAATGAGCCGCATAAAATCCGAAACGCCACACATTCCGCTTCTGCAGCTTGTATCAAAGTTGAACAGTGTTTGCGCCGGTAGCTGATCCATGTGGTGGCAATTGCATTTCTCGTGCCCGACCCCGTATGATGTGCATGGACGGTCGCGGAGGACGCGACGATCTATGCGTCAGCCCATACGACTTCTGAGTTCGGACATTTGGACTCCAGAGATGTGACGGGTTCCTCCACGATGCGGAGAGCAAGAGGCGAGCCAGAAGACAGCCAGAGGCCGGGCGATCGGCGGCGCCCGTGGCAAAGCAGGATCGCAACTGGACGCCACGGCTCAGAATGACGAGTGGCGGTGCTCATCGCCGGACGAAACGAATTTCTCACATGCAGTTTTACTCGAGTGCGCCTTGCGCCAGGCACGAAAAACACGGACAAGGTGATGCAGACTCTGATCTTATTGTGGGCGAGCTGAAAGCACTGTCATCAGCTTGTTCCAAGTGTCGCATCCGACCAGTCGGCGGACTAGATCGGGTCAATCTATTGCTCAATCTAATATGGTGCAGGCGCATCTGTCTGCCTTCACAGCCACAAACAGGCACGACTGGAAGCTTTCGGCAAGTCTTTACAACCTTGGATCATTCCCAGAGCCGACTTTCAGCCTGCCACAAGGTGATTGCATGTCGCGCTTGCCGAACAATAATCGACTCGATCAATAAAGCACCTGACGATGAAGCGATCTTGATTTACAAAATAAAACGCGACAAAAGTGTCTTGCATCCATTCCATATCGAGTCAGTAACCCTGGACGGAGAAAGAGGCTATCGAATCTTGGTGTGGCTGGTTCAGGTCTGCTTTGACATCATTCGCAGGTCGATTCAGGCTTGAGCCCACCACGTCTGTGGCCTGTCATCGCCCATAGCGCCCTTCTCCCCTCGAGTGGCTCTCTGTCGCCTGACAGCAGACGTCTTTTGCTTATTCCTGCGCCATAAACGACGTCACAGCTTCATCTTCAAACCTCCCGTCTACAGCGTTAGGTTTTCCGATACACCAAGACATTGCAATTCTGCTCAAACGACTGCAAGTCCTTTGACACGTTTAGTAAAGAGCGACCGAGCCGAGCTCCACATTGCTGCCAAGCGAACGTTCCCAGGGCGAGCCAGACCCGCGGCAGCCCAGCTGTGGCTTTTCCCACAAGTTGATCCAGGACACACCACACCGTTCTCATCCGCCTCAATCCCTCTTGCAAAACTCTCGTCCCTTGAGCCACTCGACAACGTTGGACGCCACTGTCAGTATAACGTCAGAGTTTCGATCAAAAGACACGACGAGCTCCGGTAGTTCGAACAAGTACCATCTCAACATCCCTGTCAGGCACACGGCGATCAAGAACCGAGCTGCCACACGAGCCTCATCGCCTCACCTCTCGCGAGTCCTGGAATGCGAACATCTTTAGCACACGCGCAACAACTCTCGGACCGTAGAAAGAGACGGACTATATTCAAGGATTTCTACTGGACGTCTACCACGAGAATCGAGATTGATCAACGATTTTATTCTTCTCTGCACACTCGTCGTCGCTTGCGTTGAGCCCCGCTGGTTCGCGCATACACTTCACTCGTTTGAGGTCTTGCATAGCAGATTCTGCGCAGAGATCACTGAGCGCACCTGCTACGGGAAAGAAACAAAGCATTGTATACTGAACTGGATTACGAATTTCGACAAATGACAATTGGACGATCCAGCAAAACACAAGCTCACACTTGATGGCTATGACACAACAAGCCACACCACCTAGAACCGATCAGATCCCTCCAATCGATCGAGTGGCGCCTCATACTCCTGCCTCGCTAGCACCTACAAGTCTGCCTTTAGTTGCAGCGAAAACGGGCTCACCAAAACTTCTAGCGCCAGCCGTCAGCAACCCTTCGCTCTCCCCGAAGTCAGTTCATTACCACCCGTCACCGAGGTCCTCGCCACAGCCTCTGACAGGTGCCGCAGCTCTGGCAGATGCGCGGAGAGAGCAAATACTCAGAGAAGCAAGAGAAGCTCGTCAGGTCAGCCCGAATCCCGGTGTGGTCGCGCTGAATGCCATGATGGGCGCGAAAGAGATGAGCAAGCCTTCCGACGCGCCAGCGACGACACAGCTCAGTGAACCATTGAAGAGTGCGGCGGAGAAAATCACAGTACCAGTCACAAATGGAAACGGCTCGCCAAAGCCGAGATCAAATGGCACATTCACACAAGCGCAATCAACGCGTAATGGCGACTCGAGCATGACCGTCACGGCGTCGCCGACGCAGGATGCGCCACAATTCGTTGAGGAGCCCGAGTCGATGGATGACGTGGGCAACGAGGAGTCTGCGCACCAGGATGATGGGACCCGACCATTCACTTATCCAGGCCCTGCCGCACATTTGCAGGAGCACTCGGAAGGCTCACGAAGAGATTTGAGCTATGATTCGGGCACAAAGTCGACCAAGCGACACAAATGTCCCTACTGCAACACGGACTTCACCAGGCATCACAACCTGAAAAGCCATTTGCTCACTCACAGCCAGGAAAAGCCCTATGTATGTCAAACGTGTCAAGCTCGGTTCAGGAGATTACACGACTTGAAGCGACATACTAAGCTCCACACTGGAGAACGACCGCACACTTGCCCGAAATGCGGTCGGAAATTTGCCCGAGGTGACGCACTTGCACGCCACAACAAAGGACCAGGAGGATGCGCCAATAGAAAGTCGAGCTTCGGTGGCGGAGACGACGATGACATGGGAGACGACACGATGGACGGGCTTGAATACGAAAATGACCCAGACGACCGTGAGGACAGTGAAATGCTTGACGTTCAGGGCAGACGCGTGAGCGAACCCAATAGGAAGCGTCCGCATCCTGACTCGTCTCCACACGACCCGCGCGCACCATACCGACAACATTCCAGCACATATCCTCCACCGCCCATGGGCAGAGTTGTAAGGGAGTCGCAGCCTATGGCACCACCACCGACACTATTATCACCAGGATCGAAGCCGTCTCCAACTGAGCATCATTCTGGTCCACCACACGGTGAGCCGCAACCCTACCAAGGGCAATACTATCCACAGCCGGGGTCGTCGTACCCAGCGCCTCAAGTGACGGAGAGTCCACGACCACTTTCGCCACGTGCGCAAGATCAACATCGACTCAGCGTGAGCGATCCTTCGAGTCTTCGCAATAGATCGCCTAGCTTGACGTCGAATTACCAATCACCACAATACGGACGAGGCTCAATACCAGGCATGCCGCCGACAGCACATATGGGGAACAATCATCCTCAACAGCTGCCCTCGTTGCCCAGTATAGCTGCTCACCACGCCGCTGTCCAGCCACCACAGCCGGTACAACCTCCGTCATATCCTCCACCTCACGGCTCGAACCCAGGTAGTCACTCTAGTCACGGGCACAGCTCGAGCGGCAGTATTCGAGAAATCTTGGGGCCTGACTCGAATGACCTCGTCACTCATCTTCGCAATCAGCTTGCCAACCTGGAGCAGCGCTTCTCACGGATGCAAGATGAGAATGAGATGCGAATGAACAGGCTGAGCACCGAGCTTTTGGACCTGAAGAAGCATGTCCATGACAGGCGGTAATGGAAGGGTCAACTGACCAAGACTGACAAAGTACATACAAGACATGAAAGATCATGTTTCACATTATCCAGTAGACACTCATGGTACAATACCTACATGTCACAGGTATGTGGTTAGCATCAATAATCGGATGTGGGTGGTCAGGGTTGTCATTAGCAAGCGGGCTTTGCCAGGTCGGTGGTTGAATATCAAGGCTTTTAGGCCTGGTGTACTATATATCAATAGAGCTGTAGTGATGCGTTATGAATGAGGTAGCCCTCGCATATGTTTTTCGTTCTCCGTGCGCGTTCACTCTTCCCCGAAAAAGTGGTTCATGCATCCAGTACGATCTCGAAGCTTAGTAACGCCTGAATTCTGTACCTGCATATCCCGACCCCAAGCTTCAAAGATCCAAGCCCACTTCAACAACACTCAATTGTTCCTCTCCGTACACAGTGAGGCTTGCCATTGACGTCTTCTCTCACCATGGCGCTCATCTCCGTCTTCACCCTCATCCGCGCCCTCTCCCTCTTCCACGTCGGCTGCGCCTACCTCCTCCTCGTCTCCCCCAAGACCTTTGCAGAGCAAAACATGGTCATGCTCTTAGGCGACGCAATGCAGCTCGTACGTCCCCTGCCCTCCCTTTCTTCCTCTCCTGTCCCTCTCCTCTCATCCTGGCCCGCCATTTCCCCCACCTTTCCCTCTTCCTCCTCCTTCCAAGCTCTCGACCTAACCTCCCCAGCCCGAAACAACCGACTTCCTCCGCCCCACCGAAGCCACCGCCTACGCCGCCCTCATCCTCCTCTTCCTCGGCGTCTCGGACCTGGTCGCCTCCTCGCTCCCCGCCATAACCTCCCTCGAATACTGGATCACGCAAGTCCCCGTTCGCCTCCTCATGTTGTTCAGCATAACATCCTACACCTACCTCTTCAAAGAAGACGGGATGTTTGGCTCTGGATCCAGCTCCAGCGCAGGGTCAGGAGGCAGGGGAAGCGGGTTTGCGACGAATTTGAAGAGGGAGAGGGGCACGGGGGAGTTGTTGAGGAATAATCTGGTTTTCGCGACGGGGTTTGTGGAGGTGAGTCTTTGGTTTTGGGTGTTTGTGTTGCTTAGGGATGAGAGGAGGGGGATGGCGGGCAAGTTGGCGGAGAGGAGGCATGAGAGGGAGGAGTTGTATGGGAAGGAGCTGTAGGTGTTGGGGGGAGGATGGTTGATATGGATGAGAGGAGGGAGTAAGAGGGGGGATGGAGGACCTGTGAGGGACTGGGTGACCCTGAATGGCATTCACGCGGGGGACCGGGATGGTTCAAAGGGACTAAGCAGAGGATGTGCCTGACGACATGGGAGCTTGGGGGTATGTTCATGGGAGAAAGGAGGGTGTTCGACATGCTTCTGGACGTGCTCTAAATGGACTTGCCCCTGAGAGGCTCTGATTTAACATGAACTGCATGTACGTGGGATGTTGGTCGTCAGGATGATTTCCATGAGCGGTCCAATTTCTCACGGTGACCATGTGCAATGGTAATGTATCTCATTTCATGTTGGAGAAAAGTTCGTGGCAATGGACAATGGCATGCAATCAGGGTGCTTGTCCATTCATACAGGGCATGTCAGCGTTAGCCTGCTATGATGGTGGAAGGAGCCACGAGTGTTCTGAAGGATGGAAAAGGGACAAATTAGATGTGAATATTGTACAACATGTATTATACAGACGTACTACCAAAGTACAAGTACAACTGTCGATTCTCTTTGAAAGCACGCTGAATGCTGTTGCCGATGCAAGATAGAAAAGATGCCAAATCGTAATTCGTAACGCCTGTCGCTCTAGTCCCCCTTCCCTCTTTCATGCTTAGAAGTTCCTGCTAGGGATATGGCCTGATGCAGTCCCTTGGTTGTACCGTCCATCAACCTGAGCCATGGGCTGGTGACTTCCGAAGCTACCGTCAGACGAGTACCCAGCTGGCCCTGCAACCTGACCCTGCTCCATTTGACCGACGGTGGGGAAACGCTTGCCCTTGGATCGGGTGCGCATAGCTGGTAGGAAATCGATGGCGAACGAGGCAACGAAGAAGGCAAAGAGGAAGCCAATGACCCATTCAATGATGGCGGCTGTGTTCCACATGTCGAGGGTTTGGGTAACGACGAATGCTATGATATGTCAGTGGAGATTCTCGACAGATGAAGGGAGATACCGACCAATGGCAAGTCCAAGGAAGAGCAAGCACCACGAGAGCTTGATCCAGAATGAAGCGCGAAGGATGCGGTACTGTCGCTGGTGCATTCCCAAACGCTGGTACTCGGCGCATACGAAGATGGCGGTCAAGAGGTAGCCCACAATAAAGACCGCGAGCATGGCTCTGTGGACGCGTGGGTATCGCAGAGTGTCGAAGATGGAGAGCAGAATCAGACCTGCGCCGCCAGCAATGGAGGCTATACTAGCGAGTATGCCTAGGATGCGTTCGCTCTTGGAGGTCGCAGGGGCGAGACGGCCCTTGTGTCGGAGCCATTGCTCGTTGATGAAGACCAGATCGAACGACACAACAGTGACTGCGCTGCCGGCGATGAAGAGTGGTTTGAGTAGTTGAGCTCCTACGTCGGAGATGAAGGCAATTGACTGTCCTTGCGACTGGCTAGGGTAGATGGGCTTGCCGTCGGCTGCCCAGTATATGAGCATTGCCATGAGCGTGCCTGCATTTCGTCAACTCGGATCTTGATGGGTCAATTATTTGAGCCGTACCTGTCCATACGAAGGCGGATATCAGAGGGAAGATGTAATATGAGATTCCGAATGCCATCTTGGATGATTTGGCAGTTCTATGTATCTAGGTGGAATGTCGCGTGCCAATTGAGAAAGTGAGTGTTTCTTACGGTAGACAGAGGGAGGCGACCTGAAGCGGGAGGTAGCAGCTATGGAAACACCCAAATACCAGTGTGAAGACGGAACGAGAAACACAGAAATGCAATAATGCTGAAGTATACGGTTTTTGCATGCCTGCAATGGTTGGGCTACGGGATCTTGATGAGCAGTGAGCGTCATAGGCAGCTACGTCACCAAAAATGCAAAGTCTCCCAGCAGGGCCCTCGCCGAGACACTACAGAGTGAAAGTCAATCAAGATGCGACGGCATCCGCGTATACCTCTCGGGGATTTGTCACTGCCATAACTCCGTCTGACGGTGCAATATCGACATGCACAATGTCCGGCAGTGCTGATGAGCAAGGCGGTGCATAGATCCTTCTGCAGGTCACAAAAAAGCCATTCCCGTTGTGCAAGCCTGAAAATACGCGGAGAGGTCCGATCTGCCGTCCAGCCAGAAGAGCCGCATCACACCTCTTTCTCTCGCCGGCTGATCTTCGGCCGCACACCACCAATTTGCAAAAACGCCAAGAAAGCAGTTCCGAACGACACTTGCAGATTTCCACAGGCCCTTGATCTCGACCAGCGACACATCGACATCCACGACATACGACTTCCACCATGCCGAAGGAGGTCAAGCAAAGGAGCGGCATCGCCGTCGGCGCCAACGCCGGTCACGTACGTTTACCCATTCGATTCCCAATGCACATCACTCGAGATGGAGGAGCGAGGAAATTTCGACACTGCCAGTGAAGGTCAACGAGGACTGCAAACCCGGCACACGCCAGCACGCCGACACTGGCGATGCACCTCACTCTCGATCACAACGAACCTGTTCTCTGCGAATATCCACTAACATATCTCCTCTCTACAGAAAGTCACCCCCCGTCAAGTCAAGCCCCGCGTATCCCGCACCAAGGGCCACCTGAGCAAGCGCACCGCCTTCGTCCGCGACATCGTCAAGGAAGTCGCCGGCCTCGCCCCATATGAGCGCCGCATCATCGAACTGTTGAGGAACAGCAAGGACAAGAGGGCGAGGAAGCTCGCGAAGAAGAGGGTATGATATTTCCATTCATCATGAGATGCTAGGGAGGATAAGAGTGACTAACGTCGACGCAGCTCGGCACATTCGGCCGTGCGAAGAGAAAGGTGGATGACATGACAAAGGTCATTACTGAGAGCAGGAGGGCTGGGCATTAAGTGGTGACTGAGAGTGGTTGGTGAGAGAGGGTGAGGGACGATGGACTGGGGTGTGGATCGGAGTCAATCTGCATTTCTGGCAGCAATGGGAATGATGCCTTCTCGTCTGTAGCTCTTGATAAATGAGGGCATGACTTTCAAGAATAACCTGTCGTGCCACGAATTATGCTTGCGTGGAGTGCTTCGGTCCAGAAAATAGGCCAATGACCATGTTGCGCAGCATGACAAGTCTGCTGAGTACGATCGGATTCATGGTCATTGTCAAACGTGTACTTGATCGATTTCATCATTGATAGGCGAACATTCAACCCATCCATCCCCATCCTCCTTCTAAGATTACACTACTTCTTCCCAAACCCCAGAAACTTCTTCATCTTGGCCTCCAAATCCCCCTTCCCCTTCCCCTCCTTGCCCTTCCCATCCTGTACCGTCCTCCCCGCTCCACCCTGCGCCACAACATCCCCTCCCCCATCCTTAACCTGAGGCAAACTCAACTCCCTCGCCTGCCCCACCAGACTATCCTTCAACACCTGCCCTCGCTTCTCAACTGGCACGGTGGCCTCCCACACCATCGTCACGAGCACCCTGCCTTTCCACCCGAGGCCGCGGATGAGGCTCTTCTGCGCACCCCTGCCTGACTTGTCCAGAACGACAGGGGAGCCTTTGGGCCCGGTATAGCGTAGCTCAAAAGGTAAGGAGGAGTCGCGCAGCATGCCGGCCACCTTGTCGTAGAGGCTGGCGGCGGTATCCTCGTGGGTGATGGTGAGGTCCACTTGCATCTGGTCAGGGAAGCGGACGCGGATGGTCGCGGACTTGACTGTCGACAAGGCTTCGGCTTTGCGGGCGTTATCTGCCGCGAGCTCGGCGTCGGATTGGAGACGGCGGTTTTGCGCGGCGCGGGCGAGGACGGCTTGGTGTGCGTGGGCGTGCTCGACTGTTGGGGTGAAGTCTGAGTCGGACGAGGCTTGGGCTGCGGCGAGTGGTGCGGAGGCGGACGGAGGTTTGTACACTGATATGCTGGGGTCGGATGGTGTTTGTGAGGTGCTGCCTCCTTGAATGGGTTCTGATGTGCGATCTGATGTGCGATCTGGTTGAATTGGCCCCTCGGACGATGAAGCGATGAGACCAGGCTCTTCGAATGGTCTGACGGAGTCTTGCACTGGTGGAGCAGGCGTCATCTCGACGTCCTCGGAGGGCTCTGCGACAGAAGGAGAGTCCTGCGGTGCTGCAGCATCTGGTGCATCTGCATCCGGTAACGACGATAGCTGACCAGCGGCAGATGAATGCGCACCAGAAGATGCCGTCGCCGGCTTGGACGCTCCGGCGTCGGTCTTTAATGCTGATGCCTCAAAGTACTGAGATATCTGGGCAATAGCCTCCTCCATGGGTAACCCGCTCTTCTTGAATTCAAGCTGAAGCAAGACGCTGCCACTGTTGTATCCGAGTTGTGCCAGTGTCTTCTGCAGACCGACCAGATCCGAGACTTCTCTTTGCATGATCTTGATCACTGGCTGCTCGTACTCCAATCTCCCTGATCCTGTCTCCGTGCTTGGGGCGCCTCTTTGCGTCAAGTTCAGCTTCTGTGATACACCTCCCGCAACTGCCTCTTCGAACTTTCGCAGTACCAGCCATAACGAAGTGTTGCTCGGAAACTTGTCCTGTAATCTCTGTCCTCCTACTGACTGTGGCAGCTTCAGTGCAACATTGATGACTGAGGGCGACCGGGATGCTTGTGTGAGCTGGAGTTTCGCTCCATTGACAAGACCAGAAAGTCGAATGGTGAGGGAGAGGTCCAAGGTCTTTGGCGGTCTACCGCTGTCGCTCAATACGAACTGCTCTGGGTCCTTCCCAAACCTCTTGCAAGCTTCCTCCAAGACGTCTCTAAGATATGTTCCCGGCGTGGTCTTGATCTGCTGCCGCCTGGCAGACGAGTCAATGACAAAGACGTGCGCTGCCATGTCTGCAGCTGTCCTTTGCGATTTTTAGACTATCATGCTCTTTCCAGTAGGAGGTATTCGGATCAAGTATGCGGATATGCGATTTCCAGTGTACGTAGTGTTTGCTGCGTTCTTGTGTCAACCTCCAGCTCGTGCTTCGCGTCGAGTACGTAAAGAGCCAAGGTAGTTGAATATGCGCTCGCCAAACGAGAAGAAGATGGGTGTGATCCAGGCGTAGCTCAAGGCGACTACTAGGACACGTTCGTTTCGGGTGAGTGCGAGACCGTCTAATTCTCCCATGTTGACTGTATTATTTGCAGGTGAAGGCAGATGTCGCTGACTGATGTCACCCTGAGTTTCCACACGTTTCTCCCCGCCAACCTCATTTGTGCAACACAACACCTATCTGGGCTACTTCTCAAGCTATTGTTTCATTGCTTGCGCTTCAGCATCTTACCACCACTCACAGCACAGCAACATGGCTCAAATAGTACACGTCGAATCGCCTTCGCAGTTCACGCAGCTGCTCTCCTCATCGAGAGTCGTAGTGACCGACTGTACGTTGCCCCACCTATGGCCATCCGGTTCTTCATATCATTATTGCACAGTCGCGCTGACCATGTCATAGTCTATGCGGATTGGTGTGGACCATGCAAGGCGATTGCACCATTCTATGAGCAACTCTCGTCGCAGCTGTCGCGGCCAGGACAAATCACATTTACCAAGGTCAATACCGACAACCAGCGGGAAATAGCGCAATCATACAATATCACAGCGTAGGTCATTCGAGAGACGGACACAAGTGCAGAGCTAAGACATACCATAGAATGCCGACATTCATGATCTTCAAGAATGGCAGAGAGACTCAAAGAATACGCGGCGCCGACCCAAAAGCTCTCGATGCGGCGGTCAAGAATCTGGCAGCAGAGGCGTCATCGTCAGACGCATCAGGGAGCGGAAGCAGTGGAGGTACATGGCTGGGTGCAGGCCTGCCAAGAGGATACACGGACGTGACTTCTTCAGTGGATCAGCAAGGGCTGGACTTTCTGAACCTGTCATCAGATGTCGGAGGATCCAGGACGATATTTGATTCTTCGGCGCCGAGCAAGAGCGATAAGAAGGACTGGATCGAAAGCGACACAGACGAGCAGCTCATGCTGTTCATTCCGTTCCAAGCCACCCTGAAGGTACACACGCTACACATTACCTCCCACGCCCCGGAGGATGACGATGATGTGATGAAGCCCAAAACGATCAAGGTCTACACTAATAGATCAAACGTGCTTGGATTCGACGAGGCAGACAGCATTGAGCCCACACAATCGTTCGAGCTGGACGACAGCAGCTACGACAGCAAGACCGGTACTGCGAAGCTGGAACTTCGATTTGTCAAGTTCCAAAACATAAGCAGCATCGTTGTCTATGTGGTCGACGGTCTCGGAGATGGCGAGAAGACGAGGGTCGATCGCATCCGGCTGATAGGCGAAACTGGTGAGAAGAGGACGATGGGAAAGCTGGAAAAGATCGGAGATGAGCCTGGGGAGTAAGAAGTCTGCTCCTCGGTGCTTGGACCCAAGCGTGGTTAGGGACGAGGCATGAGAATCAGCGCACCGGCATTGAATGAACATGAAGAGGGCACGGAACGATATCAAAATGACCTCTGCATGGCAAAATGATAGAAGGGCAGGGCTGATTCGATAGTGTCGTCGCAGAGTCGCACAGCAAAAGTCCGCAAAGGCTGTGGCTGAAGCCTGGATAGGGATACGACCAAGCACGACTGCACTGTTCGTGCTCGATAGAAGCCCTTGCAATGAAGCAGTGGTACTCGGGGATACCTCGAATACCATCTTACCAAGGCGACGAGCAAAGCTTCGCGAGGTTGATTTGCATTTGTGACCGAGATATTCCCATTCTGCTTACCTTGGTTGAGTCGGAAGTTGAGTTTGGTACCCTACTCGCAAATCACCCGCTGCTCACCATGGTCGAGGTATGGTTGGATCGCGTCCTAGACCTGAAGCCGTACTGTGGTTCATAGTGGGGCGAGTTGCGAACCTGGACGCGTTCGTCGGTTCTTGACTGCCGCTCACTTGGACCAGACACGAGGCTGACGTGGATGTGGATGTTGGCAGTGGCAATGTTTGAAACTTGTACAAAAGGTGTGTCAACAAACCGCGAGACAAGACACGTCGAGAGCTGAGATGGATCCTGCTTGTGAGTGCTTTTGCCAGAAGGTGTGCCATGTCTGCAGCAGACCAAGGCGAGGGGAGAGAGTCTCACAAAATGTCTCACATGACTCTCTTGCCACTTTTCTTGCCCTGCTAGCCGGCCCGGAGACGAAGCCGAAGATGGACGTGAACAGCGATACCAAACTTTTACGTGCTCGCCTTTACCAAGTTGTCGGGAAGCAAAAGAAACCAGAGACGCGGAAATGGAGCTGTACTATCGAAATGTCTCCACAAAATGATATCAACCAGCTCCACGGACATGGGAGCTTCATCTTCGATATCCTGCTGCAGCATACGGCATGCATACCATCCTCGATGCACAATGTTTCTTTTGCGCCCCATACCCACACAAAGTCTTTGTTCCTGAGCGAAAATCAAGTTCCTGCATCGCATATAGCGTATTCCCGCCCCATGTCACTCCGTACCGAACTCCACCAACCTCAAGCCCACCAACCTCACCTCGCATCAATCCCAGAGACACTTTTTCATCCATCTCGAGCAAAATCCCCACTCACCCAGGATGATATCCACGATGCTCCCCTCAGCATCCAGATCTCCAGATCTCCTCCCCGCATCCTCCCGCCACAAACAAATTCCATGCCCACCTCGATCCCTGCCCTCGCAATACAGCTCGTCGGAATCACATGTGAAGAATCCTCTCCCGCCACATCCGCACACGTAATCACCTCCCTCGCATCCATCAACTTCACAGTCCCATCAGCACCGTTAGATCCCACCCCAACGTCCCCAGGCCAGACATCATCCTGTTTGCTCGCCCATCGCCTCGCCCATCGCCTTATCCATGTCCCAGATCCCCGTGTTAAAAAAATCCACGTCCCCTCCCAACGGCCCAAACTTTCCTCCCCACCCCAGCTCTGCCTCGCACCAAACGGTCAATGTTTACCAAACGCGTCCCGACGCGTGCCCTGCTCCGAGCCGTTGGGGGAGGTGAAGCACAGACATGTAGAGCTTGGGGGATTTTGCTTTTGGCTGGACCGCGGACGGGGAACCGCACCGTATCGTATCGAGTACCCTTTGCGCTTTTACCCGGCGTGGTCTGGTATTGATAAACTGGACGATCTGATGATCTACGAGGGCGAGATGGACGTCGATCAGATCCTGAGTGGACTCAGTGGGTCTGGATGTCACTGTCGAGGGAATCAGGCCAGGCAGACCAGGCAGATGGTCTGGGCCGATCATCACAGGTCCCCTCACGCACGAAGAGAACTACTGAAGTCTCTCTCACGGGATATGCGCGAAGGCAGGTGATCTGACTGACTGCTTCGACTGCCTCGGGAGGAGCGGTCCCGAGGAGCTCGACTGCTGCAGTAGAGCATACGATGGTCACGGTTTGGTACAGTACCGTGAACGTCAGACGCTAGAGACGAGGGGCATCACGCAATCATGCTACCGTACCGTGCTGCTGGGGAGCAGAACGGCGGGTGTACCTGCCTGTGAGCCTGCGAGGGCGGGTGGGATGCGAGATGAGGTTATGGTGGATATCACCTTGCTCTGGGTTATTTCCAGTTTGATGGGAAGTGTGCATGTACCCTTGTATGAAGTCCGGGTTGGTATAGCACGTACTGTAGGTTATTGCTTATGCTCGACTCGATTATGCTGGTGGCTGTACAGTATCCCCGCATTCACTTCTACAAATGGTACCCTAGCATGACACTGCACCGCAGGCAAGACGGCAGATCGGATCCAGTGTCGATCAAGGCGAGGCGAAATATGCAGGTGAGAACCAAGCACGGTACGGTACGGTGCGCCCTCTCTCACATGCATACCGGACTACTGCGCTGCCTCGATCCTGGAGAGAGAGCTATTTCGCGCATGCATGCCACTGCCAGCCACTGCCATCTGCACGTCACCTGGCTGAAACCAATGGCGTGGAGATCCTGCGCTACCTCGATTTGGTCTTCACATGGATGGTGGAAGGCAAAAGGAACCAAAAGCAAGAATAGATATGAGGGAATATCTGGGTCTGTATGCTTCCATACTAGATAGCTCTTGTATCTCTGCCTCCATCGATAGTGCTCCCGCCCGCCGACCTGATCCGTGGGTAGAGCCAGCCCACCGTTCAGGTTCAGGTTCGGCCTGTGCGGAACGAGCCTCTTTGCCTCTGTGCTTCCTCCGCCCATATCCTTTCTTGGTAAGAGACCCCTCGTCCGACCAGAATAGCAAAGATGGTCCGTGGTATGTATGTACAGTAAACGGTTTTTGGGGACACCCGCAGGCGCCTCATCCAATGTGGCCGTACGCTAGATCGAGAATGAGGTGATTAAAATGTATTATGCCTTTGTCGGTTGGTCCTGCCTCCGACTGCAAGGATCGGTAGAATGTGCTTTGAACGAGAGATCGTGAATTAGGTATTGTAGCGAAAGCAAAGAGAATCGTGAAAAGAGTTCTGGGTTGGAAAGTGCTTCTTTTGTAGCGAGAGGTAATGAACTCTCATCAAAATAGTATTTGCAAGCGAGTGGTTTCAATGACCAAACTCGTCCTCAGGATTTGCATATTGTAACAGTGTAGTCCCCCAAAGCGCCATCGCAGTGATGTCAAATCGTATGAGCGAAGGTATGAAGAAATGCCCGCCCGCCATCTAGCGGGACGGTCGTGAAATGGTAAACAGCAAAGGCTTTTAAATGCCCCATCGATTATGCTTCAAGCAAGGTTGAGTGTCGCAGCGAGGGCAAGTCGTGTCCAGCAGGAGGTGTTAGGATGCATGTCGGGTCGTGAGATGTGAATAGGAGAGGCGTGTAAAGGTTCATGAGGTCGTGGGATAGGCCGTTTCATCACTCCTATTTTGGAGGGACGAGGTCTCAAACGCAAAGTCTACTCGTCGCGGCGTCGCTTCTTAGCAGAATTCTTATGCTCATCATCAGAGCCATTCGAGCTCGAGGCGGTGCTGGCATTGCCGGCAATCTCGTGGGCGTTCTCGAAGAGCATCTGGCCCAGCTGGGCTACATCGTAATCTCGTGCATCGTGATGATGGGCATACATCATTGGTTGGCCTGATTGGTCATTGGGAAGGACACCCATTACCATGGTGCCGGCGCCGTGGGTGCGCTGGTGCTGGCTCAGGTTATCCGATCGGGAGAACTTCTTGCCACAGTCGGTGCACTCGAATGGCTTGTCGTGAGTGTGGAGAGAACGATAGTGCCTTTTAAGGTGTTCCTGACGTCTGAAGCGACGGCTGCAGAGAGTGCAGACGAAGGTCTTGGATGGGTCGTCGGTAAGGGACTGCTTGCGGCCTCGGCGAGTGCCAGAAGACTGTTGACCAGAGGTGGGGGAACCCTGAGATGGAGATGAGTGAGCACTTTGGGTGCTACCCTGAGGAGATCCCTGCTTCTGCTGGCCAGAAGAGGCAGTGGTGTAGTGAGCAGAATCAGCCATGGCGGACTTGATGGGGCTGCTGTGAAGGTAGCCGTCAGAGAAGCTTGAGAACTCTGAGCCAGGAGAAAGAAGGGCGCCACCAGTGAGGTCCTCGTCAAAGCTCGAGTCAAAGAAGGCGATGGTTGGGGTAGCACCAGAGTCGGTCCGTTGACGCTTGACGGGACTGTGTTCGCCAAGGAGACCGTCTTCGACGTCAAGATCGAAGAGAGGCTCGAACGAAGGGATGGATGAAGGAACGTATTCGCTAGGGAGAGGAGCGTGTTGAATCTGCTGAGGGGAGATGTCGCCCTTTAGCACAAACTTGTGCTCCTCGTCATCACCAGCACAGAGGGTGGGAAGTGATTCAAGCTCAGAAGTGAAGCTCGAGACGGTGAGATTGCGGGGATCGCAGACCTCTGAATCGAGTGAAACGACGGATCTTGGAATTGGTGATGGTGATGGTGAAAGCGAAGGGCAAGCAGAGGTGGAAAGGAGGTACGAGCTCTCGGGAGCCGCCGAGTTCGGGTGCAGGTAAACTAAAACCGGGATCAGCCACCAATCAAAATTTTGGTTCGGGATTCTGGTTGATTGCGTGCATCCTGGAGGAACTTTTGTGTGCTCCACAAATACATGCACTCAACCATACTTCAGCTTTGACTTACCTGGACTGAGAGGTGGGCTGTGAGTGCTGCCTACCGCGGTCATCTCGTTGTGGACGATGTCTGCGAATGCCTCCTCTTCCCGGACCGCCTTGGCGAATGGTTGCGAGAAGTAGTCGTTTGAGGGAACAACGTGAGCGTGCGGGCTGTCTACTGAGCTGGAGCTGAAGCTGCTGCCGCTGGCGCTAAGAGTTGGCGTTGACGGAACGTATTGGGTAGCGTCGAGGCGGATGAGGTAGGGGTTTTCCTGTTGGACAAGAATGGTGGGCTTGTGCTGGAAGGGCTTGGGTGATGCGCTCGGGGTGAGCATGGCCTGGTTGAAGTACTGAGGAGTGGGCTGGTAGATCATCTGGGGACCTGCAGACTGCGGCCTGTGGAATGGCTGGTGGCAGTGAAAGTAGTCTGGCATTGACATGACCATGCTGTTTGGCTGGGGTGTGAAGTGACCTTGATTCCGATTCTCTGAGGTCTGCTCTGGGTTGTAATAGAAGAATGATGGTTGACCCAGGTGCTGGGTAGGCATGAATTGGTGCTCCATTGGAGCCTGGATCTTGTCAGATTATATGGCTGGTCGTCGACAGGCCAGAAGACATACGGTAAGAATAGTCGGCGGTGGTTGGATGCAAGACACTAAGCTTTAGGTTGTACCTCTCAAGGCTGGTTGGGTGAGGTCGATATGTATGCGGGAAGCAGTCGACAAAGCAAATTGGAGTGATAGTGGAGTGACGTATCAAGGGACCGGTGGGGATCGATGTATATAGAGAGTGTATCGGAGTGAGTGTGATCGGCGAGGCAGGCTTAATTGTACTGGAGCTGAGGGGAAAAAGCAACGCAATGAATGACAGATGGTATGCGTGTAGGTGTAGCGTGGGAAGACGCGAGGAACGGCCGGGATGATAAGCCCTGTTAAAGATCGTGGTGGGCGGTTTTTCGAACGGGGCGGGCAGAGATACAAGTAGTGATCAGCGAGTTTCGAGACAAGTCGCGCCAGAGCTGCGGATGGGTCGATGGGATGTGCAGGCACAAGATTTAGCGGCAGGCGTAGCGTCGGGACGAGTGGACCGTGGAGCACAGGCGCGGCGTCGAGGGCTAAGAGCAAAAGAGACCAATGCGTGCCCGTCGTCGTTTGTGGACCCAGCAGAGTGAGGTGAACTGTCCTGATGGAGGGTAGCGCGTGCTGTGGTACCAAAAAAGCTGCCTTTCACCGGGGCCAACACCGGCCGACGCCATCCAGGAATCCCTGCTGCCTCTGCCCGGCACGCTACTGCACACCCTATGCAGTTTTACTTT
The DNA here is from genome assembly GCA_013372555.1 of Elsinoe arachidis. Lineage (NCBI taxonomy): Eukaryota > Fungi > Ascomycota > Dothideomycetes > Myriangiales > Elsinoaceae > Elsinoe > Elsinoe arachidis. The sequence continues at coordinate 1,260,721 of JAAPAX010000006.1, read as the reverse complement.
GGGCCAAGTTTGTGGCACTTTCAGGACGACTCTCCAAATCCGAAAGCGTCAGATGTGAGACCCCACACGACCACCACATCCAGAGTGCTTCAATTGACCGACTACACGGTATGCATAGCCTTGGGACACTGACCACTTTCTTGCTGTCAAGCTTGAGCAGATGGGATCCTGCCACAAACGTCGTCGTGTTCGTGCACATGCAACATGACAAACTCTGGCGTGAGCCGACCGGCCGATCCAGACGTCTGCATAGCTCACGCAGGTACTGGTATCGGACCTCACGCCGGATCAATCGCGCCGACGGATTTGGTCTGTTGTGATGATTGATGACAGTTGATCGGTAGGATCAGGAACCCCACTTGTGCGTGCGCGCGCCTTGTTCGCAGTCTGTGAGCAAGGTATGCATACAACGGTGTGGCGTATGGCGGCCGTGCAACGCTTCTGGACTTGACCTGTATGCATCCTCACGTCTCGTAGAGCCATAGCTCCTTAAGCTTCCTTTGACGGATAGGACCGCAATTTGCAAGGAAACGCTCATGATAACAGACGTGCAGCATGATAAGGCTCAGACGGAGTGGAGTTCCCGTCCATCGTCCTGCAGTATGGTCGTTTATAGCGAGAATCAGGGTCGCTGTCAGGGTCGAGAAGGATGGACTGTGGCGCCTGACAGCTGAAAGCATGACCTCTTTGGAGATGGGTGTGTTCCTGAACGAGGAGGATCTTGAACATCTGACCGAAAGCGTATGTTTACAATAGCCAGAACATTTACAGAGCTTCTATCGAAAGCGTGTGGGGATGTGCATACAGGAAGGATGAAGGGATGGATGAACCGCCCTGAGTCTGACCACTCGGGCGACGCCGACAGTGGAAGGTACCTTGGTACTCAGCCATTGAACTCTCACCTTTTTGCCATTCGGCTGACCCCAATGAACCAATGTGAAGTCTGAAGTGCCGATATCGAGGCGGCACTGGACTGTGATGAGTGATAGGATGCGGTGGTGGTTGTGCCCGTCACACTGCCACTGAAGGTTCGCTATTGCTATCGTGATGAATGATCAAGCGAGTGGCTTGCGCACTATGACAGGTCCAGTCCCCGTCGATCGATGCCGAGCATGACGGACGTGACGTGTGCTTCGCTCGAGCAACTGCTGCATATCAAGGACTGTGGTGGAGTATCTTCAAACGGATTGGCCATTACAACGGTCGCAAGGCACCACCGTCCTGCCAATCCCCTCACGTCGACGCGCGAGCGAAGGACCCTCACAAGGTCCGCTTCGAAGACGATCAACTCCGTCCAGCCGCGTTGCTGATGATGATGGCCGTGAAGATCTTTCTTGACGGTGGCATTTAGATGCAAAACTGACTGATGTCGCTGCCGGCAGTGGGATGCAAAAGGCACCCTGCGTGTGTCTGCTCGAGTCAAGGTCAACCTGCGACGAGTCGGTATGCACTCCGGATAGCGTGTCTGATTGGCTCAACAGCGTCTTTAGCACGTTTCAGCATCTCGTGCTGGTCGCTTCTCGAAAATTTCTGGCGATCACCCTTCAGGTTTCCCTCTGGTTTCTAGCAGACCTCCATGTTGCTTCTGCCGTGCCGTCTTGTGTCACGATACGAAGCCGACTCCAACACCGCAGATTGCAGGCCATTTGCATCACAATGTACTTCTGCAGCACTGCGTCACTCATCTCCGATTGCTGCTGACCGCCTGTCACACTCCATTTGTCCTTCCCGCATCCCTCATCCGACAATTAATCTTGCTTCAAGCCACCTACTAGTTCACATCTACCACATGGCCGCCATCCGACCCATGGATGTCCGCAGTGATGCTATTCCTGCCCTCACAAGCCACTCTGGTCCAACTCGCCCAGCACTTCCCAATGCGGACAAGTATGATTGAACAAGCACGGTGGCCACACCAGATCTGAGCTATCTGAGCTATGGGGAAACCATGTGGTGTGGCTTTTCAGGCTCCGCGAACTGCCTCTTTCGATCTCGTGTAGCTTACCAGGTGCACACTTTCAGGTATAGTGCATGTCCCAGATCACGTTAATTTCCGACTTGGCGACCTGTTAGTGACCCTCCATTACGCCCGCCGGCATCTGACGACGTCAATTGCAACACGGCTTTCATCTCTTCTCTAACGCAGGTACAGTCGACTATCCCAGTTGCAGATCGAGGCACACCGGCTGCCAAGGTCAGGTCGCTTCGAACGATGCCGGTCTTCCTCGGCCAGCAACGAGGTGCTCCATACACAGTATGCTTTTGCACGTCATGTTCAATGCTTTGCAACATTCATGACAAATCAGCCCTTCGCAGGTCCCGAGTCGTCTGGATCGCCAGCACAGTCCAGAGCAGGATCCTCGGTCCACCCTGCCTGCACGGATGGGCATTCGGCGGATCATTGCAGCTTGGCCGAGATTCGCGAGTGGGCCAGGACCCTTGAGACGCATTTGGCTCATCTTCGGCGTGGTAGAGATTGACTCTCTTTTAGCGTTCCTCTTCGGATCCCACCCCGCGTACCAGCCGGACAAGTAGCGTCAAGGCGGACCCAGTCTGGACAAAAGGTTGCCACCACCACCTCGTGAACCCAATTCCTTTGTCCCAGGAACTCATTCGTCTCCAACTCCCAAAGCCCTGGGCTGCCGGACGGCATCTTCGGCACTCTTCACCCCAACTGTCACTTTTAGCCTCAGTCCTTCCACGTGCTTCATGCACGACAGTTGCTGCATCCTGCGACACTACTGCACCTCAACCTTTGGCCATCTGTACGTATTTGACATCCTTTTGCATACGCTTACCCTTCCTGTCCCCTTGGCATAAACAAATATATATTTCTTTGTTTCCCCACCCATGTCGCCTCATCGAGCACGTCCTCTTCCCAGGCGCCTCGCCCTCCCTATCCTCCAATAATGCACTCCGCTTCCCAGACTTATCATCAGATCTTGCCCTTGAATGCCCCGCCAGGCTAGCCTTGCCATTCTCGGGCATTACACGTTGGTGATCCTATACCACCCTGCAGTCTGTGGAGGAGGGGCGCTACGAACAAGTTTCTACCACTATCTGAACTTTCATCGATGGTCCCCCTTTCCCACGTGTCCGGAACATCGCGAGACCGCCCTACAGGGTCACGGCGAGTCCGAGTGCCAGGTCGAGATGGGGCCTCAAAGTCTGGCAGGCTCAACGGTGGACAGATGAGAGCGAGATTACGATACCAACGACCTTGTGAGGGGTCTATCGTGCTGACCTCCGAGGCGCCACCTCGGTCCAATTACCTCGAAAATTGATCATGACAAAAATAGGCAAGTATAGTGTACATTGATCGTGCGACACGGTGAGGTACATGGGTACATGCGAGGCATGCGCAAATCGAAGGTCCCATAGACCTGGGTGTGTGGTGAAGGAATTTTCTCCAGCCCGCGGTGTACAGTACGATGACCAGCAGGACGGGAAGCTTTGCTACTGTTTCCCAACTGCTTTTCTCGAGGGAACAAAGAAACGCGCCCACTACGCGCGATCACATGTTCTGATCGATCCACCTCCAAATCCTGACGACATACTGCTTGTCCACCGGCCTCAAGTCCCTCAACACCGGGATCGCAGTCTTTGTTTTTTCCATCGCAAAGGTCTTGGATCCTTCGTGCTGACCATCTCGCTCCGCCGAGACACCGTCATCCCGAGTCATTTTCTGCTCTCCACCTGCCTTACCATAAGCCGACTTCCACAATTCCAGAAGCTTGAACGCGGGGTGCTGCGCTCCCTTTCGGCCCTGTTCCTGCTGCTGCTGCCCGAGCTGCTCCACCTGACCAACTCTGGTCTTCAACGGAGAATCACCCTTAGCGACAGCGGGACCACCACCATCGGCCGCCCGCTCGAGCAGACCCACCCACTCTGCCGGATCCACCACGTCAAAAGGAGGAGCAGCGCCGGCCGACTCCTCCTGCAGCCACACCAGCATCTGCCTCCAACTCGGGTTTAGCCCATCATGCACGACATGCATGACAGTCGTGATCGGCCCGCATTGCCCTCGCCCATGACCCTTGCCATCGATCTCCCCATCCAGGCCTCGCACATCACCACTGCTGCCGTCGCGCCGACCTGCCCCTCCAACCCCAGCACCCTCTCCATCGCCTTGACTATCGCCCATGGACTGCACACCCCGATGATCCTCCCGACCCATCGCGTCGTGGCCGCCGACCATCATCCCTTCCCTCAACGCCCTACTCGCAACGTTCACGGGCAACCAGTCCAACCTCTCCCCCTCCAAGTCCGGCATCGCGCCCAGCTCCTTGACTCCAACGCTCAGCATCAAAGGCCACGCCTCGCTGGCATTCCACGTCCCCCTTTCGCTGTCCCCACCTAGTTGGCCCACGCGGAATACCTTAACCTTGCCTGCCAGTCTGCCCGTCCTGTCCGCTGCCTGACACAGCTGTTCGGCGACCCATTTACTTCTACTATAGCCCAGGGAGCTCGCGGCGGAGGGGTCGTCGACGATGTGCTCCGGGATTGGTCGAGGGTGGGCCAGCACCGAGGCCACACTGCTGCAGAAGCCGATCTGCGGGGGCGAGGACGATCGTAAGGCGAGACGAATTAGGTTGTGTAGACCTGTGGAGAACGGGGCAGATTAGCAAGGATTCATTTCGCTGCTGTGAATCGGACGCTATCGTGCTCGGTGGTCGATCGATTTGGCAATGGCTCTCATGCAGGGAATCTGTCATGCAGGGTCTGGACTCTTTTTGCTCTTGCTCTTGACTCGAGACGGTCAATGCAGGTACAGTGCTCTGCATGGAGCGGTATGCATGCGTGAAGACCTATTCTCGTGTCGAGGAGATTGGGCGAGTGGTGGACAGTTGGATCCTGATGGAGGCTCGTGAGACAAGAGGGTCTGTGGCAAGGCCTTTGTTCATGCATGGCGGGTGTAGCAGGGATAATTGCGTGGCGTGCAGCCATGCATACCGCCCGTCTCTGCTGTTCGGATTGGGACTGCACAATACGGTGCTGGGCGTGGGAAAGGATATTGCAGGAATGGACGGTAGGTTACGAAGAGGTAAAGGAAATGAAGCAAACTCACCGCCTATGTGGTCCTTCTCAAACGCTCGTAGGCGCATGCGGAAGTTGACTGCCCATGCGACGTGGAGGACGGTCGTTGTCTCCTTTGCGAGACGGTCGTAGTCTTCGTCGTTGAGGCCTAGATTGTGCTCGCCGAGTTGAGCCCGTAAGACTACGACCTTGTCGTCGTGTAGATTTCTCAGACCACGGGCTTCGAGGGCCTTGACAACCCTTTCTCGACATGCGTGATCTGTTGCTCCTCGTACGAGGCAGTATACCCTTCTCGTCGTCTTGTCGTGAGAGTACGAGTCCAGTAAGTGAGCTCCCAACGCTCCAGTCACACCGGTAAGGACGATGACCTCGCCTGATTCGCGAACATGTTCGTCTTTCTCACTCTTATCTTGCTTGAGCCCGTTGACTGAACCATTTGTTGCCACCTCGTCGTCGAAACGGCTATACTTCTCCGCGAGTTCCAGCATCAAGGCTCGTTCCTCGGCGTCGATATCTCTGCCTTTCTCCCCTCTTCTGGTCTGCAAGACATACTCGACCAATCGTTCTATGGTACCGCAGTCCTCCACTATGTTCAGTGGAACCTTGACCTCCTTGCCTACAAGTTGTCGAACGTCGTTTCTTACCATCATGCCTGCAACCGAGTCCACGCCGTAGGCGAACAAGTCGTCCCCTGGCTTCGGTCTGGTCTTTCCATTTGTAGCTTTCTGCACCCGCTTCATCAACGTTTCCTCGATATCCTGATCCTTAACCCCAGACAGCTCTCCATCCACGCTATCCGCATAGGCTCCTTCGATCTCTTCCGCAAAACGCTTCTCCGCTGCACCACGTATGATGGTTCCCTTGCTGCTCTTCTCCAGCCCTTTCTCGAGAACGGGCATAGGGACAAGCGCCTTCCTCAACAGTCGAGCATGCGCCTGGCTATTGCTGTTCAGCTTCTCTATCTGTGGCCACACTTGCTCAAGCAGCTGAGTATCCGTGACGTCCTTGGTCTCTGACGAGCGGAACAGCAGAGCACCAGGATAGGGTCGGCCGTTGCCGAAAATAAGCACGTCGCTGAGCGATGCGGAGGTGGCGATGCTGTCCTCGAGTGGAGCAGGGTCGAACTTCTTGCCGGTGATCAGAGTGAGCTGGCTGTCCGACCGGGAATGGTATTTCCATGCTCCTTTGATGGTCTCATGAGGAACGAAGAGATCAGCTGTCGCAAAGGAACCGTCTGGACGATTCCGCTTGGCCATGTGCGGCCAAGTCGGTTGAATGATGAGTTCATACAGATTAGGGGTAGAAGGCTGAGGTTCAAAGATGAGACCTGATGAAGGTGGCGCTCGAAGATACTGCCACTCTTTGTCGGTGGAGTAGTCGCGGTGAGATGACATGAGGAAGCCGCATTCTGCACTGCCGAAGCGGGAGATGAGAGGGACCGAAGAAGCAATGAGGCGATCCCCCACCTCAGTGGGTAGAGCAGCGCCACCCACTCCGACTATGGACATGCGTTGAAGGTTCGAGAGACCTTCGGACGATGCCTCCATGGATTGAAGTACGTAGGGTACAGATGAGAAGTAGCGGACTGGCGGTGCTTTACCAGCTTCTGATAATGACGCAGCGACATGCAGACATCGAATGATGTTGCTCGCAGTGATGGGTACCTCTTTGCCAGGGAAGAGCCAGATCAAAGCCCCACTCGTCCAGGCCCTGAAGCAGTCCGCTACACCGCCGTGGTAGAGAGGTGTGGTTGTGAATGTGGCCGCATCGTGTCCATCCGGAAATGACGGCAAGACACCGCATCCTGCTCGATGTGATTGGGGAATTGGCTTTGGTAGGCCAGATGATGTGCCAGAGGTATGATGCAAGTACGCCACGTCTTTCGGCTGAGGTGAAGGGAATTGGGTTTCGCCTACCTTGACGGAGACTTCGGCTTTGGAGAGCTCATCGTACAATGGTAAGAGGAGGACATCTAGAGCATTACCCTTGTCTTTGGCGACAGTCGAGGCCTCCTTCGCTTGCTCCGCGTATTGCTCGTCGTATATCAGAGCACTGACTTCACAAGAGTCACACAGGTGTGCAATGGCTGCCGGCTGACACTGGGGAGCTATCAGCAGGACAGCACAACCCAGGCGCATCAAGGCAAGCCATGTGAAGAGGAATTGGGATGTACTAGGTGCTAACAGAGCCACTGTTCTCGATGCGCCAAGCTTGTTCCCATGGCTACCTCGAAGTCTTATAGCAAGCGCTGTGCTTCGCCTCGAAAGGTCCTCATATGTGAAGATATCGTAGCCCCAGGACTCCGATTTGGAAGACGTTGATGGCGGGACTGCAAATCCAACAGCCAAACGTCGTGGTATACTTTTCGCTTGGCCGTCTATGAATTGTGTAATGTTCTTGAATTCCGGATTCGTCAAATCAAGAGAGTCTGCTTGCCCGAGCGTGCAAGTGAAGTAGTTCGGTGAAGCCATATCGAGTGACGTCCACCGGGTGGCGTAGAAAATGGCGAAGACCCAGATTACCAATATCGAAGGTGCGTAGAGGGCGTAGTGAGAATGCAGCTCGGCAGAATTTTCATGATATCGGACTTGAGTGATTGATCAAAGCACGCACCGTTCACTCCACGCGAAAGTGTCTAAAATGCATGTTCACTTCTCGTCTCGAATCATGACGTTACCGTGTGTTCTCTCATGCAAAATCCCCGGTAGACCAAAACACTCAGACCGCAGTCCACGTCAACCGTACAATCGACGACTCCAAATTCTCCTTCAGAGTCTCAATACGCGCAACAACCCTTCGCAAGGTCTTCGACCACTACAGAATGGCGCCTGGTCTATCTATCTCGTTCGGCGCCACCACTACTAAGGATGCCGCCTCAACCACATCAGCTCCTCCCAAAGCGAGCGGCACCAAGCGCTCTCATGCCTCTCTCGGCGACGACTCGGATGACGAGCGCGGCCCTGCGAAACAAGTCGTGACCCACTTCGGCTCGAAAGGCGCGGTGAATGCCACTGCCCCAAAGGCAGAGAAAGGTCCGCTAGTGATCAAGCCGCAGGCGAACAAAGACTGGCGAGAAGCAAGCAAAGCAGCACGAGCAGACAAGCGAGCAAAATATGGCCTGCCCATCGAAGAGACCAAGAATGCGCAGGAGCGAGAAGAGGAAATCCGGCGAATCGAAGCGGCGAAGAAACCAACATGGGGACTAAACGTCAAAGGTGAAGGGAAAGACGAGGCCCATGAAGACGACTCGGCAGCAGGGCCTACGGATGACACAGACTCGCCCATGCCCGAAGCCGACGAGCCCACCAAACCCAAGACCGAAGAAGAAAAAGCCATGGACGCCCTCATGGGCATCAAGCACAAATCCGACCTCACCATCCCCGCGGCAAGCGAAGAAGAAGCCTTCCAGCGCGACTACGACAAAGCCCCAGACATGGCAACCCTCGACCAATACGCCGCCGTCCCCGTTGAAGAATTCGGCGCCGCTCTCCTGCGCGGCATGGGCTGGAAAGAAGGCTTCGGCATCGGCAGCCAAAAGAGCAAGAAGCTGGAGAAAGCGAAGCTGATCGAGCGCCGGCCCGCGCTGCTCGGTATCGGCGCCAAAGAAGACGCGGCGGTCAAGGAGGAGATGGGCGCGTGGGGACGGGGCGCGAAGAGGTCGGAGCAGGTGTATAATCCTGTCGTGATGCGGAATAAGCAGACGGGGGAGGAGTTGACGGAGCAGGAGTTGAAGGAGAAGATGGAGGTGCAGGCGGTGAGAAAGCAGGAGGCGGATTTGGATAAGTTGGGGGAGAGGAAGAGGGAGGAGGAGAGGGAGAGGAGGAAGAGAGAGGAGAGGAAGAGGAGGGATGAGTATAGTGATGAGGAGGATAGGCGGAGGAGGAGAGAGAAGCGGAAGGAGAGGGAGAGGGAGGATAGGGAGTATGATCGGAAGGAGAGGAGGAGGTCGAGAGACAGAGGGGATAGTAGGCGAGATCGGGACTGGGATGATCGGCGGGAGAAGGACAAGAGGAGGGATTATGATGATAGGGATGATCGAGAGCGGAGGAGGTACAAGGACGATAGGGATCATCGAGACAGAGATCGCAAGCGGGACTACAGAGACGACCGCGAGGATGAGTCGAGGAGACGCAGGCATTGATGAGCGAATGATACCCGGCCCAAGTGCCACAATAGATTGCACGGCATATTATGAATACATGGCGTGCTAGGATTTTTTGTGCTAAGCGACTTAAATCTTATATCACTATCTCATGAGGCAAACATTCATGACGCTGTTGAAAGCAGCCTCCCCAAGATCAAATAATCTATCATGCTTTTCCATGACCTTTTGGGACTTCTCCAAGATATCTGTATGCGTTTCCTCTCTTCCACCATCAAGGCTTAGTGGTGGAACAAACGAATCGGCTGCTCCACGAATCGAATGTTCAGCTTCTCAGCCGTCGACTTGACGGCACCATCATTCTGGCTACCCAACGGTGCAGCAATGTACTTGACCCCCGACCTCGCAGCGCGGAAGACATTGTCGATGAATGGGAACTGCAAAAGTCAGTACGATGAGTATCAAAAACAAAGGGGCAGACCACTCACGAAAGCATCACTGCTACAAGCCACCTCACTCAGCTTGCTCAACCACTCCCTTCTCTCCTCATCGGTGAAAGGCTTGGGCACCTCTTCAAAGTTCCTCTCGTAATCGGCCTTTTCTTCCTCCGTGATGGGCACCTGACCTGAGCAGAGCAGATCAATAGCATTGCTCTTATCCGGACGCTTGGTGCCTTTCTTCCACTTGATGTTGAGTGCACGCTCGTGGAAGCGCATGAACCAGTTGTCAGACTTGTCGCCGGCGAGACGGGTGCAGTGGATGCGGCTTTGTTGGCCGGCGCCGAGGCCGATGACTTGGCCGTTGAGAGCGTAGCAGACGGAGTTGGACTGGGTGTATTTGAGGGCGATGGTCGCGACTGTGAGGTCCCGGAGGGCGGAGTCGGAGAGATCCGTGGCGTGGCCGAAGGTCTCCTTGGGGCTGATGCGGTAGTTGTTACGTTGTTGGCGCATGTTGATGCCGAAGACAGTGCGAGTCTCGAGGTCTGAGGGCTCGTATTCGGTGGACATTTGAAGGACGAGGTATTTGCCTCCCTTCTTTTTTGAGAGGATAGCTAGAGCCTCAGGGTTGTATGAAGGAGCGATGATGCCATCAGACACCTCACGAGAGATGATTTTGGCTGTGGGGACATCAACTTCATCTGAGCAGGCAATCAAGTCTCCGAAGCTGGACATGCGATCGGCACCACGGGCGCGAGCGTAGGCTTGTGCGAGACCAGAGGACTCGATGCCCTCGATATCATCGACCATGTACACCTTGCGCTCGACGTCGTTGAGTCCCACTCCGATGGCAGCACCAGCTGGGGAGACATGCTTGAATGATGCAGCAGCTGGGTAGTCAAGAGCAGCCTTCAACTCACGAACCAGTGGCCAGGCGTTGAGGGCGTCGAGGAGATTGACGAAGCCAGGAGAGCCATTCAGGACCTTGAATGGAAGGTTCTTGTCATCCATGTAGGCGGCCGCTGGCTTTTGATGCGGGTTCGTGCCGTAGCGGAGCGAGATGTGCTGTTGACCCTCTCCTGCATACTTCTTGCGGAAGAACTCTGCAATGGCGGTGTCGTAGTCTGAAGTGTGCTCAAAGGCCTTGAGAGCGTAGAGCTGACGCGACTTTTCTGATACATCACCCTTCTCCAATTCCGAGAGGAAGTCATGATAGTCTGACGGGTCGCTAAGGATGGTGACACGGGAGTGGTTCTTTGCTGCGGCGCGGAGCAAAGTCACGCCACCGATGTCAATCTCCTCAACAGCCTCTGGGATGGTCACACCAATCTTGGAGATGGTGTCTTTGAAAGGGTAGAGGTTGCAGACAACAAAGTCGACCTTGTTGATGTTCTGGTCGGCGAGGTCCTTTTCATCCGAGGCCAAATCTCTAGCGAGAATGCCAGCATGTACGGCCGGGTGAAGGGTCTTGACTCGACCTGCAAGCATCTCAGGAGCATTCGTGATTGCTGATACATCCCTATAGCGTCGTTAAGCTTTTGGCTCGTCATGTTTAGAAAGTGGTCATACTCGACTGGAAAGTTTGCTTCGCGGATCATGCGGGCAGTACCACCAGAGGCAAGAAGACGGACATTGTTCTTGACGAGACCTTTGGCAAGATCAAGCAGTCCGGTCTTGTCGTAGACTGAGAGAATAGCTGTGGTAATTTAGTATACTGCATTTCGAGAAACTTTCCGAGATGCCCCACCGATCTTTTGAGCCATGTTCGCACTTCCTAGTGTTGCAATTGTCAGCTTGAGCGTCGCCAATCTGCCCCATCTCTCAGAACATACCTTGCTGAATCAATTAAAGGTTGCGTGTCTCACAAGAAGAGTAATTACATGACCAGGTCCTTAATGATACAAGCACCCCCACCATCATCCCACTTTGGCAGAAAAAATGCAGCGAGCCAATCAGACGACGGTTGAAGTCGGGCAACTCTGACCGCCCAGAGCTGTATCTAAATTTGTGCCTCGTCGCCGTCTCCCATTTCTCTTTTCATGAACAACGCAAATTTAATGCAGACTCTAAAAGCATTTCCAGTCGAGATTGTACGCAGTCGATGAGCCTGTAAATCGTCCGTCGAGCAAAGAGCGATCTCAGAAGGTCTTGGGTGCCGTGTCTTCTTTGGCTATTCCTTACAGGGGTAGACGGTGGAAGAGAAGGCAATGACCATGCTGTACAGCACTTACAAATTCTTCCTTTGTGTCCACACGGATATTGCGGTTTTGTCCGATGGCGTCAATTCACCAGAATAGTCACGCATGGCGTTCTTGGTGGCAGAGTTTTCCAGAATAGATTGCCTACACGACGGATCTTACTCATCCCCGCGATTTGGGACTGCGGTCTGCAGGAACGTTCCCGAGGCGTTCATGGCTGAGTGCTCACGTCGTATTCTCTCCAGAATTACCACCTCAGATGACTGCACGCCTCTCACGCCTTTGCCGATGTTGCACCATCCATGTCCATATTGGCGATTGACATAGCGAGAGGCTTGCAGCTTTTACGAGACGCCAAGTGCTGCATCTCTCCATACAGCACCGCCCTTTTGCTCATCACCCTCTGCTTACCGGATCCTCTTAGCTGTGTCGGGGTGTACGACCTCATCCTCAAGCGATGCTACGATGTCATCGCGGACATCCGCACGTCCCCAGTGGTTCGTGTGCACCATGATGCAACAAGCAGGAATAATGACAGTGTGACCTTGCTTACCATCTGATCATACTGCACCATTCCATCTCTGTTTGCAAGGTAGATATAAAGAAGGGCACGATCACTCCATCTCATTCTCATCCAACCAACAAGTAGCTCCTTCAACTACTCCAAACATTCCAACTACCACCATTCCTCACTCTACCACTCCCCGCAACACCACCAACACCGCAAAAATGCTCTTTACCACCCTCACCACCCTCCTCGCCACCACCTCCCTGGTCGCCGCCGCACCAGCCGCCGCCCCTCTCGAGAAGCGCGCCTGCCAAATCAAGTACCCCACCAACCTCTTCTCCGTCATCGAAGCCTCCACCCAGCAAAACACAGGCAACAACGGCTACACCTTCACCGGCCAAGGCGCGGGCAAGACCAACCGCTACATCACCGAACTTCAATTCACCAACATCCCCGCCGGCGCCTACGGCTGCTCGGTCGAGTATTACTTCCAAAAGGGCTGGCGAGTCGAGTCTACCCCTGACACGAGGCTGGACTTCTTCGTGCCGGACAGGAATATCTCCATTGCTGATACTTGGGTCAATAGGCCTGGTAGGGCTTATCAGGTTGGCACACAGATCGTGAGGGGATCCGCGACGGAGGATGTCAAGCTTACTGCTGTGACGGGCGCTTGTGCTGAGACGCTGAACTACATCATTGAGGTTCAGGGGGACAAGGCTGGGTCGGTCGGCTTTCCTCAGGGGAATGGGAATGGGTTGAGGTTGACCTACAATTGCTAGACAGATAGCACGAAAAGTCTTTCGGGGTTTGGGAGGTGTTTTGCTGGTATAGAATGGCATGAGTAGGACTGCGTTGATTGATACACTCCTTTGGTAGCCGTAATGTAATGTGTTGACATATTCTCATGATTTCGATCGTTAGCGAACAATGCTCATTTCTTCTCCGCATCTTCAGAGTTCTCGTTAACGACCTGGAACAAGACCTTCAACCACAAACTGCAGCCTTCGCACCCAACTACCAGCTCTCCGCCAGTAGCTGCTTCCAGGTCGTCCTCGGTGATAATGAAACCTCTGTCATCCCCACACCTGCATCCTCGAAACCACACATCCTGCGCCTCATCATACTCCAGGTCGTCCAGATCGACCGTGTCCAGGCCGGTGAAGAATTTGACCGCATTCGCTTCTCTGCCCTGCTGCCTCAAGAGCTGATCATATTCGGCTCGCAAATTGGCGTCGCTTAGTACCGAAGAAGCGGTGGTGATCTGATCGATAGAATACTTCGCATCACCTTCGACCCTATTGCCAGCGCTGTCAATTCCCTTCTGACCAGAATCCACTTTATCCGGATGATGCTTCAGCAAAGCCTGTCGATATGCCTTTCTGACATCTTGGGTGTTCAGGTTTGGATCGTGCTGTCGGTGGGATAGGCCCAGCACCGTGTAGTGGTCTTCCATCCAGCTGCCATCTCTGATCAGCTCAAGGATGATGTATCTCCGAAGGTCCTTCCATGGTCGTGCATCTGTGATGATGACTTGTGGAATCCAATTTTCCTATCGAGTCCGGGATCGCCGGCGGGTCATTGCCGATGGTGGGGAGGGGAGACTTGGCAGCCGCATTTCTTTTCCTGTTATTGTTGCATTTCATTTCCTCTGGTTCACGATCTCGTTTGACGGCAGCCTGGTCGTGAAAGCAGAATCAGACACTACTGCGGTGGTAGTCGATACGAGTCTCCTCACCAGCAGGAAGTACAAGCTGGCCAGTCGTTCAAGCAGAATCGCAGCTCTCCAAGAAGATCTGCAGTTCTTTCTCCGCTCATCCTTGCTGCTTGTCCACACACCTGCCGTCGGGGTCCAACAATGATCGAATCGCGTAAGTTTATCTGCAGATTGACGCAGGTACATGTCACCTTTTGTTCGTAACGTGCGCCATGGGGGTTTGCAGGCCCCCCCCATTTGCAGGGAACGTCATATTGCACCAATTAGGTAACCCAATTCATACCGATAATTTTCCGGAAGGTGCAAAAGTCACGTGTCCTGCAAATGGGGGGGGCCTGCAAACCCCCATGGCGCACGTTATTTGTTACCTCTCAGCCTCATCGCCTCCACATGCGGCAACTCGTTGTAGAAGTTGCTCCAAAAGATCGACCATGGTTGGCCGAAGAAGTGACGATCAGTCGCGACTTCCCTATATACTTGCAAGGAAGTATACCTGCCTTTCCATTTGTTTTCATCCGCCTCTTCTTTTCCTTTCTCTCTCATCAACACCTCAAGTCATCCATATTCGTCCTTGTTTCATCACCTATACCTCCAGAGTCATTGCTCGGAACCTCGAACCTTGGCAGCCTATATCTTTTGCAACCTGTAGCCTGACGACCTTACCGCTCTTGGCAGGGCCAACAACCGATTCGCATTAATACACCTATAACCACGTCAAGACCCTTTCCTGCTGTACGTCGAATCCTCCGCCATGAAGTCGTTTTCCGCCATCGCCGCAGCTGCCATACTCGCGTCGGCCCAAGCTCAGCAGTACACTGGCTTCAACTATGGCAACAAGAAGCCAACTGGTGAGCTCAAGGTCCGTCAGGACTATCTGGACGAATTCGACGCTGCTCGCAATCTTGTGGGCACAACCGGCCAGTACACCTCCGCCCGCATCTACACCACTGTCCAAGGCGACTCTGGCAGTAGCATCAATGACGCCATCTTCGCTGCCAACCAGACCGGCACTTCAGTCCTCCTCGGTCTTTGGTGTTCCGCTGGACGAGGAGTCTTTGACGGCGAGAAGGCAGCTCTGACCAATGTCTTCAACACCTTCCGCCCAGAAGACCTCCGTCGCTTGATCGCTGGCATTTCGGTCGGCAGTGAGGATATCTACCGCATCTCCGATCTCGATACTGGACCAGATCCTGGAGAGCAGCCTGGCATCATTGCTGGCTATGTCAACGAGATCAAGCAGCTTGTGGCGGCTACTCCTGGCTGGGAAGGCATTCCTGTCGGACACGTCGGTGAGTCTGCTTGAGCTGCTTGTTTGATCTTTGTCACTAATATATCATAGACACCTGGAACGTCTGGACCAATGCCACCAACTGGCCTGAACTCAACGATGTTATCGGCGCTGTTGACTTCATTGGCATGAATGGTTTCCCGTATTTCCAATCCAAGGATGTCAACAGTCCAGAGAACCTCGGTGCTCTGTTCGCGACAGCTCTCCAACGCACGCAAGAGTCCACTGGCAAACCCGTCTGGGTCACCGAGACTGGCTTTCCTTACTACGGCCCTACCTTCAATCTTGCCGTTCCCGGTGCCGACGTAGCTCAGAGATACTACCAAGATGTAGGTTGTGGTCAACTTTTTGGCAAGGTCAACACTTGGTGGTACATTCTGCTCGACGGTGTCAACCCTGCACCAGCTAACCCGCAGACCCCCGCATTCGGTGTCCTCGCTCCTCCGTTGAGAGCTGATCCTGCTGGACCAGTCAAGACCCAGCCAATCTATGATCTCAGCTGCGCCGCTCCTCCGGCCAGCACAGGTACGTCTACCACCAGCATTGCCGATTACAGCAGTACCACCCTTGCTTTCGCCACTCCAAGCCTGATCGTGGGCGGAGGCGGCTTTCCCCTGAGTTCTCCAAGCACCTTTGTCACTTTGCCAAGTTCCACCCAAGCAACAAGTTCCGGACTAAACGCCAGTGTTACCAGCTCAACGCCGTCGTCGCCGACAGCAAGCTCCTGCCCTGCAGACCTGAATGGTCCCTTCGAATTCCCGCACCTGATCGTGCCGATCTCGTCTTCTTCGCCAGACACTGCTCAAGGTACTCAGTACTTTGGTACTGTCAATGACGACACGTCGACGCTCTACAATTTTGACATTCCGCCATCGCTCGAAGGACAGACGTGCTCGGTCGTCTTCCTCTTCCCTCGCCCTGATGAGCTCGTCTGGAGCAGCTACGACTTCAACAATCAAGGTGGCCTCGCTGTCAGCCAGCTCAAGAGCCCTGCCGATTCTGGCACCAGCTTCAGCAACACTCCTTCTGGTACCAGTGCTGGCTCCGTTGCTTCGGTTCAGCCAGGTAGCAGCTATGTTGTCAGCTCTGGTCCATGCCCTGCTGGTCAGACGATCGGCTACCGGGTCGATGCAACAGGTGGACTGGCGTTGGACTACTTTCAAGACTTCAACCCCAGCGGCCCAATCGGGCTGTTCTTGAGAGCTTGTTGAGGTTTGGAGTGACGACACAATTCATGATGGAATGACCATAAGGCCTCAGATCTCATGGTCGCGGTAACAACATAGACGTATTGCCTAATAATGTATTTTGCATACCAACGTGTGATCCGCACCTCATCTTGCAAATCCCTCGTGGTCTACATTGACGTGGAAGGGTCCCACTGCATTAAGGCATTGCTTACTGGTCTCCATGCAAGAGTGCGACCCGTTTGCAATGTGCATCCCCGTCCGAATCTCTTATAATTCTAAGGATGCTTACATGATAGTCTCTCTAGTCTCACCAGGAATTTTTGGCTATTTCTGTCGCATTGTTGCCCTTCTATGTTATCCGAAAGATGCTCGCAAGATTGGTGCTGTTCTCCAACTTCGGCGTTGGACCCCGACTTCTCGGCTACTCCCGACCACAGATTGTAAGAGGTTGATATTGTTTTGTAAATCTCCTGACTAAGCTGAAAGGCATGATGGTAGGCAAAATCTGATCCTATTCTGATGCTTTTATTCTGACATGATGCATGCCGAGTGGTCTAAGGCGGTGGTTTTAAGAGAGGCGAGAAATCGCTCATGCTCTACACACCACTCTCTCTGAGGCGTGGGGTGAGTTTAGATGTTATCGTGGCTGCCTTACGTGCCCTAATACGAGATGTCAGTTCAAACCCCACTCATGTCAATGCACGTTCCCTCTGGCGAACATATCCATTTCTTTTTGGATCAAAATACACCTTTTCACCTTTCGGGGGGTTCCCACTTCACTTGGTCGTTACAACACATCGTCGACTCACGTTTTGTTGGTGGACTCCCGTATGAGTGTTTTCTTTTCTCGCCTTTCTCGCGGAAGTCTTCGCGGAAGTCTGGGGGAAATCACAGAATGGCCAGGCCGCATCCCTGCGGCGCTTCCGTACAAGCTGGCACCACCAGATTGCGGAATCTATTGTATTTGGACAACACATCACTTGTTTGGGCAACAAGGTGCCATTCGTCGACTTGGTGTGCAGAAGGAAGACTTGTCAAGGTACAAGCCACGTACATAGCGCTGCGATGCATCGGAGCCGATTTGCAGGTTGATTGGCCATTTACGGTCTTGGACAGGCGCTTAAGTGCTCGAGACGATGCAGGGTCTGCAGGTCCACAACGTAGGTACCCTCAAGGTATGTAAATGCTTATGACCCCGGGACTCACCCGCCATCTCTTCACGTGTCCTATTCCCCGTATCCTCCATGGACCAGGTTTTTTCAGACCTTGCGAAGGTGAACAATGGTCTGCTGGCAGACTTCCATCGTGAAGAAGCAGATGCCGATACCTGGACTCCTATCGATGAGTTTCAGCTTCGTTCTTGCAATAATCTGGAGGCCTTCTACACTGTCCGCAGCTGGATTGATGATTCATCCTACTGGAGCAAGGAACATTCACATTTCAGCATAATCAACTATCTCCTAAGCGTCATGGAAGCGTCGGCAGGACAGCCGCCCACACCACCTCCAAAATGGGCAAGTCTTCGAGAAGCGGAAAGTACGAAAGAGCCGTATGCTTCAACAGCGTCAGGTCTTCCAGCGATAGATGTACTGGAGAAGGAGTACCGTGACTTTATGCACCAGCGGACGAGTGCAGATAATGAAGCAATGAATTGTATGTATAGGCATTCAACTTTGGTATACCTTCTTACAAGCTGTAGACATCAATGCGATGGCCTCCTCACATGAGAGCTCTTCGAACAATTCTCGCGGCCGAGCAAGGCGGACTCCTCGTAAAAACGGCACTTCAAAGCCAACTGGAGTGCAGAAGCCGTACTTGAAGCCCCGTCGCAGCGCAAGGCTGGCTACGAACAGGAGAGGCTCAATCCGGTCCTGTAGATGAGCACGGTTGTTACTTCAGACACATGATCGTGTTCTCATGTTCCGCTCGCATACAAGCGGAGCACGACAGTCATCGGCAAGCCACGTATCGTTCTTCGACTGTTGTTAGCATTCCACAGCCAAGTCTCAGGTATAGTTATGGATGAGCGGTGGGCATCCTGGGATGCGATCACACGACGGAGACCTGCTGGCCGCACCTACGCTGGACGGAGGTGTTGCTCGAAGGAGTAATCTTCAGGTGTAGAGAAAAGTCAGGTGGAGAAGAAGGAATGAGCATTATGCGAAAATTGATAGCGCCACATATCCACTTGACCACTTGACACTCTTTCTACGTCCACAGCGAGTCCGCAATTGCCTCTGATCATGACGCTAACATGCTTGTCAGGACAGAGGAACGAAGCTCCCACTGCCCGGACCGAGGCAGCTTCGAGTAACATTTCCGAACGTCTTGCGAGCACTATACTGCAATTTATCCTTAGCGAGGCGTCCTGCAAAGCCAGAAGTACGTGAACGATTGTTCATCTCTGTGGAGTCCGCCAAATATGCGACGCATGCAAGCCAGCTCTGATTGAGTGAAAGTACGACACATCAAAGCTGTTGTGGGTCTGGTACACCAGCATCATTACGCTGGACTCCTTGTGGAATTGACCTCAGCTCTATCGTTGCATACGTCGAAGCTATACACGTAACAAGGAATACCCTCAATTGACTCCTGTGGCCTTTACGACCTCGGTCCTGAATCTCATGGTCGGCGATCCAATCGTCGTCGTTGTCACAGTCACGATCGACGTCTTCACATCAGGTATCGATGTCGGCGCACTTGCCAGCTCCGACAAGTCGACGCCAGCGACCGCTGCGGACATGACAGTCTCAGTGTGCTTCTGCAGCATCTGTTGCTCTTCGCGACAGCCTGCGCTTTTGCATCGAAGCAGCCCATGCTCCGCCAAAAGCTCCTCGTCAGTTGCTCTGCGCGAGCTATTACCCTCGTTGACTACGAACACCTCTTGCCCGTCTATTATTTCTGGGGATACACTGCGGCGCACTGGCCTTACCTTTCCGGATGTCACGCTCTGTGCTGGTAGGAAGGCATAGCTGTATTGAGTCACGGCGTTGCCATAGTACGGGTCCTACGATTATCAGTTCTCATTCGAAGGCCAATGTGGCTGTTACTCACGTCGATGTTGATGTTAAAGCCAGGTTCTGTTGTGATCGGCAAATCGGATCGAGAGACGTGTGTTTCATTCAGAGAGTTATAATAACTAATTATCTACTATGCGTGTACTAACTTATCTATACTAGTCCTTTAGTACTAGAGAAGCTATACTAGCCTTTAAGTTATAACACTCCCTCTCTAGTATAGATTAATAAAGCTAAAGAACTACTCTGTTATATACAAATAAAGTAATTAGGTTATTACTTTATCTCGTTATAATTGCTTATAATTGTTAGTGCTAACTAATTATTAGTAAAGATTTACTATTAATTACCTTATAAAAGCTAGTAACAATAGTAACCTTTAACAATAGCTAGGTAGCTATTATTTATGTAAATAGACTAGCTTATAAACCTTAAGTATAGAGATATAAGTATCTAGCTAGCCTCTTTATAATTTCTCTTTTCTTTATTATACTTATAATAGTAATCTTCTCTTTTATATAACACTTTTACACCTTCTACTCTTTATAATAACACTTATAATATAAGCGCTATAGTATAGCTATAGCTAGGTATTAGTAGTATTACTACTAGTACTAGTACTCTAGGTAGTCTACTAGGTAGTAGAGGTAGTAGTAAGAAGAAGCTAAGTGTAAGATAGCCTAGTATCTCTAATATAGATTATGTAGAGGCTATAAGGTTAATTAAAAGGCTTAACTAGCTTAGTATATAATATAGCTCTTATAGAGATTTCCTATTTAATAGCTATAGCTATATCTCCTTAGGCTCTAACTTAGGCCTTAGCTAACACTATTTAGAATAGTCTTTGCTACTTAAGAGAGCTTAAGTATTATAACTATAGTAATCTTTAATTAGTCTAGAGGTTTACTACTATATAGGCCTTTAGCTAGGCTAGTCTTAACCTTATTATAACTTAGCCTATCCTTGTTAGGGATAACTCTCTAAGGGTTAACTTAGCTACTAATAGGAACTACTTAGTAGTAGAGCAGTTATCGAGCAGGAGCTACCCTACGTTAGGTAGAAGCTAGGTACCTAATCTTAGTAGGTAGAGCTATACTAGAGCCGGGTACCTCTACTAAGTAGGCAGGTTCGGGGCGGGGCTATAGGTAGCTAATTAACTAGAGTAGTCTAACCTATAGCTACTCTAGAGCACCTCCTAGGTATATCTATTAATAGTAGCTAATAAGCATACCTTAATATATATTATATTTCTTTATTTAAGGCGAAGTTATAAAAAGACTAATATACGTGTTCTAGATTATGTATTATTATGTCTAATTATTATAGTTAGGAAAAGAAAATTAGCCTTTATATAGAACTATTAACTCTCGTAGGTAATCTATCTTTACTTCCTTATAAGATACTAAGCTACTACCTCTTCCTCCTTAATACCTATATTACTAATTACTTCTATTATATAATTAGTAAAGTTAATATTAGTCCGAGCTAGTAAGTTAAGAGTATTATCGAACTCTATATCTAGTAGCTATTCCTAATCCTCCTTATATTATATTCTATCTAAGGATAATACTACTTCTATCTTATGCTTTATTACTATTAATTATTAAATTGTTTAAGAAGTAAGTATATGCCTCCGTAAACTAATAATATCTTTTATAATATTAAATACTCGCTCGACCCTAACCCTAGCGATAGGGATTACTAGAATATCTCTAGTAATATATAAGAGTAGTAGATAGTTCTCTTTGTTATCTTTCTACTACTATAGGATATTAAAGTCCTTATATATATAGACTAGTAGTGTTATAAGATAGTTCTTACCTTTCTACTTTATAGTATAACATCTACTACTTATAGACTATAAGTTTATTAACTACTAGCTATCTATAAGTAACTATTGTTAATTATAGTTACTTATCTTTAGACGTTCCTACTAATTAAGCTAGGCTTAGTCTACTAGTTTAAGGCTCTTATCGATAGTAGTATTAGAGAGACGATCTCTATTATACTATTAAAGGTATTTAAGAAACTTGTTATAATACTAGAGCTTAAAATAAGATTTCTATATTTTATTATCCTATCTACGTTAGTACTCTTTAAACGTAATAAATATCCGAAATAAACTAACGTTATATATCTATAACTTCTTTATTAGATCTAGGATGTTTATATAGTTATATAGATAGCTACGCTTCTTCTCTGTCTAGTTATAGTACTTTCTTAATTTCGTTTATCTCTAACTTACTACTCTTTTTATAGTATCTAGCTAGTTTACTAATATACTTATAGTATCTTAATGTCCTTTAAGAAGCTTATACTCTATTATATCGAGGAAGTTAAAGAGTATATTATATATAGTCTATATATAATAGATTAGTAGTTATCTAGTAGTACTTAGCTAAGTAGTAGCCTTCTTAAAATTCTTAAGTATCTTAGCTACTAACTCGAGGTGTTACTATTTATATAGACTAAGTACGAGTCTTATAAGATCTTTACTATCTATATTAGACAATAGTTAGTTATTATTTATCTTCTATCTAGCTAAATTAGAAGGACTCTTACGTATAATCTTATTCTTAAGCTACTCCTTAATAAAGAGTTTTAGGTTAAGAGCTTATTAATATATATTATATATAGAATTCTACCGAGTCTTAATATTATAAATAACTTATAGGCGTTTCCTTAGAGGTATATCTTTCTATAGTAAGGTAAACTACTCGAATCTCTATAGAGAATTATTAATTATAATATAGATCGTATAGAGCTAAAACTTGTTAGTCTATAATAAAGTACTATAATAATTGTTATACTTTTCGTAGCGTGTTTAGAATAGAAATGTTATACTAAATATCCTTTATATATCTTTATTATAGTCTTTAGGCGTTCTTAATCTCTTCGCTAGTATTAAGCTTAAGAAATATAATAATATTCTATATAATAAGATTAATTATATATATAAGGTAAGGGATAGTGTTTTCCTTAGTACTCTATTTAATATTAAGCTTCTCTAGATTCTTCTCTAGAGCCTCTTATAATGTCTTATTATTACTAGTATTATTAGCTATTATAGTAAGTAGCTGTTGTTTAATATCTATATCTTTAAGTACTCGAAGGACCTTATTTACTATTACTTCTCTAGTATACTAACCCCGAAGTAGTACTATATTAAGTAATCTCTCCTATATCTCCTATTAGTTATCGATAAAATAGACTTTAATTGTAATAAAGCTAAGATAGTTATTTACTAACTAACTATTAAGTGTAATTAATAGCTTTATTGTACTACTAAGATTATATAGTAATAATTTCTAAAGCTTATTAAACTATATATTAAAGTATATCTAGAATAATAACTAGCTCGGTATTACTATATTAGATCTAAGGAAGTAGAGGAATTGTCTAAAGATAGGATACTTAACTATATAGAAAGACTAGTTATAATTAGTAACGACGTATATAAGTTCCTCGTAAAAGTAGTTATAATTATAGCTTAGAACTATATCGAGATTAATAAGTAGTTACTTACGAAGTTGTTATATTAATAGTTATACTTAGCTCTAACTATATCGAAATATAGTAGTATAAGTATACTTTTAGCTTCGAAGATATCTTATTACTACTTTATTACTAATAGAGCTATATATAGGATATACTACTATATTACTATAATAGTAATAGATAAGATAGAGTATACTAGTTATAATTTCGATAGCTTCTATAAAGAAGATCTAGATTTCTCTAGTTTATTTATCTAAATTCTATACTAGATATATCTTTATACTAGATCTATACATTAAAGTAGTAAGAGTTTAGTCCTACTAGAGTTTCTAGCTTTACTATAATAGTTACTCTAATTTTAGAATATTTAAGATTAGTAGAGGACATCTAATAAGCTATAATATATAAGAAGTCCCTTACTTACTAGTATACTACGCTAATAGTTTAAATTCGAAGAGCTAGGCTAGGAAGTTAAGTAATAGTATAACTACTTCTCGAAGTTAAGGATTAATATTATTATCTAAGTTAGATATTATAGTCTATAGATAATTTCTATTAATCGAACGTAATAATACTCTATAAGAAATATACGTCTCCTATAGTAGATATTTCTATTACTAATAATTAGTATTTTATATAGAGGTAATTATTAGTATTCTTAAGGACGATTAAACTACTAGTTAGCCTATTCTATAGTAGTAACTACTCTAATCTTTAAACCTATTCTACTTCTCCTTAGGATTAACATTAGCTATCTTTATATCTTTAGCTTCTTTATTTCTAGTTCTCTACTTAATCTCTCTATTATTATTATTACTCTTATCCTCCTTAGTATTACTAGTCTCCTTATTACTAGTATCTTCTTCTTTACTATCCTTATTCTCGAGAAATCTAGCCTAGATAGTAATATACTAGTTATCTATCTTATACTTATTAGGAAGCTTGTTAAGTAATACTTTAATTATATTATTATTGTTAGTATCGATTACTTCCTTATACTTGTTATTATTACCTAGCTTATAGTATTTACTAGTGTCGGAAAGCTTAAGTTCTCTCTAGAGTATATACTTAGAAGAGGGTATAGAGTTATAGGATCTATATGTTATTAGACATTTACTATAATAAAAGGATATAATAAATAACTTATACCTAGTTAGGGTCTATAACTATTGCTATTTCTTTAGTAGACATGTCCTTAACAAACTTAAGGAATTCGTCCTCTATCTACTAGCTTATATCTTCGTTAATAGTAAGCTTAGTAGTACTAGACTAGTAGATTTAGTAGGTAAGCTTCTTAATAACACTACTAGAGTTAAAGAGCTACTTATAGCCTCTAGTAGAGTACTAGTTAACTTTATTAGGGTTAGTATTATATGCTTTTTTAAGAGTAGCTTTATAGTTATAATAGCTAATAAACTTATAGATTTTCTACTATTTAATATAGACTTCTCTAAACTTTCCGAATAGCTATTCTTCTATACTCGATTAGTTCTATATGTAATAAAGTAGTATAATAATATAGTATAAAAGCTAATACTTATAACTCTATTAACTATTAAAACGCTTCTATTCGAGAGCTTTAAGCCTCTTTATAAAGACCTTGTCTCTAGTATTTCCCTTAAGAAAGTTTATAGACTTATCTATATTAAATTTCTTAAGTAGTTAAGACTTTACTCTATAGTCGGTAGCTCTAGTATTACTAAGAGCTTTCTCTTTAGTAGTACACTAAGCATCTTTATCTCTATACTAGATATTATAGTAATCGAGCTTAAGGAAATAGATAGACTAGACTAAAAGATTAATAGAGCAACTACGGCTTATAGTTACTTAACTACGCTAACCGATCTAGTATATAATTTCTACTTCTTTAGACGTAAATCCCTAGCATTGTTAGTATATTACTATAATAAAACACTATAAGAAATATCTCTATTATCTCCTCTAGCTTCTTATTAAACTTAGTCTTAATTTCTACCTCTAACTCTTCTTTCTGCTTTACTATATTCTTATTAATAATATCTAGATTACTATAGATGTCTTCTACTATATCTACTAGTATATTATATAGTAGTGTCCTATAGTAAGTAATATAATATTAGAGAGACAAGAGTTAGATATAAGAATTAGTAGAAAAAGGTTAAAACAAAGAGAAAGGAGAAAAGGTAAGAAGGAGAGGTATACTATATAGAAGCGAATAATAGTAGCTTATGTGTTATTATATACTAGAGGTAGCTAGGGTAAGATGTGAAATATAGTATATAAAATATAGTATATAAAATGTAAAGTATATAGTATATACTAATTATTTGTTTTATTATAGCTTATTATTATAGAGTAGCAACTAGTAGCTAATATTAAATAATCTAGCAGATTTAGAGCTCTCGACTATACTAACTTTATAGTATATATAAGAGGTAGAATCTTATATAATAATATTCTTAGTAGAGTAGAAACATATTTACCTATAAATTTTATATTCCTTATATATTCTATTATCTACTACCTATAATAGCGATAATAGCTATTACTAGCTACTTTAATATTACTTATACCTTATATATAGATATTTCTCTTTCTCTTCTTCTTCTCTCTTTCTTCTTTATTAATTCTATACTACTATTATCTTCCTTATAAGTATCCTCGCTAGTATTCTTACCTTTATTCTCTCTTATATTATAATTACTAGAACCTCTCCTAGATTTCTTTAGACTAACTATATAATTATTATTAGTAGTAGTAGTAACTATAGTAATGCCTCTAAAAAGCACTATAGTTCTAACTAGAGAAGAGATAACTCCTAGTAGAGGTAGTAAGTAGAGCACTAGTAGTAAGAGAACTAGTAGTAAGAAGACTTTAGGAAAGTAGCCTCGTAAGACTATAGTAATAACCTAGAAGAAGCACAAGTTTAAAGTAGGAAGTATGTTTTCTTATAGCTTTTTATTATAGTACTAATCTATCGTAGCTATTTTACTCTACGAAATTAGACACTACTAAAAGTCTCTCGACCTTTCCTTCTATAAGCTACCTTTTAGTTGTCTTATCTACGAAATTACCGAGAGTTTTGTATAAACTAGCGAAGATAAGTTCTACTACTAGAGAACTACTATTATAGCTCTTTAGGAGATATCTAAAGCCTTTCTTTATAGTTACTTTA
This sequence comes from Elsinoe arachidis, assembly GCA_013372555.1. Taxonomy (NCBI): domain Eukaryota; kingdom Fungi; phylum Ascomycota; class Dothideomycetes; order Myriangiales; family Elsinoaceae; genus Elsinoe; species Elsinoe arachidis. Next base: position 1,234,578 of record JAAPAX010000006.1, on the reverse strand, counting down.
AGAGTTTATAGTATTACTAATAATATGTTATAAGCTAAATTTGCTAGATCTAAACCTTAACGCTATTTATATAAGACAAGTTATAATCTACAATAAAGATAGTAGCCTAGTAAGGCACTACTACTCTAAGTTTAGTGCCTATAGTGTCGAAGCTGTCTAAGGCTATAAGATAGATAGTAATTCGACCTACACCTAAGCACTAAGGCTAGCAAGGGCACTAAAAGCAAAGAAGTAATAGCTATAGTAATAGAGTAATAAGATTTAAGTATATTTACTTTATTAACGTAATAATCTACTATAATAATAACCTTCTTTGTCTTCTAAAACTTGCACTATCTCCTTAACTATTACCTGTAGTTTTTATAAATTGTAATATATATATTAGTAGCCTATTAGGTACCCTCGGGTAGGGACTACTAGGTACCTAGACCTAGCCCCTACCTAATATAAAAGAAGCCTAACCTAAGCTTAGTAGGTAGGAGCTAGGTTAGCACGGGCTATAGGTAGAGTCGGGTCTAGGTTATAGTTAGGATTTTTAGTATCTAACCTAGCCTAACGACTGCCCTAGGAAGAGTATTATTATTATTAATCTATTTATAAGGAGACTACCTATAAATAGGGGATTCCGGGAAGTACTCTACTAAAACCTATTAACTAGATAAAGATCTTACTACTTTACTACTAGAACTTCCTACTAATAGTAAACTATATTCTATCTTTAACTCTACTACTAATTTAGATTAACCTCTAATGCCTACTATAGATAAGGATATTAACTACCTTATTATACTCTTTAACACTTAACTAATAACTAGCAAAAGAAAGAGATCTAATTTACTACTAAGGAGAACTATTAGGAGATCTCTAAGAATATACTACTAAGTTAACTATAAAAGACTTAACACTAGTAAAGTTATTATATCTACTATAACTATCTATAAGCCTACCTTTAACAAGCTAAAGAAGCTTATCTTTAAGCCTAATCTATACACTATAGAGGAAGCTCTTACCTCCCCTAAAGAGAAGTATTAGTAAGCTATAATAGACTCTAAATAGTAGTCTCTTTAGGACACTAGAATCTTCCTAATTATTATAAGGTTATAAGCACTAAGAGGTATAAGAGTAATAACTAGGAAATAGATATTTAAGACTAAGAGACTACTAAATAGAGAAGTTAATAAGTATAAGACTTAATAGACTATAAGGGGCTTTACCTAAAGAGTAGATATTAACTTTATAAGGACTTTTACTCTAATATTAAGAGCTAAGACTAGGAGAGTTATACTAGCTTATATACTCTACTATAACTAGTTTATTATAATAGCTAATACTATTACTATATTCCTAAGACTAGATATTAACCTTAAGAATTATATTACTTGCCTCTAGAGTATACTAATCCCTAATACAAAGAATAAGCTTATTATACTTCTAAAGGGACTTTATAGTCTTAAATAAGCTATAGCTCTCTAGTATAACTCTATCTATAAGACTAGTATAACTATCGGGTTAGGGTTAGTGCTATATAGCACTAGCACTAGCACTAGCTCTACGCTATAGGCTAGATTAATTAGCTAAAAGCTAGCGTAGTGCTATTCTTAGCTAGTGCTTAGCGCTGTAAAAACTCTAATAACGTTACGTGACAAAGTGCAAAATCTCTTAATTTTAGCCTAATAGCTAGGGTAGTTAGTAGGTAGAGTAGAGTATACAATTTGAATATATATACTCTACTCTATATATACCCTACCTACCTCTTAGTATACCTACGCTAAGGTAGAGAAGGGTAGGGTATACTAAGAGGTAGGTAAGAGAGAGTAGAGTATTTAATTTTATACCTAGTAGAGTATTAGTAATCTAAAAAGTTTAAGTAGCAATTTTAAAAGTTAATAAGAGAGGATTACTAATTATAGATTTTAATTATAAACTATATTCTCTAATACTACTACTTATAGATTTTGTACTATTAATCTCTTAATCTCTATTATATTTAGGAACTAGATATCTTCTTATTCTTAACCTTAACCTTAGTAATATCCTTACTCTCTATATCCTTATCCTCGCTATCCTTATCCTTATTATCGTTATTACTATTAGTCTTAGGCTTAGAGTACTCTATAACCTTATTATTATTATTATCCTTAGTATCCGACTTAATCTTATCTTTAATACCTAGATAATTATCCTCCTTACTACTAGCTTCCTTATCTAACATCCTTTTAATCTTATTCTTATCCTCCTTAACCTCCTTCTTATACTTATTATCGTTATCTCCTTTATAGTATAGCCTATTACTATAGAGTTTAAGCTCGGAGATATATTTATACTTAGGAGGTAGAGTAACGACTAGTCTATATAATTGTTAGAATATACTATAATTAAAGACTATAATAAACTTACTACTAGTTAGGATCCTATAAGACTACTAATTCCGTAGGAGGGAGCTTATTAAGCTACTTAAACTAAATCTAGTAGGCCTACTTATTGTTAGTATCGTTAGTAATAAGACTTATATAGCTATCCTTATAGATCTAGTACTATAGCTTCTCGATAATACTACTAGTACTATAAATATACTTATAGGCTCGTATTAGTTATTATTCGCCTTACTAATTTACTACTATATTATCTTAGATATACTTAATAATCTTATTATACTCTTACTTACGTAGAGTCTTTCTAATGCTAGTCTATTTCTTATAGGTCTATATAAATTTAGATTTAAGCTACTCGCCTATAATAATTAGTACTACTATAATAGTATACTATAATAATACTTATTACTCTACTAACCTTCGAAGTACTTCTACTATATATCTTTAATAGTATTATCTATCTTACTAGTCTACTCTTTATTAGATAACTAATCCTATCTATCTTAACCTTTAATCTTAGTACGTAAAGTGCTAAGTGCTTTATAGTCTACTACTTTTATAGTATCGAGGGCTTATTCCTTATATATGTACTATATAGTATAATCTCTCTACTTAATAGTATAAGTGCTTTAACTTAAAGGTCTAGAATGTCTAGTAATATATCTAGTCTTATAGCCTCTTCTAGATTAACTAGTACTATACTAAGAGATCTAGTATTTAATTTCCTACTACTTAGAATTAAATCTCTAGTATTATTAGTAACTATCTATAATAAGAAACTATAATTAATACCTCTAATAATTCTCTTAGAGTATCTTATCTAGAGTCTTCTTTCTACTTAATTACTACCTACTCTTCCTACTCTATCTTAATATCTTCTATAGGTATAGATATTTAATTAAGGATAATAAAAAGAGTACTTATAGTATATAAATTATATATAAGGTAAGTAAAAGAGATAAAGGTATAAAGGTAAAATTAGAGATAGAAATTTATAATTTATAAATATATAAAATAATAAAAGAGAAGACTAGGGTAAGGAATAAGGAATCTATTATTATATAAGTTATTTATTATTCTCTTATTATTCTCTATTGTTAATAGTAAATAGCATATATAATAATAGATTTTATATTCCTTACTCTAGCTCTCCTTTTTATTATTTTATATATACTAAAATTTTATATACGAACTTTACCTTCTTAGCTATATATAAACTACCTCTTACTTCGACTATAGTATATACTAAGGCTTATCCTTAAGCTACTACTAGTCCTAGAGAGAAAGGTTATAAAGGAGAGAAGAAGATATCTACTATAAAGAAGTAGCTATATAAGTCTAGAAAGAAGTAGAGATTTAAGCCTAGTAGTAATTATTATAGTTTTTAATTATAGTATAGAACTAATAGAAGCTAGCTGTTACTCTCTATAAGATTTATAACTTATAGAAATCTATTAACTTATTATTCCGTAAACTTCTCTTTTCTTACCTTATCTATAAGATTGCTTAGAACTTTAAATCTAACCTCTAATCACGACTAGCAAGATAAGAGGTTAATTGCGTCTATTCGTTAAGATATCGAGAGTTAGAAAAGAAGAAGAGAAGCTAGTCTATAAAGCACGCGAGATATCGAGGGTAGAGCGGCCGGAAGCCTAGGCTATAGGCCGAGATTACGTAACCTCTTCGACCTAGATAGCAACTGAATCTAGCTTGTAATCTATCTCGTATTACTACTCCCCCTCTTAATCGCGTTTGCCCTTAAACGCTTATATTATATGTCGATCTATTTCGGCCGAGGCTTATCTATATATAAGTCTAGGTAATTACGTAGCACATTAGCTACGCCTTTAAGATTGTCGATTAGGTACTATATTAGATCCTCTAGATAGCTCTTCTAGCTTATATGAGCAACTAGTCTATTTCGTAGCTTCTTTACGTCGACGACGTTATCGATTTCGTATTCCTCTTTACCTTTAACCTCTATAGGAGGGGGCTCTTCGAACGCTTAGCCTAGTAGAGAGTTGTTGGGGTACTTAGTAAGGAGGTCGGCGTAAAACACAGAGTAAATCCGTTATAGAGCAATCGGCAGCTCGAGCTTATATAATAGCGCCGAGCGCTTCTTAAGGATCTTATATAGACTAACCCTTTTTAGCAGTAGCTTAGAGTTGCTATAGAGTCGGAGGTTCTTCGTTAATAACTATACTCGGTCGCTAACCTTAAACTCTGTAGGCAATTGCTTCCTATTAGCTTGCTCTACTATGTATAATTAAGCCCTTACGAGGTTCTCTCGAGCGATTTTATAGGCGTCCTCTATCTGTTTAGCTAGTGCGCGGATAGTAGTCTTGTTTAGCTTTGCTCGGGTTAAGCCTAGCTCCTTAGGAGGTTAGAAGCTTATCCTCGGGTTATACCCTCTTATTACTTCGAATAGCGATAGTTTAGTACTTTCGGAGGGGTTAACGTTAGCGGAGAACTCGGCTATAGGGAGGATAAGGAGCTAATTAGTGTACTAGTAGGCATAGGCGCGGATAACTCGCTTAAAATCGCAGTTAGCAACTTCTAACTAGCCGTCTATTTATAGGTATATAGCAGTAGACAGCTTAGATATAATCTTTAAGATTTAGTAGAGTCGCTTCTATACGTTACTTACGAATTAAGGTTCTCGATCCGAGGTGATAGTATCTAGCAATCTATGTAGCTTCTAAACGTGCAAGAATAGTAGCTTAGTAGTCTCGTAGGCTAATATGCCTTTATCTCCGGAGAAACAGGAGATAAGGTAGCGCTCCTTAGATAGGCAGTCGACTACGTAGAGCATAGCGTTATAGCTGTCGACGAGTAGCAATCTAGTAACGAAATCTATAGTAATATACTACTAAGGCCTTTAAGGTATTAGGAGCAGTAATAGGAGGCTAGCGAGTAGGCCGTAGCGAGCCTTAGAGCACTTATAGTTATAGCAATTAGCAACGAATCTCTTAACGAGGCTATTACACTTCGGGATGTAGAAGGTAGTCTTAATTATAGCTACTGTCTTCGCGGCGCTAGCGTAAGCGTAGTCCTTTAAGCTATACACCTACTAAATTACCTTAGTAGCTAGAGATTCTAGCACGAATAGCCGGCTAGCAACCTATAGTATACCCTTGTCGATCCTAACGTCTGTCGATAGTATCTATTTCTATTTAGGGAAGGCGCTAGTTATATAATAAATGCCGCATGCGGACTTAAATTTGCTATTACGTAGGTTAGCTTTAGCTACCTTGTTAAAAAGAGGCAAGGATTGCTTATCTTCTAAGGCTAAAATAGGTACTATATAGATATCTAGCTTAGCAGCTAAGATAGATAGCGGGTTAGGTAGCAAACTAGATTACGGACTAGATTTTAGTTCGGTAGCTAAACTAGATTCATTCAACCTTAGTTTAGCTTAAGTAGCTAATCTAGGTCGGATACGACCTAGATCTAGTTCGTCGATAATCTGCTAATCGAGCACCTTTAATAGTAGCAACGTCTAACGGAGGTTAGGGTCTTCTTTAGAGTATAGCACATCTCTATTCCTCCTAGTAAGGGCGTTAGCTTTGCCATTAGCTACTCTAGGCCTATACATGATCTTAAAGTTAAACTACGCGAGGTAGAGGGCCTATCTAGCCTAACAACGTAATAGCTTTTAAGTCCTTATAAAGTGCATTAGTAACTAATAATCGGTAAGGACTTAAATAGTCTTATCGGGCTAAGCGCTTATTAGCTTAGGAGCCTACTCCTCGAAGGCTTAAACAATAGCTAGAAGCTCCTTGTCGTAGATAGTATAGTTATGCTCGGCCTCGCTTATAGACTTACTAAAGAAGGTAACGGGACGGAGCACGTCGGAGTTGTTGTATTATAATAGAACGCTAGCGGTAGTAGTGTCGGAAGCGTCTATTTCGAGCACGATTTACTTCGCGTAGTCGAAGTGTGCAAGGACTAGTACGCTAGTAACGGCATGCTTTATACGGTTAAAGGCGGCAGTGTACTTATTGTTCTAAGGCGTAGCGTCCTTCTTAAGCAAGTCATTTAACGGCTTAGCAATAGTGCTAAATCCCTTAATAAAGTAGCGATAATAGCTATAGAAGCTAATAAAACTTCTTACCTAAGTAGTGTTACTAGGAGCTAGCTACTTCTAGGCCTTAACTGCTTCTATCTTCTTAGGGTCTATCTAAATTCTATCTCGGCTAACAATAATGCCGAGATACTTTACTTCTGTTAGATAGAACTTGCTCTTCTTAATGTCGGCGTTAAGGCCGAGCTTGTAGAGCTACTAGAGTACTAGTTTAATGTGCTCGGCGTGCTCTCGGCGAGTGCCGTCGGTATAGATAAGAATGTCGTTAAGATAGATCGACACGAAGCGTTCTAGCATGTCGACGAAGTTATAATTTATAAACCTCTACTATATAGCTAGGGCATTAGTAAGGCTAAAGGGCATTACTAGCTACTTAAAGTTACCTATTCGTGTAGAGAACGTAGTAAGGTCTTTATAGTTGATAGAGTTATAGAGGCGGTAGAAGGCTTAATAGATGTCGATCTTGCTAAACTACTTAGCTTTACTAATGCGAGTAAGCGTTTCCTCGATGAGTAGTAGTAGATAGACGTTACGCTTAGTAACCTCGTTTAGGCCGTAATAATCGACACAGAGACGGAGCTCTCCGTTAGGCTTATAGACAAAGAGGATAGGCGATAAGTAGCTAGTAGAGCTAGGGGTAATAAAGCCCTTATTAAGGTGTTCGCAGATGAACTGTTCTACTATGTCGAGCTTCTCTAGCGACAAGCGGCGAAGGGGTTCGGTGCGTAGTAGCTTAGCGCTATCCTTTAGAATAATACGATTATCGAACTCTAGTTAGTGCATTAGTAGGGTGTTAGATTACTTCTTAGAGAAGACATCGGCAAACTTACGTAGCTCTAGTAGTAGAACCTCTATAGGGTCCGGTTCTAGTTTAGAGGCTAAACAGCAGTAGTCTTCGATATCTTTTATAGAGATAGTAAACACCTCGTAGCTAGAGTACTTAGCTTACGACGCGAAGGCCGTAGCACTAATAAAGGCTATTATATAGTCGTTTGCGTTACTTACGTAGGCAGGTACGTAAGAGAACTTGTGCATTGACTAAGAGCTATAAGAAACTAGCCTAAACTCCTTCTAATCTAGCTTGAAATTCGACCTAAGAGCTAGTAGCTAAGATAGACTAATAGGTTCTAACTTGGTAGCCGAACTAGATTTTAGTTCGCAAGCTAGACTACGGCTAAACTAGATCTATACTAGATTAATCCCTAGATCCGAGCTAGGCTCGGATCTGGAACCTAGCTCTTTAATTAGCTACGGGAGCTACCGCTTAACGATAGCTAGCGAGAACTCTTCCTTATACGTAACCTAGCTAAGCTCGTAGTCGATGTTAGCCTTATTAGCCTTAAGCTATCCGAGGCCAAGAATAATATTAAAGCGGCCGATATCTATAATCCGGAAGGTTATAAGAGTGTTAAGCTTACTAGAGACGGTAGTAGTAAGGGGGATATTGTAAGTAACTTACTCTATCGGAACACTATTGTAGGCGTTAAGCTAGATAGAGTTAGCTAACGCTATAGAGTAGCTAAACTCCTTAAGCTTATTAAGAACCTTATAGTTAGCCGCGGCGCTAATAAGCGCGCTAGTATTAATAAAGGCTTAGAGAGTAATAGTACAGTCGCGATTATATAGGTCGTAGATAGTAATAGGAGTTATAATAGCGGAGATATAGTAGCTAATAACGCTATTTAGCGACTATATAACTCCGGATCTATCTCGAATTGCTCTTCTTCTACTAGAGGATAGGACTCGTCCTCTAGCTAGTCGTTTCCCTAGCTAGATAGGTCGGCTAACTTATAATCTATGTCGGGGTCGAACTAAGGCTAAACTAGATCCATGTCGTAAGCCGAGTTAGTGTTAATATAGCCGTTTAACTCGGCTAGACAGTTCTAGAGCTATTGGATCTTAGCGGCCTCTATAGCGCTAACAGTATATACAGGGCGAGTAGTAGCGTAGGTAGTCTTCTCGGTAGCGCTAGCTATATACTTAGTAGAGATATAACTAGGCTTTCCGCAAGCGTAACAGGTAAGTAACTAAGGGGGTTAGAAAGGCTATAGAGCACCTCCAGCTATAGGGCGGAAGATAGCAGGAGAAGTAGCAGAGGCAGAGGTAGAATAAGGAGCGCGAGTTAGAGCGCTAGAGGCGTAGCTTATAGCCGGCACGGAGCGTAGAGCCTAAGTATACTTAGTAATAAGGTTACTCTATTAGATGTTACGATTAGTAGTACGAGCCTTAGTAATAAAGGTAGTAAGGTTATTAGTGTCGAAGTTGACGAGGGCAGCGCGTAGCTTACTAGAGATCTTCTAGCGCAACTAATAGAGCTACTCGTCGTCGGCGATCTTAGTGTAAAGAGCGTACTTATTAAACTCGCTAATAAAGAAGTCGAAAGAGGAATTACGCTAGAAGAGGCTAGTAAACTAGGCGCGCGTAGTAGCTTTACAGTTAGGGTCCTCGAAGCGCTAGGCTAATAGAGCTAGGCTAGTACTAACGTCGAGGGTATTATTACTAGCGGAGTCTATAATAAGGGTATAGGCTTCCCTAGAGAGGCGAGAGTAGAGGTATACGAATCGAGTTACCTTAGTTAGATAGCGGTCGGCATTAGTGCATATCTTGTTCTTTATCTAATACTTAAAGACCTTAAACTACTCCGGGGTACCGCTACTAAATATAGCAGAGTCTAGTATCTTCTCTGACAAGATAGTACCTCGTATAGAAGAGGCTAGTATAGCGCGCTCTATATCGGCTCTTAGCTACGCTAGCTCGGACCTAAGATTACTAACTTTAGCGAGGTAGCGTACGGCTTAGATAGTGAGGTTGTCTACGGTGCTATTAGCTATAGCTAGCTCTACTTAAGCGGCGTTAAGTTAGTTATGTAAGTTAAGCACGTCGGAACGAGTAGTATTACATACCTCGACCTATTTGTTAAAGGTAGACTTAATAAACTCGAAGGCCTCGCGTAGAGTACTTATGCCGTCTATCTCTTAAAGCTTCTTTCTAAGGTCGGCGTTAGATAGGAGAAAGAGGTCGTAATAGGCTAACTAGATAGCTTCGCTATTGTCGTTAGTAGGAAGGTTTATCTTGCTTATACAGCGGTCGTCGCCGGGGTTAGATCGAGCTATACTCGGCAAGGTTAGTTGTGATTTATAGTGTAAAAGTCAACGCGTAACAAAGGGGATATTAAAAATTTAGCTAGTAGCCTACTTCCTTTAAGAGTCGTCTATAACTCGACTTATTATCTTCTTCTTATTTGCGGTATTAACCTGCATAGCAGCAGCGAGGATCTATAGTAGTATACGCGGGAACTATAGTTATAATAGCTTCTTCTTCGATTCTTCGATTCTTCGTAAGTAGTAGTTATTATAGATTACACAAGTAGCAGGAGAACTAGATAATTCGATAGCTCTATCGCTTAATTATAGTAAGTTAAACTCTTAATATAGTAATCACGACTAGCAAGATAAGAGGTTAATTATGTCTATTCGTCAAGATATCGAGAGTTAGAAAAGAAGAAGAGAAGCTAGTCTACAAAGCATGCGAGATATTAAGGGCAGAGCGGCCGGAAGCCCGGGCTATAGGCCGAGATCACGTGACCTCTTCGACCTAGATAGTAACTAAATCTAGCTTGTAATCCATCTCGCATTAACCTCTACTTCTAGCCTTCTATAATTAAAGCTCTTTAGGAATTAGCTAAGGTATTTATTATTAGATATATAAAAGATATATACTTATCTAATATATATTAAATTTTTAATTAATACTATATATAGATATAAACCTTAATACTATCTATACTAAGTATATTACTATCTAGAATAAGAACTCTAGCCTTGCTAAGTACTACTATACGAAGTTTATAGTTAGTAATTAGGTAAGGGTTAAGAATAGTAGTAGTACTTTATACTAGAGGAATAGTATAGATAAAGTAACGAATTTCTTTACTATAATAATATAATATAATAATACTTTAATCCTTCCTATTTATTATATACTTTAAAGGTTAGAATTAAATTTATTAGTTATAATTAATATTTATAATTTATAGAGGCTACTAGTACGTTTTAAATTACCTCGTATAAAGTAATAGTAGAGGAGACTTTCTAATAGTCTAAATATAAATCTACTAATTATTTAAAATTATATAGCTATAGAAGTGTAATATTATAAATACCTATACTATCTGTAATACTATATAACCTCTACTCTACTATAGTAGACTTTAATAATCTAATCGATCTACAACTACTACTTATATTAACTCTATTAGCTATAGTAGTTCCTCTTCCTTAAGATCTACTAAGTTATCGTTTTACTATATAATAACGCGATAAGAGTAGTTAGTCTATACTATAGTATCTTATAAAGTGTCTAATGCTTAATCCCTTAATACGTCCTAAGGAATAAATAGACCTTATAAGCTTTTTATAGTAGTAGAAGTTAACACTTTAGGCATCTCGCTATAGTTACTCTAAGGAGTACTACCTACTATACTAGAACTTAACACTAAGAACTAGACTAGTATAGGGATTTTTTAGAGAAGCTATATAGGTATTAGATAGTTGTCTATTTATTTACTACTTACGGTGTAGTAATACTCTTTCTTACCCTACGCTTAGAAAGACTAGTACTAATATAATAAGCAAGTATAGGGACTTAAACTTTTGTAGTAAAGTAATAAGATTAGTCTATAAGGAAGCACTAGTAGTCTAAGTACTTATATAACTTCGAGGTTATCTAGTAATCGATTAGAAGAATATTCTATTATATTTAGCTACTCGCTTCTAATTAGAGCTTATTTAAATAGTTATTAACTATAATTAGTCTTTCCGCACTATTAAGTAACTATCCTTTTAACGATTTGTACAATTCTTGTACCTAGGAGTACTTATACTAAGCTATACTTATTTCGCTACTCTCTTCGTAGACAAATTTAAGACTCTCTACTAAGGCTTATTACAAGATCTTAACAAGACTATAAAGATTTTAATTGCACTTAATAGCTGGTTTGCTAATAATTATTTAGACTTTATTATAATTAAAGCTTATTATATTAACGACTAATAGTAGCTCCGGGAATAATTATTAGATATAGTACTACTTCGCGGTTAACATATAGGCTATAATATAGCTACCGAGCTTATATAGGTACTATAGTAGTACAATCTCTAGGACTAGCTTCTAGTAGTTACTACTAACAATATAAGTAATAATTATACATTATATAAGACTATATATAAGCTTCTCGGATAGGTAGGTATTATATAGGACACGCAAGAAAACACTATTCTATGCCTTATATATATTATTAACCTTGTTATATAAGATATTATTAAGCACCTTAACCTTAAGACTACTAAGGAGAACGAATAAGCTACTAGGCTTAAAAGACAACACTTAAAAGACATCTCTTCTAAACTTTTAGTACTAAACTCGCTTCGGAAGGTTAGTATTCTAATTATAGTTTCTAATTATAGTCTAACGAATTGCTAGCTTCGTGCGACCTATATTACTATCGATCGATTACCTTAACGTTTTAAGAGGTTTATTAACCTTTAATAATCTATAACATCTCGAGAGCGTAAGGCTATTATTTAAGATGTTAAGACGTAGTAGAACTTAACGTTCGATATGTATAAGCGTAGTCTCGAGCTTAGGCTATTTATTAATAAATAGCTTAATTAGGAAATTGCAATAAAAGGCTTAACTAATGCCGGATCTAACTCGGTTAGTAATAACACTAGTAATCTAGACTATAAAGATCTAAAGCATCTTCGTCTTAATAGTATAGAATGGGATTACCTTAAGCTAGTTATAAACATGCTAGAGAACTTTAAGAGAGTAACTACTTAGTTAAGTACTATTAGCCGCCTATAAATCTTATACATCTAGATAATATATAACTAACTATTTAACTTCCTTAATGAGATAGAGAATAGTACTATAGACGAGGAGAAGGATAATAAAGAGCCTTAGCCTACAGTTATTAGAAGTATAGCGTAACGCAGTCGGGATAAACTATTAAAGTACTATACTTACACTAACAATAAGAGAGGTTACCTCTTTAATTACGGGACTATCCTCGACCCTATGCAAAAGCTAACTCCCTACGAGGTTCGTAGCTTAGATATATATTAATATAGTAAAGCTAATAGTATTATAGGACGAGATCTAGGACAAGACTAATAAGGGGAAGTATCGTAAGTAGTTCCTTAACTACCTTAGTCGTTACGATAGTAGATTACTCTTAAGCCTACCTAATACTCTAAACGTTGTAACTCTACTTAAAGACAAAGACGATTAGTTCCGTCGACCTTAGTTACCTATATAGCTTACCTCCCTATAGACTAGCTTTAGCTTCTAATCTAGTACAAGCTCTATATCCCTAGAATAGAAATAAGAGGAGAGGTCACGAACTACGCGTTAAGAGAGTAAGGACTACCTTAGTATCCCTCTAGTCTAAAGTTAACTAGGATATACATTGCTTAATTAGTAGAAGGCTAATAAGAAGGAGTTCCTATAGCTTACTAAAGTCGCCTACGATATTCTTGCTATACTAATAGCTAGCGTTAGTGTCGAATACGTCTTTAACATAGCAAAGGATATTATTAGTAATAGAAGACACCGGCTCTCTATATAAACCATTCGGTAGCTTATTATTATAAAGCTTGCGACTAGTCCGTCTTTATTAAGCAGTAATACTCTTGCTAGCAGTTATAAGGATATTCTTGCTAGCGGTTATAAAGATACTACTATAGACGAGGTAGATAACTTACTTAAGCTACCTTCTTAAGAGGACATCTTTAGTCTAAGCAATTACGAGGAAGACGATAACATTAACGACAATAAGCCTCTAGCAAAGCGTACAAGATTGTCTAGAAGGGCGTAGGATAGTGTAATTCCTTAACACGATAATTAAGTATAGAATATGCTATAATTAGAGACTATAATTATTGCTATTCTACCTAATTCTAAATTCTTTATTATATCTCGTAGTGTAGAATTGTGATAAGCTTATACTGCTTACGTAATACTCACTAATGTACGAGCGTAGGTTGCGGTAGGTAGAGTATTTAACTACCTAAATTACCTACTACCCTACCCTACTGTACCTACTACTAAGAATACTCTACCCTACCCTTACCTACTACGCTAAGAAGCTATACTCTACCCTACCCGCAGTAGGTAACCCACTACCTACCGACTACCCTAATCGAGGATTACTACTACTTAGCCTCTAAACTAGAACTAGACCCTATAGAAGTTCTACTACCGGAACTATATAAGTTTATAGACGTCTTCTCTAAGGAGCAATCTAATACTCTACTAATATACTAGCCGGAGTTCGATAACTATATTACTCTAAAGGATAGCACTAAGCTACTACGCACTAAACCCCTTTACTGCTTATTACTAGAGGAGCTCGATATAGTAGAATAGTTCATCCGCGAGTACCTCGATAAGAGCTTTATTACTCCTAGCTCCGTAAGCTACTTATTGCCTATTCTCTTCGTTCGTAAGTCTAATAGAGGACTTCGTCTCTATATCGATTACTACGGCCTAAACGAGGTTACTAAGCGTAATGTCTATCTACTACTACTTATCGAAGAAACTCTTACTCGCGTTAGTAAGGCTAAGTAGTTTAGCAAGATTAATATCTACTAAGCCTTCTACCGTCTCTATAATTCTGTCGACTATAAGGATCTTACTATATTCTCTATATATATAAGTAACTTTAAGTAGTTAGTAATGTTCTTTAGCTTTACTAACGCCCTTACTATATAGTAGAGATTTATAAACTATAACTTTATCGATATACTAGAACACTTTATATTAATCTATCTCGATAATATCCTTATCTACACTAATAGCACTCGTAGAGAGTACGCTAAGTATATTAAACTAGTACTCTAGCGCCTCCGCGAGCTTAGCCTTAACACTAACATTAAGAAGAGCAAGTTCTACCTAATAGAAGTAAAGTACCTTAGTATTATCGTTGGCTAAGATAGAATTTAGATAGACTCTAAGAAGGTAGAAGCAGTTAAGGCTTAGAAGTAGCCGGCTTCTAGTAACATAACTTAAGTTAGAAGTTTTATTAGCTTCTATAGCTATTACTACTGTTTTATTAAGGGATTTAGTACTATTGCTAAGCTACTAAATGATCTGCTTAAGAAAGACGCTATACTCTAGAATAACTAGTATACTACCGCCTTTAACTATATAAAGTACACTATTACTAGTACGCTAGTTCTCGTATACTTCGACTATATAAAGTAAATCGTCCTCGAGACTAACGCTTCTAACACTACTACCGCTAGCGTTCTATCGTAATATAACGATTCTAATATACTATACTCTGTTACCTTCTTTAGTAAGTCTATAAGCGAAGCTAAGTATAACTACGCTATCTATAACAAGGAGCTTCTAGCTATTATTTAAGCCTTCGAGGAGTAGGCCTCTAAGCTAATAAGTGCTTAGCCTAATAAGACTATTTAAGTCCTTACTAACTATTAGTCGTTAATATACTTTATAAGGACTTAGAAGCTATTACGACGCTAGGCTAGATAGGCTCTCTATCTCGCGTAGTTTAACTTTAAGATTATATATAGGCCTAGAGTAGCTAATAGTAAGGCCGACGCCCTTACTAGAAGGAATAGAGACGTGTTATAATCTAAAGAAGACTCTAATCTCTATTAAACGCTATTACTATCGAAGGTGCTTAACTAATAGATTATTAACGAGCTAGATCTAGGTCGTATCTAACCTAGGTTAGCCGCTTAAGCCGAACTAAGGTTAAATGAATCTAGTTTAGCTACCGAACTAAAATCTAGTTTATAACCTAGTTCGTAATCTAGTTTACGATCTAGTTTACTACCTAACTCGCTATCTATCTTAGCTACTAAGCTAGATATCTATATAGTACCTATTTTAGTCTCGGAGAACGAGTAATCCTTACCTCTTTTCGATAAGGTAGCTAAAGCTAACCTACGAGATCATAAGTTTAAGTTCGCTCGCGGCATCCGTCGTATAACTAGTACCTTCCCTAAGCGAAAGTAGTTACTATTATTAGACGTGAAGATCGATAAAGGTATATTATAGGTTGCCGGCTAACTGTTTATACCGGAATCGATAGCTACTAAAGTAATCTAGAAGGTGCATACCTTAAAAGACTACACTTATGCTAGTGCTACAAAGACAGCTACTATAATTAAGACTATCTTCTATATTCTATAGTGTAATAGCCTCGTTAAGAGGTTCGTAGCTAACTACTACAATTATAAGCGCTCTAAAGCTCGTTATAGCTTGCTAGCTAGCCTTCTATTACTACTCTCTATACCTAAGAGGCCTTAGTAATACATCGTAATAGACTTCGTTACTAGGCTACTACTTGTCGACAGCTATAACGCTATACTCTATATAGTCGACTACCTATCTAAGGAGTACTACCTTATCCCCTGTTTCTCTAGAGACGAAGGTACCTTAGCCTTCGAAACTGCAAAGTTATTATTCCTATATATGTAGAAGCTATATAGCCTACCCGACACTATTACCTCTAACTATAGTCCTTAGTTTATAAGCGACGTATAGAGGAGACTCTATTAGATCCTAAAGATTATATCTAAGCTGTCTACGGCCGCGTACCTATAGATAGACGAATAATCGGAAGTAGCTAATTATAATTTTAAGTAAGTTATCTATACCTATGCTACCTAGTATAATAACTAGCTACTAATCCTTCCTATAGCTAAGTTCTCTACTAATATTAACCTCTCGGAGAGTACTAAACTATTACTATTCGAAGTTACGAGAGAGTATAATCTATAAATAAGCTTTTAGTCTCTAACTAAACTAGAGTTAACAAGAGCTAAGCTAAGCGAGACTACTATCTAAGTACTAGCTAAGTAAATAGAAAATAGCTATAAGATTACTAGTGATTACGACTAGTAAGATAAGAGGTTAATTACGTCTATTAATCAAGATATCGAGACTTAGAAGAAGAAGAAGAAGAAGACTAAAGTATAAAGCACGCGTAATATCGAGGGCTAAGCGGCTAGAAGCCCGGGCCGCAATGCCGAGATTACGTAATTAATCCGACATAGATCTAGACTAAATCTAGTTCGTATCTATCTCGTATTACTACTCTCTCTCTTAAGCGCGTTTACTCTTAAACGCTATCGTATAGGTCCCCTATTAATCTAGCTTAGTCTTAGCTTATCCTTGTGTATATCTAAATAGTCGTATAGTACATTAGCTACCCCTTTAAGGTTGTTAATTAGCTACTAAGTGAGGTCTTCTAGATAGCTCTTTTAGCTTACGCAAGCGACGAGTTTACTACGTAGCGTGCGTACGTTAATAACGTTATCTACCTTATATTCCTCTTTACCGTTAACCTCTATTAGCGGTAGTTCCTTAAAGGCTTAACCTAGTAGAGGGTCGTTCGGGTACTTAGTGAGGAGGTTAGTGTAAAATATAGAGTATACACGCCGTAGCGCAGTTAGTAGATTAAGCTTATATACTAGCGATAAGCGTTTCTCTAACACCTTGTAGAGACTAACTCTTTTTAGTAGTAGCTTAGAGTTACTATATAGGTAGAGGTTCTTTGTCGATAGCTATACTAGATCGCCGACCTCGAATTCTATTAGTAGCTAGTGCTTGTTAGCTTATTCCACTATGTGTGATTAAGTAATAGCGAGGTTAGCCTTAGCAATAGCTAGTGCCTTCTCTAGCTACTTAGCTAGCGTATAGATATTAGTCTTATTGATTTTGGCCTTCCTTAATAGTGCGTTAGACAGTAGTTAGAAACTTATTCTTGGCTTGTATCCTCTTGTCACTTCGAACAGCGATAACTTAGTACTATCTAAGGGGTTAGCATTTGCGGAGAATTCTATAACTAGTAGGATAAGTGTCTAGTTGCTAAAGTGTGTTATATACAAGCGAATAATTCGTTCGAACTCTCGGTTTATAACTTCTAATTAGCCGTCTATTTAAGAGTAGCCGGCCGTAGATAGCTTAGCTTTAATCTTTAGGATCTAGTAGAGTCTGTTCTACACGTCGCTAACGAACTAAGAGCTATAGTTAGAGGTGATACTATCGGGTAGGCTATAAAGCTTCTATATATAAAAGAACAATAGCTTTGTAGTCTCGAACGCTAATATACCTCTATCTCTAGAGAAGCAAGAGATTAAGTGTTACTCCTTAGTTAGGCGATTAACGACATAGAGAATAGCGTTATAGCTATCTACTAGAGGTAGGCTAGTAACGAAGTCTATAGTGATATATCGCTAAGGCCTTTCTAGAATAGGCAATAGCAATAGGAGGCTAGCTAGCAAGCCGTAACGAGCTTTAGAGCGCTTATAGTCGTGGTAGTTAGCTACGAACCTTTTAACGAGGCTATTATACTATAGAATGTAGAAGGTAGTCTTAATTATAGTAGCTGTCTTTATGGCACTAGCATAAGCGTAGTCTTTCGAGGTATATACCTCTTGGATTACCTTAGTAACTATCGATTCTAGCATAAACAGTCGGCTAGCGACTTATAATATGTCTTTATCGATCTTCACGTCTAACGACAGTAACTACTTTCGCTTAGGGAAGGTACTAGTTATATAATAGATATCGCGAGCGGACTCGAACTTGTTATCTCGTAGGTTAGCTCTAGCTACCTTATCGAAAAGGGGCGAAGCATTCTCTAAAACTAAGATAGAGGCTATATACGTGTCTATCTCGGCGGCCGAAGTAGGCGTCGAAATAGGTAGCGGATTAGGTACTAAACTAGATGTTAGACTAGATCGCGAACTAGATTATAGTTTAGTAGCTAAACTGGATTTCGACCTTAGTTTAGCTTAAGTAGCTAATCTAGGTCGGATGCGACCTAGATCTATCTCGTCGATAATTCTTTAATCGAGCACCTTTAATAGTAGTAGCGTCTAATAGAGGTTTAGGTCTTCTTTAGAACGTAGTACGTCTCTATTCCTTCTAGTAAGAGCGTCGGCTTTGCTATTAGCTACACTAGGCCTATACATGATTTTAAAGTTAAACTATACGAGATAGAGCGCCTAGTGTACTTAGTAGCATAATAGCTTCTAAGTCCTCATAAAGTACATTAGCGACTAGTAGTCGGTAAGGACTTAGATAGTCTTATTAGGCTAAGCGGTTATAAGCTTAGAAGCCTACTCCTTAAAGGCTTAGACGATAGCTAGAAGTTCCTTGTCGTAGATAGCGTAGTTACGCTCGGCTTCGCTTATAGATTTACTAAAGAAGGTAATAGAGTAGAGCACGTCGGAGTCGTTATACTATAATAGAACGCTAGCGGTAGTAGTGTCCGAAGCGTTAGTCTTAAGCACGATTTGCTTTGTGTAGTCGAAGTGCACAAGGACTAGTACACTAGTAACGGCGTACTTTATATAGTTAAAGGCAGCTATATACTTATCGTTCTATAGAGTAGCATCCTTCTTAAGCAGATTATTTAGCAGCTTAGCAATGGTGCTAAATCCCTTAATAAAGTAGCAATAATAGCTATAAAAGCTAATAAAGCTTCGCACTTAAGTAGTGTTCCTAGGGGCTAGTTGCTTCTATACTCTAATAGCTTCTACCTTCTTAGGGTCTATCTTAACTCTATCTCGGCTAACGATAATGCCGAGGTACTTTACTTCTGTTAGGTAGAACTCGCTCTTCTTAATGTTAGTGTTAAGGCCGAGCTTATAGAGTTACTAGAGTACTAGCTTAATATACTTGGCGTGCTCCCGGCACGTGCTATCCGTGTAGATAAGAATATTATCGAGATAGATCGACACGAAGCGTTCTAGTATATTAACGAAGTTGTAATTTATAAACCTCTACTATATAGCTAGGGCGTTAGTAAGACTAAAGAGCATTACTAGCTACTTAAAGTTGCCTATTTATATAGAGAACGTAGTAAGGTCTTTATAGTTAACAGAGTTATAGAGGCGGTAGAAGGCTTAATAGATGTCGATTTTGCTAAACTACTTAGCTTTGCTAACGCAAGTAAGCGTTTCCTTAATAAGTAGTAGCGGATAGACGTTACGCTTAGTAACCTCGTTTAGGCCGCAGTAATCGACGTAGAGGCGAAGCTCTCTATTAGGCTTATAGACGAAGAGGATAAGTAACGAGTAGCTCGTAGAGCTTAGAGTAACGAAACTCTTATCGAGGTGTTTATAGATGAACTACTCTACTATATCGAGCTCCTTAGACGAGAGGCAGCGAAGAGGTTTAGTACGTAGTAGCTTAGCGCTGTCCTTTAGAACGATACAGTTATTAAACTCTAGTTAGTGCATTAGTAGAGTATTAGATTACTCCTTAGAGAAGACATTAGTAAACTCTTATAGCTCCGGTAGTAGAACCTCTATAAGGTCCGGTTCTAGTTTAGAGGCTAAATAGTAGTAGTCTTCGATATCTTTTATAGAGATAGTAAACACCTCGTAGCTAGAGTACTTAGCTTACAACGCGAAGGCCGTAGTACTAATAAAAGCAATCGTAGGTCTCTCTAGCTTAGTATTATTCACGTAGGCAGGTACGTAAGAGAACTTATGCATTAACTAAGTGCTATAGGAGGCTAGCTTAAACTTTCTCTAATTTAGCTTAAAGTTCGACCTAAGAGCTAGTAGGCGATATAGACTAGAGTAGTCTATCTTAGCGTCCGAGCTAGAATCTAGTTCGCGAGTTAAACTAGATCTAAACTAGTTCTAAACTAGAGTAGAGGCTTTACCGAGTTAGACTCCTAGATCTAAGCCTAGCTTAGATCCAGATCCTAGCTCTTTAATTAGCTACGGCTACTGCTGCTTAATAACGACTAGTAAAAACTCTTCTTTGTACGTAACTTAGCCGTGTTTATAGTCGATGGTAGCCTTGTTAGCTTTAAGCTAGCTAAGGCTAAGGATAATGTTAAAACGGCTAATATCTATAATACGGAAGATAGTAAGAGCGTTTAGCTTGCTCGAGATAGTAGTAGTAAGGGGGACGCTATAAGTAACTTATTCTATTAGAATGCTATTATAGGCTTAGAGCTAAATAGAACTAGCTAGCGCAACGAGGTAGCCGAAGCTCTTTAACTTGTTAAGGACGTTGTAATTAACAGTAGCGCTAATAAGCGCGCTAGTGTCGATAAAGACTTAAAGTGTAATAGTGCGAGAGCAGTTATAGAGGTCATAGATAGTAATAGGAGTTATAATAGCGGGAATATAGTAGCTAACGACGCTATTTATTAACTGTACACCTCCGGGTCTATCTCGAATTACTCTTATTCCGCTAGAGAATAGAACTTGTCCTCTAGCTACTCGTTTCCCTAGCTAGATAGGTTAGCTAACTTGTAATCTATCTCGGGGTCGAACTAAGGCTAAACTAGATCTATGTCATAAGCTAAACTAATGTTAAATTAGTTATCTAACTCGGCTAGACGATCTTTAAGCTACTATATCTCTTCTATAGCGCTAATACGTGCGAGGCATATAGCGGCATAAGTAGCCTTCTTAGAGGCACTAGCTATATACTTAGTAGAGATATAACTAGGCTTTCTACAGGCGTAATAGATAAGTAACTAAGGGGGACAGAAAGGCTATAGAGCACCTCTAGCTATAGAGCAGAAGGTAGTAGGAGAAGTAGTAGAAGTAGAGGTAGAATAAGAAGCGCGAGTTAGAGCGCTAGCTATATAACTTATAGCTAGCGTAGAGCGTAGGGCTTAGGTACGCTTAGTAATAAGGTTGCTCTATTAGATATTATAGTCGGTAGCGTAAGCCTTAGTAATAAAGATAGTAAGGTTATTAGTGTCGAAGTTAACGAGAGTAGCGCGTAGCTCGCTAGAGATCTTCTAGTACAATTAGTAGAGCTACTTGTTATTAGCAATCTTAGCGCGAAGAGCGTACTTATTAAACTCGCTAATAAACAAGTCGAAAGAGCTATTACACTAGAAGAGGCTAGCGAACTAAGCGCGTGTAGTAGCTTTGTAGTTAGGGTCTTCGAAGCGCTAGGCTAATAGGCTAAGAGCTACTTTAATAGCGAGAGTGTTATTACCGGCAGAATCTATAATAAGCATGTATACTTCGCTAGAGAGTCGAGAATAAAGGTACGTAAACTATGTAGCCTCGGTAGGAAAACAGTTAGCGTTAGTGTATATCTTATTCTTTATCTAGTACTTAAAGACCTCGAACTGTTCCGGGGTGCTACTAGAGAAGATAGCGAGGTCTAGTATCTTCTCGAATAGGGAGCTACCGCGTGTAGAAGAAGCTAGCATAGCGCGTCCTACCTCGGCTCTAAGCTAGACTAGTTTGGACTTAAGCTTGCTAATGTCGGCGAGGTAGCGTATAGCTTAGGTAGTAAGGTTGTCGGCGGTGTTATTAGCTATGTCTAACTCGGCTAAGGTGCTATTAAGCTAGTTATGTAAGTCGAGAGCGTCGGAACAAGTAGAGTCGCATACGACGACCTATTCGTTATAGGTAGACTCGACGAAGACAAAAGCCTTATATAGAATAGTTATACTGTCTATCTCTTATAGTCTCTTTTTAAGGTTAGTGTCGCTAAGGCGGATAAGGTCGTAATAGGCTAACTAAAACAGTTCGTCGTTGTCGTCAGTAGAGAGTAGAGGAATCTTACTTACGTAGTAGTCGTTACTATCGCTAGAGTTAGAACGAGCTATGCTCGGTAAGGTTAGTTGTAAATAATAGTATAAAAGTTAATACGTAACAAAAAGGGGATATTAAAAATTTAGCTAGTAGTCTACTTTCTTCAAGAGTCGTCTATAACTTAACTTATTACCTTCTTCTTATATTCGCGATATTATTCTACACAGCAGCAGCGAGGATCTATTATAGTATACGCGGGAACTACAGTTATAATGTCTTCTTATTCTTCTTTAATTCTTCGTGAGTAGTAGTTATTAACAGTTATACAAGTAGTAGAATAACTAGATAATTCGATAGCTCTATCGCTCGGTTATAGTTGTACAAAGTCTCGATATAGTAATTACGACTAGCAAGATAAGAGGTTAATTGCGTCTATTAATTAAGATATCGAGACTTAGAAGAAGAAGAAGAAGAAGACTAAAGTATAAAGCATATATAATATTAAGGGCTAAGCAGCTAGAAGCCTAGGCCGCGATACTAAGATTACGTGATTAATCTAACATGGATCTAGACTAAATCTAGTTCGTATCCATCTCGTATTAACTAGAGTAAACCTAGTAAGGTCCTAATTACAAATAATAGAACAAGCTAATAAGAAGTAACTCTCTATAGAGTTCGAGACTAGTAATTAGATAGAGTTATTAACGAAGAACCTCTAACTCTATAGTAACCCTAAACTACTACCGAAGAGAGTTAGCCTATATAAGATCCTCAAGAAGCGTTTAGCGCTATTATATAAACTAGAGCTACTATGTACGTTATAACGTATCTACTCTATATTCTATACTAACCTTCTTACGAAGTACCCTAACGACTCTCTACTAGGCTAAGCTTTCGAAGAGCTACTACCGATAGAGGTTAATAGTAAGGAGGAGTATAAAATAGATAATATAGTTAATATACGTATACTACGAGAGAAGTTAGTTACTCGCGTTAGCTAGAAAAGCTATCTAGAGGATCTTACTTAGTAGCTAATTAACAACCTTAAAGGAGCAACTAATATACTATATAACTATCTAGACTCGTACACGAATAAGCTAAGGCTAAGCTAGGTTAATAGAGAAGTTATATAATAGTATTTAAGAGTAAACGTGTTTAAGAGAGAGAGTAGTAATACAAGATAAATTACAAACTAGATTTAGTTACTATCTAGGTTAGAGAGGTTATATAATCTCGGCTCGCGGCCTAGACTTCTAGCTACTCTACTCTTAATATCTCGTATGCTTTATAGACTAGCTTCTCTTCTTCTTTTCTAACTCTCGATATCTTAATAAATAGATATAATTAATCTCTTATCTTGCTAGTCGTAATCAAATATAAAGAGTTAGTATTATATAATCTAAAATATAACTTATAAGTAAGTTCTAAAAATATAGCTTTAGCTAAAAGATAGAGAAGTAATTAGTTAAAGTTATATAGCTCTATAGAATTATTTAGATTTAAGCCTAGCTTAGATCTAAAAAATAAAAGAATTTATTAAATAGTAAGCTTTACTAGGGTGGTTTTTGGGTACCTAACGCAACCTAACTAGACTCTGAATTTGGCCTAATAGAGTTATATTACCCTTGAAAAATTTCGCTCTACTTTCGCGTTTCTCGTGATTTACTGTGTTAATTTCGGTTAAATCTAGGTAATATATATATTAAAAAAATCTACGAAAAAATGCGCATTAAATGGTATATAGCATGCTTATGTAATATTAAACTCTAATTTTAGAAAGAGAGTTAAACTTTTTAAATACTTATATAAAATTAGGCTTTTATATTATATAAGTATACTATATATTATTTGATGCGTAATTTTTTGTAGATTCTAATAATACATAATTAACCTGGATTTAACCGAAATTGACGCGGTAAATCACAAGAAACGCGAAAGTGAAGCGAAATTTTCATAGGGTAATATAACTCTATTAGGCTAAATTTAGAGTCTAGTTAGGTTACGTTAGGTACCTAAAAACCACTCTAAGCTTTACTAAATCTAAGCTTAGCTTAAAATTAGAAAGTACTAGATTAGCTAGATTATATTATTAGTTTATTCTATCTCTAATAGGCTATAATCTTAAGTTTTATACTTTATATAAGAATAATTAGTTCTTTCTACTATTAGTAGTTAAGCTTAGTCTTTAAAGATATATAGAAGTACCTAAGGTATAAGTAGAAATACTATATAAATATAAAGATAAAAAGGTTTAACTTATAGATATATAATATATAGATAGCTCTATATCTAGTAGAGACCTATACTAGTATAAATACTACTTAAAGTAAAAGACTTTTCTTTCTTTTATTAAGACGCTCTTCTATTAATACTTTATACCTAAGTTCTCTACTATCTCTACTAAGTTAAGACTTATAGAAGAGTAGTAAGTAAAGCTTATTATTAAGATTAAGATATAGCTATAAGAGAAAGAGCTATTTATATAAGTATTATTAAATCGAGAGATAGTTCTAGTCTAGAACTTCTTTAAGATAGACTAGATCTACTCTAAAGTTACTCTACTATAAGAGATATAAATAATTCTCTATATACTATAGTAAGAGCCTAAGTTCTCTATATCTAAGTCTCTTAGAAGTAAGGTTATTAGAATAGTTAAAAAGTAAATAGATAATAAGTTACTTAAAACTAGTTATATACTCTATTATAACCTATAGTTTCTAGTTATAAAGAAGTAGTCTAGTAAGTATTAAATAGTAAATATTAATTACAACTAGCAAGATAGAAGGTTAATTATGTCTATTCGTTAAGATATCGAGAGTTAGAAAAGAAGAAGAGAAGCTAGTCTATAAAGCACGCGAGATATCGAGAGTAGAGTAGCTAGAAGCCTAGGCTATAAGCCGAGATTATATAACCTCTTCGACCTAGATAGTAACTAAATCTAGCTTATAAACTATCTCGTATTACTACTCTCTCTCTTAAGCGCGTTTACTCTTAAACACTTATATTATAGGTTAGTTAATGTAGAGGAGACTTAGTATTATAGCTCTAGCTAAGCCTATTATGTAATAGACTCTCTCTAGCTACCTTCTATAAGGCTTCCGGCCTTATTAAACAAAGGTAGCTATTAGTTTATCTACCTATCTAATTAGTAGATACTAGTGGTTCTATACGTTGCTATATACCTACTCTTATAGTTCTAATAGCTCCCTTTAGTCGTAGTCTATAGAATTACTAATATAGACAATTAGATTATATAAGAGTAAATTAACTTAGAAGTTATCTAGAGGGATAGTAGTATTATCGAGAACGCCTCGCGTCTATAGTCGAGGATATTAGAAGAGCTAGGAGATAATAGAGATAGCCGAGGAAGGTATACTCTAACTAGTAGTAATAGTAGCTATACTACTATATTACTTAAGGCTATTATAGCTCGGCTAGCTAATCTAGAGAATTTAGTCTAAGACTATAATCGTCTCTAGGACACTAGTATAACTCCGGCTAGTTCCTATAGGACTACTAAGAGGATACCTATAGCTCCTCTAGTACTAGTTTCGATAGGTCTGCCTACTATAGGCTAGCTAGTAACGCTACCTACTAGAGAGCTCTCTACGAAGGCTAAGGAACTAGAGTAGTATAAGGCTAAATCTATCTACAAGGCCTAGTCCTTTAGAAGGAGCCTCTAGATAGTCTTTAACTATAACCCTTCGTAGTTTACTAATACCCCTTATCTAGATTAGCACTATATTACCTACGCTATAATATATTTATCTCTATCTCTTAGAGAGTTATAGGAACGCCTCTATACACTTAATACGTTAAACTAGTATAATCTCTCCTATAAAGGGGACTTCTTAAGCTTTATAAATAACTAAGTTAAAGACTTTATTAATCGAGAGATAAATATAGTTCTTTCCTACTAAAACTACCTCTAGAAGAAGAGTAAGAGCGCCTAGAAGTTCTCGAATTAACTAGTATCTCTAGAAGAGATAATCGAGCTAAAGTATAATAGTAAGCACCTAGCGTAGCACTATCTAGCTAAACTATTACCTAATCTATATAAGTAGATCCTATAGTTCTCTAATATACCTTCTACTTATATAGAGCTTATTATATAAGCCTCTACCCTCGAGAACCTCGCTAAGAGTAGTAACTAGGAGCTACGGAAGTAGTATAGAGTATCCCCGGAAGCCTCTAGTAGCGACTATAGTAAGTATACTCGAAGCGAGACAAGAGATAGGTAGAAGAGTAAGAGCAAGAGTAAAGGCAAGAGCTAGAGAAGTAGTAGTAGCTAAGAGGCTAATTAGAAAGATAGTAGAGGCACTTAGGACTTCTCTAAGGTTAAGTACTATAACTACTACGAGAAGGGTTACTACTCGTTAGCCTACTCTAAGGGGGATAATACTAGCCGAAGTAGTAGTAAAGAAGGTAATTAAGTCTAGAACGTTAAGGTAGAAGGTAGTACTCCTACGCCTATGTAACATATTACCGGACACTAGAGAAGTCTACCCTAGAGCTATAGAGCTCCTATAGTACTCCCGGTATAGGCCCGCTAAAGCCTAGTACTTAGCCCCGATAGTAAGGTCGAGGTTAAGATACTACTAGATAACGTAGTAGACGTTAATGTTATTAATCTAGCATTTGCTCTCTAGTATAACTTATAGAAGACTAATGTAGAGTACTCTTAGGTTAGGGGCTTCTAGAGTAAGGAGGCTTACTATTATAGCGCCTATAAGGTTAATCTTTGCCTTATAGACAATACTAGAGTAATACGCGAGTCGAAAGGCATATTCTACATATTAGAAACAAGCCCTTCTATTATTCTCGGCTAGCTATAGAGATATAACTAAAGTGTCGTAATAGATAGTTATACTAACTAGTAGAGATATAGCTATAACACTACGGGCATTAGAGTAGTATAAGCTAAGGAGTTCTATAACCTCTTACTCGTAGAGAACTAAGGATTTACTCTAGTAGTATTAGATACGATACTAGACGCTATAGTTTAGAAGGTAGCCGGTACCTCTAGAGGTTCTACCTAATAGAGTAGCGAAGCTACTATCCTATATAGAAGACTACTACGACGTCTTTATTATCGATCCTACGTAGATATACACTATAGGAGATATATTATACTCTATCGATCTAATAGAAGGCAAAGAGCCTCTCTTTTACCCTCTCTATAACCTCTTAGAGAAGGAACTTATAGTTCTCCGTAAGTACCTTAATAATGTACTAGCTAAGAGCTAGATCTATAGGTCGAAGAGTCTAGCTAGCGCGCTAATTCTATTCGTCCCTAAGAAAGATAGTAGTTTATAACTTTATGTCGACTACTATAGCCTAAACACTATTACTATTAAGAATTAGCACTCTTTACTCTTAATTAGTAAGACTCTTAATAGGCTAGGTAGAGTAGCTATTTACTCTAAGCTTAATCTTAAGGATATGTATTACTATATTAGAATTAAGGCTAGCGACGAGTAGAAAACTACTTTTTACACTTGTTATAGCTACTTTAAGTATATAGTAATACCCTTTAGGCTAACTAATGCCTCTACTATCTTCTAGGTCTATATTAATTAAGCTCTTATAGAGCTAGTCGATGTCTTTTACGTAGTCTATCTAGACGATATTCTTATCTATAGTAACTCTATAGAGGAGCACGAGTAGTACCTTTAGCTAGTGCTAGAGAGGTTAAGGTAGTTTACGCTATATATAAACCCGAAGAAGTATAACTTCTTCTAGAAGAAGGTCGAATTCCTAGGCTTTATAGTAACTACCGAAGGAGTTACGATAGACCTCTAGAGAGTCTCTACTATTATAGATTAGCCTATACTAAATAGCTACTATAACGTTTAATAGTTCCTAGAGTTCGCTAACTTCTACTATCGGTTTATTAAGAACTATTTAAAGATTATAGAACCCTTAATAGCTCTATTTAAAGGATTATAGAAAGGGAAGTAATCGGCACTCTAGAAGTAGGCTAATCTAGAATAAGAGGTGTTTAAGGCAATCCGGAAGGCCTTTATAGAAGCGCTAGTACTAAGGTACTATAACTTGTCTAAGCTAATTAGAATAGAGACTAACGTATCTAAGCTTACTCTTAGAGTAATTATCTCTTAGCTATTCCTAGTTAGGGAAACTAGCGAGTAGTACTTTATTACTGTCTAGTCTCGGAAGATACTATCTATAGAGTAGAACTATAAGACCTATAATTAGGAGCTTCTCTCTATTATAGAGGCATTTAAATAGTAGAGACACTACTATAAGAGTGCTCTAGACCTCGTCTAGGTAATCTCTAATTATAATAACCTAAGATACTTTATAATAACTAAGTAGCTAAACGACTATTAGGCCTACTAGGCCGTATACCTATAGGTCTTTAATTTTGTAATTAAGTACTATATAGGCTTAAAGAATTCGGTAGATACTCTCTTATGTCGCCTAGACCTAATAGTAGATACTATAAGCCTTATAAATAGCTTACCGACCTTATAGTCGAAGCTAGAGGCTAGCTAACTAGCTATTAGAGGTATAGTGTAGTAGATTTGTATATTCTTATTAGAACGCCTAAGAAGTGCTACCTTCGAAGAAGGCGTAGATATAAGCATCTATGTAGTACAAAGTAATTATTTAGACATAAACGAGAACTAGTAGACTTCTAAGGGAGTTTCTAATAACTAGTCTAATAATAAGAAATATACTAAGGACGCTAGAGGTAGTTCTCTAGAAGCTAACTAGCTTAACTAGCTATAAAGTAAATAGTTAAAGCAAAGAGAGGCAGATTTAATCTAAGTTAGTATAATACTAAGATTAATACCTCGAGTTACTATAGTAGTAGTAATAGTAGAGGAAAATCTATAGAGAGAAAGTTCTATAGACTAGCTTCTCGAAGTAATCTATAGTCTATAGTAGCAGGATTCGCTTATATAGAGGCGCGCGAATCTCCCTAAGTAAAGACCTAATAGAGAGTCTCTAGTATAGCATTAGAAGGAGAACCTTCTATATAAGAACGATACTATATACGTGCTAGAAGATATAGCGCTCTATATAGAGCTACTACGCTAGTACTATAACGAGTTTAATAGAGAGCACTTCGCCCGTAACAAGACCTATAAGCTCCTAGCTAGAAAGTACTTCTAGCCTAGTATATATTATAACGTTAATAACTATGTAAAAACTTACTACGTTTACTAGACTATAAAGACTCGAACCTACGCACCTTATAGTAAGCTTATAAACCTACTAATGCCTAAAGCGCTATAAAAAGAGCTTACTATAGACTTTATTATAGATATACTACTAAGTAAGCTTAATAGTATAGTCTACAACGTAGTACTTGTAGTAGTAGATTACCTTACTAAAATAGTGAAGTATATTCTATACTAGAAGACGATAATAGCCTAGTAGTTAGCTAAGCTATTTTTTAACTAGATTATACTAGAGTATAGAGTTCTAGAAGGTATAGTGTCTAACTATAGCACGGTCTTTACTATAGCCTATTAGCAAATAATCGCCTACGAACTAAAGCTTATAAGGCGTTTATTAACTACCTTCTACCCTTAAATAGATAGATAGATAGAATAGTAGAACTAATCTCTTATCTAGTACCTCCGTTACTATAGAGCTTAAGACTAATCGGATTAGTTACACTAGCTAAAAATAGCTACTTACGTAGCTAACATCTTCTAGAACGAGACACTCTAAATGTTGCTATTTAAGATATATACTAGCAAGGATACTAAGGGGGATCTAGATAGAGACTAAGAGTGTTCTCCTTAGAGAGAAGTACTAGCTATATAAGATCATATAGTAGCTCTAGTTTCTATAAGGTAAGGCTTATAGAAGCACTAGAAGTAAGCTTAGATATAGTAGAAGAACGCTTATAATAAGTAGTATAGGCTAATATCCTTTAAGGTAGGAGATAGAGTTCTCCTATCTACTAAGAACCTAAGGTTAAAGGTAGTAAAGTATAAGCTAGCGCTAAAGTACTTTAGACTATTTAAGGTTATAGATACTATAGAAGTCTAGGCTTACCGATTATAGTTGCTAGGTAGGTCCCGTATCTATAATGTGTTCTATATCTTCTTACTTAAGCTATATAGCCTCCGAGGGAGTACTAAGGTAGATTCTAGACTAGTTAAGGTAGATAGTAGTATAGAATATAAGGTAGAAAGGATCTTAGACTATAGTCGGCAAAAAGAGAGTATATTCCTAAAGGTGCTCTAGAAGAGCTACACTCTAGTAGAGGTAACCTAGGAACTAGAGGAGGTATTAGAGAATATCTCTAAAGTAGTAACTAAGTATTAGGTAGACGTTAGCTAGAAGGCTAATAGTAGAGTTACGAAAAGAGCATAGAGATAAGTAGTAAGAGTATAGTCGTTACATTCTCGAGAATCTATCTACTTAGACGCTATTAACCTTATCTACTAGTCTCGACTATATCTACTTAGTTACGACTACGAGATAATACTATAGTAAGAGCTATAGCGTGCCTATTCTAGTAATTAGCTAAGACTAGATCCTTAGTACTAGTTCTATTCTAGGCGTTAAGCTTAGCTAGCTCTAAATCCTTATCTCTCTAGCTAGTAAAGTCTAGATTAGGGTAGGTAATAGCGGAGAAGGCGCTAAGGTCCTTAGGAGAGAGAATAGTAGCGAGATACTCTCTAATAGCCTAACGATAGAGCCTAGCCTTGTTGTAGGCGAAGCTACTAATAGAAGAAGTATTAAGTCTACCTACGATAGTGTTATAGTAGTCACGGGCCTAGCTAGTATTAAGCCTAGACGTAGCGTAGACCTCTAAGGCGTAGAAGTCGTTAGCGGGGATCTCGAGAGCTATATAGTAGAAGGCTAGACCTGCCTTAGTAGAGGAGTTACTCTTCTCGGCGAGAGTATACCTAGGGAGGTTACTAAGGTTAAGCTCGTCCTTAC
The DNA here is from genome assembly GCA_013372555.1 of Elsinoe arachidis. Taxonomy (NCBI): domain Eukaryota; kingdom Fungi; phylum Ascomycota; class Dothideomycetes; order Myriangiales; family Elsinoaceae; genus Elsinoe; species Elsinoe arachidis. The sequence goes on along the minus strand of JAAPAX010000006.1, from coordinate 1,203,631 downwards.
TATTAGCGTCGGTTATAGTAGTGTCGTAGTTAAGGCGAGACAAGTAGCGACTAGAAGTAGCCTATATAGTAGACTTAGTAACCTTACTAGATAGAGTTATAGCCTTTTTAATAGAAGTAGTAGGCTTAGGTATCTTAGGCTTCTTAGGAGTCGTCTTACTAGAGGTAGCGATAGCCTTAGAAGTCTTCTTAGGCTCTAGAGACTCTATAGACTCCTTAGCGAGGCGCTTTCTACTACGGACGTTAGTATAGAAGAGAGTTAGAGCTATAGAGATAGCCTCCCCGGTATAGTACTATAGCTAAGTTAGTAACATTAAGACCCGAAGGAAGACTACTTATAGTATAGAGGATACCTATAAGGTTCTTAGTAGTAACACGAAGACTACGAAGTTCGGTAACCTTAGTACGCTCTAGTTCCTTACTAGAGAGAGAAGTAATATTAGTACTAGAGTAAGCTTCCTAGACGCTAACGGCCTACTTATAGTCGGTAACCTTAGACATAGTAGCGGTTAGCTTATTAGTATACTTATACTACTTCTAGATAAACGTAGAGTTAGCAGGATCTAGATTAATATTAGCGTACCTCTATATAGTAGTATAGGTGTTATTAACTAGGTCTAAAAGAACGTTATCTATAATAGTACAATAGACACCCTTAGCCTTCTTATAGCGAGCGTAAGACCTAGTAAGGCTAATATCGTAGTTATAGAGGTTTTCTAGTAGTATTAGCTATACTTCTAACGGGATACTAGTAGAACTCTAGATACTTACTAACAAGATCTCTAGTATAAGTACTATAGAGAAAGCAAGGAGAGATACGTAGTAGACTAGCCTAAGCACGCTTAGGAGGTATAATAGCTTATAAGTATATTAGAAGGTAGCGACTTATATAGAAGTAGTATAGTAGAAGAAGTAAAGTATTTTATAGTAAGAGACGTGCCTATATAGGCGTAGTCTATTTATTGCATAATATAATAAACACGAGAAGTAAATCTACATACGTTACTATTCTCTAGGAGGTAGTAGTGTTATTAAGGTACTTAACGTTATAAAGTGTCGGAATAGAGCACTTACTAGAGGCCTCTAAGGAGGTTCTATAGTAGTAAACGACAAATTATATATATTTACTAGAGTACTAGTTATTTTATAGCAATAAATGCTTTAGTAATAGAGAATTAGACAAGAGGTTACGTTTGCTATAATATATTACTATTAGCGGTAAATAAAGGCACAACGGATATAGAGCATAGATAAAGAAGCTAAGTACTTCTTCTATGTTTAAGAACACTAACCTACTCTTATAGAGAAGATCTATAAGCGCGAATATAAGGCCTACGAAGGATATAGTTTAATTAAGAGCGATTAAATATAGAGGAGAGATAATTATAGAGGAGACTTAGTATTATAGCTCTAGCTAAGTCTATTATATAACGGACTCTCTCTAGCTACCTTCTACGAGACTTCTAGCCTTATTAAACAAAGGCAGCTATTAGTTTATCTACCTATCTAATTAGTAGATACTAGTAGTTCTATACGTTACTATATACCTACTCTTATAGTTAATCTAGTTCGGACGAGGTTTATCTATATAGAAGTCTAGGTAATTATATAGTATATTAGCTACTTCTTTTAGATTATTAATTAGCTACTAAGTAAGATCCTCCGGATAGCCTTTCTAGCTAACGCAAGTAACGAGTTTACTATGTAGTTTATGTATGTTAATAACGTTATTAATCTTATACTCCTCTTTACTATTAACTTCTACTAGTAGTAGCTCTTAAAAGGCTTAATCTAGTAGAGAATTATTCGGATACTTAGTAAGGAGGTTAGCGTAGAACATAGAGTATATATGTTATAATATAGCTAGTAGTTCGAGCTTATATACTAGTAGTAAATACTTCTCTAGTACCTTATAGAGACTAACTCTTTTTGGTAGTAGCTTAGGGTTACTATATAGATAGAGGTTCTTTGTCGATAGCTATACTAGATCGTTAACCTCGAACTCTATTAGTAGCTAGTACTTATTAGCCTATTCCACTATACGTAATTAAGTAATAGTAAGGTTAGTCTTAGCGATAGCTAACGTCTCTTCTAGCTACTTAGCGAGAGTATAGATGTTAGCCTTATTAAGCTTAGCTCTTCTTAATAGCATATCGGAAGGTAGTTAGAAGCTTATCCTTAGTCTATAACCTCTTATTACTTTAAATAGCAATAACTTAGTACTATCCGAGAGGCTAGCATTAGCGGAGAACTCTATAATTAGTAGAACGAGAGTCTAATTACTAAAGCATATAGTATATAAACAGATAACTCGCTTAAACTTATAGTTTATAACTTCTAACTAGCTATCTATTTAGAGGTACTCTATAGTAGAGAGTTTAGCTATAATCTTTAGAATCTAGTAGAGCCTATTCTAAACGTCGCTAACGAACTAAAGACTATAATCGGAGATAATACTATTAGGTAGACTATATAGTTTCTATATATAGAAGAACAAGAGCTTAGTAGTCTTAAACGCTAATATACCTCTATCGCCTAAGAAGTAAAAGATTAAGTATTATTCCTTAGTTAGGTAGTTAACAATATAGAGTATAGCGTTATAGCTATCTACTAGAGGTAGACTAGTAACGAAGTCTATAGTAATATACTACTAAGGCCTTTCTAGAATAGATAGAGGTAATAGGAAGCTAGCTAGAAGGCTATAGCGAGCTTTTAAACGCTTATAGTTATAGTAATTAGCAACGAACCTCTTTATGTTACTATCGTATTCGAGGATATAGAAGATCGTCTTAATTATAGTAGCTATCTTAGTAGCTCCTTCGTGTATATAATTCTTTAAGTTATAAACTTCCTATATAACTTTTATAGCTATATAATAGAGAACAATTAACTAGCTACTAGCCTATAGTATTCTCTTCTCGATAGTAACGTCGGTTAATAGTAACTATTTCCTTTTTAGGAAGGTCTCTATTATATAGTAGATACTACGAACTAACTTAAAGTTGGGGTCTTATAGGTTAGCTTTAGCTACTTCGTTAAATAGTAGTAAAGGCTGCTTTTTAGAGGCTAAGATAGATGCTATATAGACTTCTAGCTCGGTAGCTAAGATAGGTAATAGTATAGGTAGTAAACTAGATAGTAAACTAGATAGCGAACTAGATTTTAGTTCGGCCTAAATTAGTAATCTAGTTTAGATATAACTTGGATTTAGCTTGTCGATAATATATAGATCGAGCACTTTATATAGCAATAATGTCTAGCGTAGATTAGAGTTCTCTTTTAAGTATAGTATGTTTCTATTCCTTCTCGTAAGTACGTTAGCTTTGCTATTAGTAGCACTAGGCCTATATATAATCTTAAAGTTAAACTACACGAGGTAGAGAGCCTAGCGAGCTTAGTAGTATAATAGCTTCTAAGTCCTTATAAAGTGTATTAAGGACTAGTAGTTAGTAAGGACGTAAATAGCCTTATTAGATTAAGTACTTATAAGCTCGAGAGCTTACTCCTTAAAGGCTTAGATAATAGCTAATAGCTCTTTGTTATAGATAGTATAGTTATATTTAGCTTCGTTTATAGATTTACTAAAGAAAGTAATAGACTAAAGGACATTAGCTCTATTATACTAGGAGAGG